>OX155903.1:57039906-57482062 GCA_944588485.1 Phosphuga atrata
TTTGTAAAAATCTAAGACGTATTTTCGTAAACAAATTGACAAATTTCTGGATAGATTTAGGTTTTCAAGATAAATTTGACGGTTTTTTCGATCAATTTGACAATTTTCTAGACGAATTAGGCAAAGGCAATTTTTTTAAGGCAAATTGGACAATTTTTTAGACGAAATTAGCAGTTTTTTAAACAAATTGACATTTTTAAAGAAAAATTTGACAATTTTTAAGATTCATTTGACTATTTTCTATACAAATGGCGATTTTTTAGACAAACTTAACAATTTTTTAGATAAATATTACCATTTTTTTTGACAAATTTAACTATTTTTTAGATAAATTTGACAAATTTTACAGCAACTTGACAATTGTTGACATAAATTTGACAGTTTTTTAGATTAATTTGACAGTTTTTAAAACCAATTAAATAATTTTTAAGGAAAATTTGGCGATTTTTTTTTTTAATTTGACTGTTTAAGGCAAATTTGGCGATTTTTAACATAAATTTTACATTTTTTTAGACAAATTTGACCATTTTTTTGACAAATTTCACTGTTTTTTGGAAACATTTTACAAATCTTAGAGCAACTTAACAAGTTTTGACGCAAATTTGACAGATTTTTAGTTCAATTTGACAGTTTTTAAAACCAATGTAACAATTTTTTTAGGCAAATTTGGCGATTTTTAACACTAATTTAACCATTTTCTAGACAAGTTCGACCATTTTTTGACAAATTTAACTGTTTTTTAGACAAATTTGACAAACCTTACAGCAACTTGACAATTGTTGACACAAATTTGACAGTTTTTTAGTTCAATTTGACAGTTTTTGAAACCAATTAAATAATTTTTAAGGAAAATTTGGCGAATTTTAACACAGGTTTAACAAATTTTTAGACAAATTTGACAATTTTTTTTGAAATTTGACTGTTTAAGGCAAATTTTGCGATTTTTAACATAAATTTTACATTTTTTTAGACAAATTTGACCATTTTTTTGACAAATTTCACTGTTTTTTTGAAAAATTTTACAAATCTTAGAGCAACTTAACAATTTTTTATGCAAATTTGACAGTTTCTTAGTTCAATTTGACAGTTTTTAAAACCAATGTAACAATTTTTTTAGGAAAATTTGGCGATTTTTAAAACAAATTTAACAATTTTTTAGACAAATTCGACCATTTTTTGACAAATTTAACTGTTTTTTTTGAAAAATTTGACAAATCTTAAAGCAACTTGACAATTGTTGACACAAATTTGACAGTTTTTTAGTTCAATTTGACAGTTTTTGAAACCAATTAAATAATTTTTAAGGAAAATTTGGCGAATTTTAACACAAATTTAACAAGTTTTTAGACAAATTTGACCATTTTTTTTTAATTTGACTGTTTAAGGCAAATTTGGCGATTTTTAACATAAATTTAACATTTTTTTAGGCAAATTTGACTGTTTTTTTGAAAAATTTTACAAATCTTAGAGCAACTTAACAATTTTTTATGCAAATTTGACAGTTTTTTAGTTCAATTTGACAGTTTTTAAAACCAATGTAACAATTTTTTTAGGAAAATTTGGCGATTTTTAACACAATTTTTTAGACAAATTCGACCATTTTTTGACAAATTTGATTGTTTTTTAGACAAATTTGACAAATCTTAGAGCAACTTGACAATTTTTGACACAAATTTGACAGTTTTTTAGATTAATTTGACAGTTTTTAAAACTAATTTAATATTTTAAGGCAAATTTGGCGACTTTTCACACGAATTTAACAATTTTTTAGACAAATTTGACCAATTTTTGTAAATTTTACTGTTTTTAGGGTTCCGTACCGAAAACGGAACCCTTATAGGATCACTTTGTTGTCCGTCTGTCTGTCTGTCTGTCTGTCTGTCTGTCTGTCTGTCTGTCTGTCTGTCCGTCTGTCTGTCTGTCAAGACTTTTTTCTCAGGAACGCGTAGAGGTAACAAGTTGAAATTTGTATCAAATACTCGAGTCTGCGGTCTCTTTCAGCTGTGAAACAATCAAACTTGTAAGTCAACGCGATCAAAAGATATGATCGTTTATGTCGCATATTTTGCAATTTCACGAGGGAATCAAAACCTATAGGGTACTTCCCGTTGACCTAGAATCAAGAAATTTGGCAAGAAGCGGTGTCTTATAGCACATGTCAAGGGAAAAATCTGAAAACCGTAAATATGTAGTTTAATTACAAGAAAAATGCGAATTTACTATTAGAAACTTATGAAAATTCACTAATGTTGTCGTAGTGGTATTGTCAGGCTCCAGAAGCACATGGGTTGCATACAGTTAGGTCCTATTCTATGTTTATTCTGAATTTTCTTTGTTTATATTCGTTATGCATTTCATCAAGTACGCTTTATATACATAATATATACAGGGTATATATTATGTCTAAATTTTGCTTGTTTATAACCGACATGCGACATACTCAAGTCCCGTAACATCCTGTATATTTTATATTTCGTCTAATTTTTCTTTATAATCTACATAATATGTTGATAATCTACATAATAATACTATACTATACAAGTTTGTACGGAACCCTCGGTGCGCGAGTCACAACTCGCACTTGGCCAGTTTTTTTTTTTTAGTTCAATTTGACAGTTTTTAAAACCAATTTAACAAATTTTAAGGCAAATTTAGCAATTTTTAACACAAATTTAACAATTTTTAATTCAAATTTGACGATTTTAACACAAATTAAACAATTTTTGACACAAATCTGACCATTCTTTTGTCAAATTTGACTGTTTTTTAGACAAATTTGACAAATCTTAGAGCAACTTGACAATTTTTGAAACAAATTTGACATTTTTTTAGTTCAATTTGACAGTTTTTAAAACCAATGTAACAATTTATAAGGCAAATTTGGCGATTTTTAACACAAATTTAACAATTTTTAGACAAATTTGACCATAATTTTTAACAAATTTTACTGTTTTTTAGACTAATTTGACAAATCTTAGAGTACCTTGACAACTTTTGACACAAATTTGACAATTCTTTAGTTCAATTTCAAAGTTTTTAAAACCAATTTAACAATTTTTAAGGCAAATTTATCGATTTTCGTTACAAATTTAACAACTTTTTAGACAAATTTGACCATTTTTTTTGACAAATTTGACTGTTTTTTAAACAAATTTGACAAACCTTGGAGCAACTTGACAATTTTTGAAAAAAATTTGACAGTTTTTTAATTCAATTTGATACTTTTTAAAACCAATGTAACAATTTTTAAGGCAAATTTGACCAGGGGTCTTTCTGCCAGGATTAATATAATATAGTAGATAATAATACACATATAAAGAAAAAATACAAAAACCAAAAAAAAACGGTTGTTCATTTGTTTGGTGTAATCGTTTACATGGCTACAATGTTTTGGTTGTAATCGTCCATTAGTGCTTCGTAAAGTGTTTTAGATAGGTGTGATTAGTGTCGTAAGGTGTTTTTTCTGTTCGATTGTCTTGTATTACGAGTCAGGCATAAGTCTTTTCTAATTATCCCGTTTGACCTATTATTGAAAAATTTTATTGCAAGATCTGCGTATCTGTCTAGGATGGGTCGGATTTTAGTAATATCGTACAGTAGTTGGTTAAAAGGATTATGCAAAGGATTGTCGGGATGACGTATTTTGGTAATGAGTCGTAGTGCTATGCGTTCCGCTGTTGCAATAATTTGTCTTGTTTGGTTTGGAGCCTGTGATAAATGATATGACCGTAGTCCAACAGTGGTCTACATATTGTTTTGTAAATTTTGGTCGCTGTATTTGTCGTTATGCCGTGTTTACCATAGGTGAGGGAGCGAAAATCTTTGGAACGTTTTATTAATTCGGTCTTATGTTTGGATACATGATTTTTAAATTTTTGTTTCTGATCCAGGATCAAACCCAGATATTTTACTTGGTGGGAGGGGTGGACGTCGCTGGGTCCGATTGCTATGTAAGGGGAGTTGTCTTTGATTTTATGGTTGGTTATTAGGAGTTGGCATTTGGAAGGATTGGGGGAGAGACGACATTTGTTGAACCACGTCATTGTGTTGTCTAAAAGTGTTTGTAAATGTCTTTTTCAAATTGGTGTCGTGTGTAGTCAGTACCCTACCGTCAACGTATTGACAATGTAAGAGGACAGGTCTATGTTGGTTTTGTCGATTTTATTATGGTAGTAGATGTCGTAACAGTAGATATTATAGAAGAGAGGTGCTAATGGGGAGCCTTGAGGGAGACCTTGGAGAGGCGAGAAGGGGACAGATAGGGAGTCGTTACATTTGATTTGAATCTGTCTGTTATGTATGTAAATGTTATGTATGTATGTCATGTAAAGGAAGTCTTTAAGGATCTGCAAAAGGTATGACGGTAGTCCAGATTCGGATCATTTAATAAAATGTCGTGAAATTTCTCATTATTGGTCAAATTATTTTTTACGCATAATATAGATTTTAAAGTTTAATATACAACTGTGTTTTTTTCTATTGTCTATATTTTATTGATAATAGAAAAAACTCTCTCATTTTAAAATAAATTCAAATTCTCATTTTAAAGCGAATAATATTCCTTATCCAAATATTTTGATTATATTATTCTGTTTAAAATGAAGGAATAACTCCGTCTACTTTTTGTATGTTTTCACATTTGCAGACAACCAACATTTAACTTTTTCATCAGTAACGTAACTTATCAAAAAGATAATTTTCGCAAATATTAATCTTCGGAAAATGTTAACTAATATATTCAAAAGATTTTTCCACATATTCCCATAAAATCTTTATGAAAATAATCGTCACCCAATGAAATTTTCAGAACAAGGTGCCATTAAATGACGGATTTTCTGAAAGAAGTCAGAAATTTTTATAATAACTGCTTGGAAATCAAAAGCTGTAGGGTACTTACCGTTGACCTAGAATCATGAAATTTGGCAAGAAGCGGTGTCTTACAGCACATGTAAAGGGAAAAATCTGAAAACCGTAAATATGTAGTTTAATTACAAGAAAAATGCGAATTTACTATTAGAAACTTATGAAAATACACTAATGTTGTCGTAGTCGTATTGTCAGGCTCCAGAAGCATATGGGTTGCATACAGTTAGGTCCTCCTAAAGATACCTTACTTACAAGTTTGTACCGAACCCTCGGTACGCGAGTCACAACTCGCACTTAGCCGTTTTTTTTTTTTTTAAATAAAGAAACGGGTGTATTACCATTTTGCGAAAATCTGGTCTTTTCTGATTTTGTCTTGTCTGATCATTTGCCTCAAAGCAGGGATGACTTTGAGTCAAGTAACATCTGCAATAAATAATTAGTCATGACGTTGAGTTTAAATTCGCCAGCTGCTGTTATATATTTGGACGAGTTGTCGCGCACGTTCAGCCCATCGAAGTGCGATTTTACCCTCGATTACCTGAAAGGAAAAACCTGGGGCGAAAACATTAACAGGAAGAAGAATCGGGCAGACGATCGGCACGCGTCCGGCGGATCGGGCGGGAGCAGTCAGCCTCCCCTACTCGGTTCGCCAGCTGTCGAGCCCGCAGGTACTAACCAAGATCTCTTACCTGATCCCTTCAACAACAGAAGCAGATGCAACACATATACCAAACAGTTTCTTGTTTGAGAGTGAACTAACGGAATTTTATATAACACATGGATACATAGCAAAAAGACCTTGTGGACGATAGCAATTTTGTTAAAATAAAGATTTAACAAAATACACACTTGACAGAAATTATGTCAGATTTGACAAATCACTTTTTTTATTAACCCCTTGACATACAATGACATCTCTAAGACGTCATGGATATGTGATAAGATCACATGTAAATGGACACGCCAACGTCATTTTATTCTTATATCAAGGGGTTAAAAAAAATATATAATTCAAATTTTTTTACAACATTGTAATGTTAATTTGACTTTTAACTGAAGTATATATTCTAGTTGCTTTAGTTATTGACAGAATTTTATGAAACATTTCTTAGCAGTATTATTAACAACAATTTTGCAGTTTTTACTTTTTTGGCAAATAAATGACAAATCTCAAATTATTATAATAATAATAATAATTTTATTTTATTATGCATGACAGACACAGAGTTGGAATATAACAACTTATCTGCTTAAATTATATCTAAAACAAGCTAATGATTATAATAATCTTGAGTTCGTCTTGAGTTCGCAAATATTTTTGCGGTGTGTAATCAGAGCGACAAAGGGAAATTTCGTGCAAACGCAATAATTTCATTAGAATCCAATTAGCATATCTAGTTGATTTTAGTTTGCGGAAGATCGTTAGACTTGAAATTTCATTAATGCATATTATATTTTGCAAAAGTTTCGCGAGCTTGCTTCCGGTTGTAAGTTGCAAACGATACGAAATTAAGAGAGAATAGAAGCAGTGCGTAAATTCTTGTTAGTGGACGGACATATATTCAGCTGCATTAGATTCCTCTCAGACTGAAGAGAAAGATAGAAGAATCGATTGAATGCGCTCGGGTTGGCTCTCGCACCTGCCTCAATTTGGAAATGATATATGTACATGCCCGCATGAATACCTGCAGCTTGCGCTCCTACTTGCTCAAATCGAAATTCTTATGAATAAAAATAAAAAGTCTCATTTAATTAGCGCGAGAATCCGTTTAAAATCTGTAGACGGATTTAAGGCAATCGATTGAGGCTGCCGCGTCCATTAAATTAGAAAACTAGATAGTTCTATTTAGTCTAGAACCCGAATTATCTAGACTTATGGATTAACTGTCAAATAAGTTTTGACAGTTCTGACAGTCAAAAATTATTTAAAGTCAAAAATAATTTTTGACAGGTTTGACAGTCCAAAATTATTTAATGTCAAAAATAATTTTTGACAGTTTTGACAGTAAACAATTATTTAAAGTCAAAAATTATTTTTGACAGTATTGACAGTCAAAAATGTTTTGATAGTTAATCCATAAGACAGTTTCGACAAATTGGACAGTTTGATTTGCCTATTTTTCCGTTAAAAAAATTAAGCGATTACACGAGATAGTCGGGAAAAAAACTAATTTTTGAGCGTATTATTTAAGGTGACCACACGTCCCGATTTTGGCGGGACAGTCCCGCTTTTTGGAGGCCTGTCCCGCGTCCCGCCGATTTTTACAAATGTCCCGCTTTTTAGAAAATATCTGCATTTCTTATTTTTAATGTATTGTAATATATAATATAATATTTTTCCACATATTTTCATAAAGTCTCCCTTTTTTAATGTAATCCAATGAAAATATTGAATATCCTCGAATTGAAATGTCCATTCTTCAAGATATTCCAAGCAGTTATTATAAAAATTTCTGACTTCTTTCAGAAAATTTAATGGCACCTTGAAATTTCATTGGGTGACGATTATTTTCATAAAGATTTTATGGGAATATGTGGAAAAATCTTTTGAATATATTAGTTAACATTTTCCGAAGATTAATATTTGCGAAAATGATCTTTTTGATAAGTTACGTTACTGATGAAAAAGTTAAATGTTGGTTGTCTGCAAATGAGAAAACAGACAAAAAGTAGACGGAGTTATTCCTTCATTTTAAACAGAATAATATAATCAAAATATTTGGATAAGGAATATTATTCGCTTTAAAATGAGAATTTGAATTTATTTTAAAATGAGAGAGTTTTTTCTATTATCAATAAAATATAGACAACAGAAAAAACAGTTGTACATTAAACTTTAAAATCTATATTATGCGTAAAAAATAATTTGACCAATAATGAGAAATTTCACGACAGTTTATTAAATGATCCGAATCTGGACTACCGTCTTGCCTTTTGCACATCCTTAAAGACTTCCTTTGCATGACATACATACTTAACATTTACATACATAACAGACAGATTCAAATCAAATGTAACGACTCCCTATCTGTCCCCTTCTCGCCTCTCCAAGGTCTCCCTCAAGGCTCCCCATTATCACTTCTCCTCTATAATATATACTGTTACGACATCTACTACCATAATAAAATCGGCAAAACCAACATAGACCTGTCCTCTTACATTGTCAATACGCTGACGATACGGTACTGACTACACACGACACCAATTTGAAAAAGACATTTACAAACACTTTCAGAAAACACAATGACGTGGTTCAATAAATGGCGTCTATCCCCCAATCCTTCCAAATGTCAACTCTTTACAACCAACCATAAAAACAAAAACAACTCCCCTTACATAACAATCTGACCCAGCGACGTCCACCCCTCCCACTAAGTAAAATATCTGGGTTTGATCCTGCATCAGAAACTAAAATTTAAAAGTCATGTATCGAAACAGAAGACCGAATTAATAAAACGTTCCAAACATTTTCGCTCCCTCACCTATGGTAAACACGACATAACGACAAATACAGCGACCAAAATTTACAAATCAATATGTAGACCACTGTTGGACTACGGTCATACCATTCTATCACAGGCTCCAAACCAAACGAGACAAATTATTGTAACAGCGGAACGAATAGCACTACGACTCATTACCAAAATGCGTCATCCCGACAATCCTTTACATAATCCTTCTAACCAACTACTGTACGACACTACCAAAATCCGGCCGCAGATCTTGCAATAAAATTTCTCAATAATAGGTCAAACTGGACAATTATAAAAGACTTATGCCTGACTCGTAATACAAGACAATCGAACAGAAAACACCCATCTAAAACACTTTACGAAGCAATAATGGACGATTACAACCAAAACATTGTAGCCATGTAAACGATTACATCAAACAAATGGACAATCTTCTTTTTTTTTGTTTTTGTATTTTTTCTTTATATGTGTATTATTATCTACTATATTATATTAATCCTGGCAGAAAGACGCCTGGTCATTAGCCAGTTGTACTTTGTACAATAAAGATTGTTATTATTATTATAATCAATATTAAAAAAATAAAAAAATAAATCATTATTATAGTCAAATTTGCCTTAAAAATTGTTACATTGGTTTTAAAAACTGTCAAATTGAACTAAAACACTGTCAAATTTGTGTCAAAAATTGTCAAATTGCTCTAAAATTTGTCAAATTTGTCTAAAAAACAGTCAATTTGACAACAAAAATGGTCAAATTTGTGTCAAAAATTGTTTAATTTGTGTTGTAATCACCAAACTTACCTTAAAAATTGTTAAATTTGTGTTAAAAATCGCTAAATTTGCCTTAAAATTTGTTAAATAGGTTTTAAAAACTGTCAAATTGAAGTAAAAAACTGTCAAATTTCAGTCAAAAATTGGAAAGTTGCTCTAACAATAAGATTTGTCAAATTTGTCTAAAAAACAGTCAATTTGACAAAAAAAAATGGTCAAATTTGTCATTTCAAATAAGAAATTGTTAAATTTGTAACAAAAATTTACAAATTTGCCTTAAACATTATTAAATTGGTTCTAAAAACTTTGAAATTGAACTAAAGAATTGTCAAATTAGTGTCAAAAGTTGTCAAGTTGCTCTAAGATTTTGTCAAATTAGTCTAAAAAACAGTAAAATTTGTTAAAAGTATTAGTCAAATTTGTCTAAAAATTGTTAAATTTGTGTTAAAAATCGCCAAATTTGCCTTAAAAATTGTTACATTGGTTTTAAAAACTGTCAAATTGAACTAAAAAACTGTCAAATTTGTGTCAAAAATTTTCAAGTTGCTCTAAGATTTGTCAAATTTGTCTAAAAAACAGTCAATTTGACAACAAAAATTGATAAAATTTGTGTCAAAAATTGTTTAATTTGTATTAAAAATCGCCAAATTTGCCTTAAAAATTGTTAAATATGTGTTAAAAATTGCTAAATTTTCCTTAAATGTTGTTAAATTGGTTTTAAAAACTGTCAAATTGAACTAAAAAACTGTCAAATTTCTGTCAAAAATTGGCAAGTTGCTCTAACAATAAGTTTTGTCAAATTTGTCTAAAAAACAGTCAATTTGACAAAAAAAATTATCAAATTTGTGTAAAAATTGTTTAATTTGTGTTAAAAATTGCCAAATTTGCCTTAAAATTTGTTAAATTGGTTTTAAAAACTGTCAAATTGAAGTAAAAAAGTGTCAAATTTATGTCAGAAATTGACAAGTTGCTCTAACAATAAGATTTGTCAAATTTGTCTAAAAAACAGTCAATTTGACAAAAAAAATGGTCAAATTTGTCTAAGAAATTGTTAAATTTGTAACAAAAATTGACAAATTTGCCTTAAAAATTGTTAAATTGGTTCTAAAAACTTTGAAATTGAACTAAAGAATTGTCAAATTTGTGTCAAAAGTTGTCAAGTTGCTCTAAGATTTTGTCAAATTAGTCTAAAAAACAGTAAAATTTGTTAAAAGTTATGGTCAAATTTGTCTAAAAATTGTTAAATTTGTGTTAAAAATCGCCAAATTTGCTTTAAAAATTGTTACATGGTTTTAAAAACTGTCAAATTGAACTAAAAAACTGTCAAATTTGTGTCAAAAATTGTCAAGTTGCTCTAAAATTTGTCAAATTTGTCTAAAAAACAGTCAATTTGACAACAAAAAATGGTCAAATTTGTGTCAAAAATTGTTAAATTTGTGTTAAAAATCGCCAAATTTACCTTAAAATTTGTTAAATTGGTTTTAAAAACTGTCAAATTGAACTAAAAAACTGTCAAATTTATGTCAAAAATTGGCAAGTTGCTCCAAGATTTGTCAAATTTGTTTAAAAAGCAGTCAAATTTGTCAAAAAATGGTCAAATTTGTCTAAGAAATTATTAAATTTGTAACAAAAATCGACAAATTTGCCTTAAAAATTGTTAAATTGGTTTTAAAAACTTTGAAATTGAACTAAAGAATTGTCAAATTTATGTCAAAAATTGGCAAGTTGCTCTAACAATAAGATTTGTCAAATTTGTCTAAAAAACAGTCAATTTGACAAAAAAAAATGGTCAAATTTGTGTCAGAAATTGTGTAATTTGTGTTAAAAATCGCCAAATTTGCCTAAAAATTGTTAAATTTGTGTTAAAAAACGCTAAATTTGCCTTAAAATTTGTTAAATTGGTTTTAAAAACTCAAATTGAACTAAAAAACTGTCAAATTTGTGTCAAACATTGTCAAGTTGCTCTAAGATTTGTCAAATTTGTCTAAAAAACAGTCAATTTGAAAAAAAAAATGGTCAAATTTGTGTCAAAAATTGTTTAATTTGTGTTAAAAATCGCCAAATTTGCCTTAAAAATTATTAAAATTGTGTTAAATATCGCTAAATTTGCCTTAAAATTTGTTAAATTGGTTTTAAAAACTGTCAAATTGAACTAAAAAACTGTCAAATTTATGCCAAAAATTGGCAAGTTGCTCTAACAATAAGATTTGTCAAATTTGTCTAAAAAACAGTCAATTTGACAAAAAAAATGGTCAAATTTGTGTCAGAAATTGTGAAATTTGTGTTAAAAATCGCTAAATTTGCCTTAAAATTTGTTAAATTGGTTTTAAAAACTGTCAAATTGAACTAAAAAACTGTCAAATTGAAGCAAAATATTGTCAAATTTGTGTAAAACATTGTCAAGTTGCTCTAAGATTTGTCAGATTTAACTAAAAAACAGTAAAATTTGTCAAAAAATGGTCAAATTTGACTAAAAAATTGTTAAATTCGTGTGAAAAATCGACAAATTTGCCTTAAAAATTATTTAATTGATTTTAAAAACTGTCAAATTAATCTAAAAAACTGTCAAATTTGTGTCAACAATTGTCAAGTTGCTCTAAGATTTGTCAAATTTGTCTAAAAAATAGTCAAATTTGTCAAAAAATGGTCGAATATGTCAAAAAAATTGTTAAATTTGTGTTAAAAATCGCCAAATTTGCCTAAAAAAAATGTTACATTGGTTTTAAAAACTGTCAAATTGAACTAAAAAACTGTCAAATTTGCGTCAAAAATTGTTAAGTTGCTCTAAGATTTGTAAAATTTTTCCAAAAAACAGTCAAATTTGTCAAAAAAATGGTCAAATTTGTCTAAAAAATATTAAATTTATGTTACAAATCGCCAAATTTGCCTTAAACAGTCAAATTTAAAAAAAATTGTTAAATTTGTGTTAAAAATCGGCAAATTTTCCTTAAAAATTATTTAATTGGTTTTAAAAACTGTAAAATTAATCTAAAAAACTGTCAAATTTATGTCAACAATTGTCAAGTTGCTGTAAGATTTGTCAAATTTATCTAAAAAACAGTTAAATTTGTCTAAAAAAAAAAAACCGGCCAAGTGCGAGTTGTGACTCGCGCACCGAGGGTTCCGTACAAACTTGTATAGTATATAGTATTATTATGTAGATTATCAACATATTATGTAGATTATAAAGAAAAATTAGACGAAATATAATATACACAGGATGTTACGGGACTTGAGTATGTCGCATGTCCGTTATAAAAAAGCAAAATTTAGACATAATATATACCCTGTATATATTATGTATATAAAGCGTACGTGATGAAATGCATAACAAATATAAACAAAGAAAATTCAGAATAAACATAGAATAGGACCTAACTGTATGCAACCCATATGCTTCTGGAGCCTGACAATACCACTACGACAACATTAGTGAATTTTCATAAATTTCTAATAGTAAATTCGCATTTTTCTTGTAATTAAACTACATATTTACGGTTTTAAGATTTTTCCCTTGACATGTGCTGTAAGACACCGCTTCTTGCCAAATTTCATGATTCTAGGTCAACGGGAAGTACCCTATAGGTTTTGATTCCCTCGTGAAATCGCAAAATATGCGACATAAACGATCATATCTTTTGATCGCGTTGACTTACAAGTTTGATTTTTTCACAGCTGAAAGAGACCGCAGACTCGAGTATTTGATACAAATTTCAACATGTTACCTCTACGCGTTCCTGAGAAAAAAGTCTTGACAGACAGACAGACGGACAGACAGACAGACAGACAGACAGACAGACAGACAGACAGACAGACAGACAGACAGACAGACAGACAGACAGACAGACAGACAGACGGACAACAAAGTGATCCTATAAGGGTTCCGTTTTCGGTACGGAACCCTAAAAATGGTAAAATTTATCTAAAAAATTGTTAAATTTGTTTAAAAAATCGCCATTTGTATAGAAAATAGTCAAATGAATCTTAAAAATTGTCAAATTTTTCTTTAAAAATGTCAATTTGTTTGAAAAAATTGTCCAATTTGCCTTAAAAAAATTGTCATTGCCTAATTCGTCTAGAAAATTGTCAAATTGGTCGAAAAAACCGTCAAATTTGTCTTGAAAACCTAAATCTATCCCGCAATTTGTCAATTTGTTTACGAAAATACGTCTTAGATTTTTACAAAAGCATAATTTGACTAATATTTTGGACAAAATTTGACTAGAAAACTGTCAAATTTGTCTAAAAAATTGTCAAATTTGTCTTAAAATAATTGTCTTTGCCTAATTCATCTAGAAAATTGTAAAATTGGTCTTAAAAACCATCAAATTTGTCTTGAAAACCCAAATCTATCCCGCAATTTCCCAATTTGTTTACAAAAATACGTTTTAGATTTTTACAGACATAATTTGACTAAAACTCAAATTTGCCTAGAAAACCGTCAGAAGGTTCATACAAACCGTCAAATGTCTTAAAAGCCGTCAAATTTGTGCAGAAAATTGTCAAATGAGTCTTGAAAACCGAACGAAATAACAACAGAAAATCCAAATTTTTAGCAACTGTCTCTCGCAGCACAAAAGTACAGGAAACCAAATCGTACTTGTAATTATATTTATTTATTTTTAACTCATGAGTGAATTAGAGAACATGGTAATTTCTTAATTATTTTCTTATTATATCATAGTAATTTTTTCCCAATTTTATATTCAAATTATTCTATTTTAAAAATATTTTTATAGTTACCAATAATTAATATTAAATACATTTTTGTATATTTATAGATGTGAATATATATATATATATATATATATATATATATATATATATATATATATATATATATATATATATATGTGTTGTATTGTTTTCTCGGGGATTCCGCGTTGATGCTGAGGGTTGGCTCTGAAAAGAACCGGATTCTCGACGTTTCGGCGAACTAACATTCGCCATTCTCAAGAGATATATGCGTCCGTACGGGTCAACCGTTCGACGCATACTGAGAGCTCGTTCGTGCGATGCGACTACTTATAGCTGTCTGGCTTCGGGTCATGCGCGTTGTGTGCGATGCTTCGGTTCGGTTGTTTGTTTGTTTTGTTGGTCGTACATGAGTCTGGGGTGTCTGGGATTGCATTTTGAGGGTGGATATGATCGGTCGCCATGCTGGGGGCAGTCTCAAGGAATCGTCTCTCGTGTTCATGCAGTAGTCTCGTTTTTCTATCTCTATGGCTTCTCTGTATACTCGTGACATTTCGTGGCTAATCTGTGCAACAGTCCTTGAATTTCTAAAGTCCATCCAGAGACCGGTGTTTGTGTGTTGGACAAGTGCCGATTAAACTTTGTCTCTGTGTCTGGTTGAAACTACATGTTCTTGAATCCTAGCAGATATTTTTCTATTGGTACGTCCAATGTAGGTTTGTTCACATGTTCCGCAAGGTATTTCGTAAATTCCATGGGATTCTAACGGGATGGTGTCTTTAACGCTGCGTAGCATGGAGGATATTTTCTGGTTAGGTTTGAAAATGGTGTCGATGTTGTTTCTTTTAAGTATTCTGGCGATTTTGTCAGTTGATCCATGAACATATGGTAGGTATGCTGTGCTAACGGGTTTCTGGCGCTCTTCAGTTCTTTGGCTACTGTTCTCTGTACGACGGAAAGCTCTGGATATTAAGCTGTTTGGATATCCATTTGAAGAAAGAGCTTCTCGTAAGTTCCTCAATTCTTTCGGTAAGTTAAGCTGGTCGGCTAGTCTTTTGGATCGGGTGGTAAGAGTGTTGACTACAGATTTTTTTTATTTTTTTTTTATTTTTACATTTCAGGGGAAGCTAACGGTTGCCCAATTATAAGCTTCCACAGATTATAAAACAAAGGAACTTAGTACAGATTATTAATATAAAGTATTAACGTCTACAAACATACATACAAACATACATATATACATAAATAGTGAAGCCACATTAACAATATCCAGAGCAAAGTGGTAAATAATGTAAATAGTGATACAAAAAGAAAAGAAATAAGTAAACAAAATAAAGAACGATGTGGTTAAATCAGTTAACAATAAGCTGTCTTTTAAGCTGGTTTAAATTTAAACTAAAGAAGTCAAAATGCTGGAAATGATTATTGTACGTTGTCATTAATCTTATTAAAGGAGAGTTGCCATATGAGTTAGACTTAATAGGAGGGATATAAAACAAATTATTATTTCTGGTAGTTCTCCTTGGAACAAAAAAATCCAGGTTTGTAATAAATAATTCAGTTTTAATGAGATTGTTCAGTACTTTGTGAAGAAAAATCATATCTGCATTTGTTCTTCTCTGTTCAAGAGTTAGCAAACGGAAATTTTGTAAGATATCGCCATAGTTAGTGTATGGTATATTAAATTTAAAGCAGAGTATAGTAACAAATTTTTTCTGAATGGATTCAATTCTAGATTTATGTTTGGAATATTGTGGATTCCATATAGTGGTAGCGTATTCTAGTTGTGATCGAACTATAGAGGTGTATAACATAATTGCTGTTTCAATATTAGTGAAAGACTTAATAGATCTCAACACAAAACCTAATAATTTATACGCCTTTCTAGTTATACTATCTATATGGCCAGTTAAAAGTAATTTAGGGTCGAAAACAATACCTAAATCGCAAATACTGCTGTTCCTAGTTAGAGCTATGCTGTTCATGTTATAAGGATACGTGATTGTGTTTATATTTCTGCTAAAACTAACAACAGAACATTTATTTAAATTTAAGGTTATATAGTTTGCATAGCAGTAACGGTATAAACGTGAAAAATCCTCCTGCAGTAAGACACAATCCATATTATTCTCGATAACCCTAAAAAACTTTAAATCATCTGCATACAAAAGAAATTTACTATTTTTGAAAACTGTTAAAATTGTGTTGATATACAAATTGAAAAGTATGGGACCTAAATGAGATCCTTGAGGTACCCCAGAAGTAACATAAATTTGCCTAGATTGAAATCCGTTGCAGACAACAAATTGAGATCTATTTTTAATGTATGATTCGATCCATCTTAGAAGTGATCCATGAATACCACAGTAAGAAAGTTTATGCAACAATAAGTTATGATGTACCTTGTCGAAAGCTTTACTGAAATCTGTGTAGATTACGTCAATTTGTTTACGAACATCCATATTGCTACTTAAAAATTCAGTAAATGGAATTAGGTTATTCAGGACTGATTTGCCTGGACAGAAACCAGTTTGTTCAGGAATGATTATATTATTGACATCATCTTTTATTTCATGAATTATTAATGACTCGAAAATTTTGCTAAAAATAGACAAAATAGATATTGGTCTGTAGTTTGAAATATCACATCTGTTGCCCGATTTAAAAATTGGTGTTATAAATGACGTTTTCCAGACAGTGGGAAACAACCCCAAATTCAAAGATTGGTTAAAAATTATGTAAAGCGGTTCTGTTAAGTAATGGGCACACGTTTTAATGAATTTGGGATGTATTCTATCTGGTCCACATCCTTTATTAATATTTATATTTTCAAGTTCAGTTAATATTTTTGTTTTACTGAGATATAAAGAGCTTAAATTTACAGTGGCCAGAATATGATCAGCTTCAGTTGTTGAACTGTTAATGACAGTATTATTATTAGTGCAGTAAACTGACTCAAAATGACCAGCAAACAAGTTACAAATTTTAGCACCTGAAGAGGCTTCTATGTTATTGTAAATTAAAGTATTTGGAATACCATTATTATTCTTTATGGTGTTGATGTGACTCCAAAAGTTTTTGACATTATTTTTTATTCTGGCTTCCACAACATTTATATAATTTTTATAATCAGCATCCATTTTGACTTTTACTCTCCGTCGCAACAATGAAAATGTGAGATAATCTGACTGATTACTGTATATTTTCCATTTTTTATGATATTTGTGTTTTTCAATTATTATTTTAATTAATGATTTGGAAAACCAACGGGGGTAATTACAAGATTTGCGAGTTTTAAGTGGTACATATTTATCAATCAAACTATATAATATGCTGTAGAAACAATCAACGTTCTTATCGAGATCGGTATAGTTAAGTCTTGTCGACCAATTTATGCAGGAAAGTTTAAAAATCAACTCATGATAATCACTTTTGTTAAAATCGTAATAAGATGACAAATTTGGTAACAGTTTATCGTATTTTTTTAAATGAAAAATAAATTCTAATGGAGGGTGATAAGAGTCGATTTTACTTATTGGAGTGAGAGATGAGTCAATTTTAATTACTTTTGTACAAAACACCAGATCTAATTTTTAATTCATTTGATTACATATACCGTTATATTGATTTAAGTTACACAAGGCTGTTGTGTTAGTAACTTCTAAGTGAGTGTCCAGTCTTTTGCGGAATGAGGGAATTAACTTGTCATTTAAACAAACCCAATCAATTTCAGGGAGGTTGTAATCACCCACTACTATGAAGTCATCATTAGAATGCTTCATTGACAGATTGATAAGTTTGTTGCAATGATTCTCATAAGTCTGCAAGTCACTGAGGGGTGGAAAGTATACACAGCACAAATGAATTTTTAAATGTTTCGAAGCACTTAATGTTACCCAAACATCTTCAGCTGATGAGAACCAGTTTAATTGTAATTTAGAGATGAATTTCTTGGAGACCAAGATCAACACACCACCACCTTGCGAGTTATTATGATTGTTGCGGTCACGCCTATAAACACAAAATTTATTCAGATCACAGATTTCAGAGTCAGGAACAGAGTTATTTAGCCATGTTTCAGTAAGAAATATAACGTCTAGATCACAGGATGATAATTGGTTATAGAAGTTAACTAATTTTGTTTTAATTCCGCGAACATTTTGGTAATAAATCTTTAAATCCATGAAGGGCTATTTTTTTGTTTATAAGTTGATGTTTGTGTGCATTTATTTTATCTTCGGAATATCGTTATTAGTTTTAATTAAAATAATAGGAGAAGAATCATTTTTTCTAGCAAAAATTCTACAATTCCGCACCCAGACATATTTAAAACCCTTATCTCGCGCCGCGATTTTTGCGTCGCGCAGTAGTAATTTATTGTTCGGACTGAGGTGATCATTAATATAAATATTATTAGATTGTAAATAATTTAGATTTGTTGTATTTAGGTTTTTATTATTGCGTGCTGCTGATATAACTGAATCTTTTTTAAGGCGTGAAACAAATCTAACAATTATGTTCTTTGGTGTAGAATTGTTGTGATTGAAAGATGCAACTCGGTGAATGGCGTCTATGTCTTGGTCCGCAATTGGAATGTGTAGTGTCTCACCAATCTTTTTTATTACTTGCAGCAAATTTTCGTTTGCAACTTCTGGGATTCCATGAACTTCAATATTATTTATACGAGAGCGCTGCTCATAATCTTCCAGTTTGTAGTTTATAACATCGCATTCTGCCTTAAGCGGTTCGATCATATTTATTTTAGTAACAAAAGTATCTAATTTATTCTCAAACGTATTCATTTTGGCCTGGAAATCGTCAATTTTATCGCTGCAAAATTGAACGGCTTTTTTAAGCTCAAATAATGAGGCTGAGATCTCTAAAAGGGATGTTTCACTTGCAGTAATCGGAGGAGTAGTGGGTGAGATAATAGCTGGTAACGATCTACAACCAGTGCATACCCAAATTAAATTTTTGGAATTAATTAAGGCCACTTTTTCCTCATTACTAATGTTCATACAACTATAGTGAAATATCTTCTGACATTTACCCGCGCACGCGGCGCCCTTATCTCTTCGATTAATAGGTGATTCGCAGACGCTGCAGCAGCCGTTCGATGGAGCCATAGTGTTGTGACGATGAAGAATTAAGGCGAAAAGACTTACAATGATTAGCTGGTCCACTGGCCGCTTGTAGTTTTGTTGACCTTGCTTCGCAGGTAAAGGTTTATCACTAATTATTAAAAATGAATATATAGATTCTTAATCAATATTATTTTATGTGACAAACTTATATTATTATTAATTACATATAAAAAGAATATTGCACAAAAGATGATATTTGTTAACACAGCGTTATTAAAAAAAGAGAGAAGAAAACAAAAACTAAGTAGATAAACGCTTAGAAAGATAAGAAGTTTTAACAGACGTGCGTTCTCGTTGAACTGTTGAGAGCGAATGATGATGCTAGTGAGAGATGCTAGTTGTTTGCGATGATGGTGCGAAGAAGCGTTCAGATATCTGTCTGTGTGGGTTGGTTTCCGGTACACAGTGTGGCTCAATGTGCCGTCAGGTTTCTTCTGTACCAAAACATCCAAGAAAGGCAGTTGTTGATGCTTTTCTATCTCCATTGTGAATTTAATTTAGTCGTGTTGGGAGTTAAGATGGGTAAGGAATTTGTCCAGCTCTGGTCTGCCGTGGGGCCAGATTACAAATGTGTCGTCAATATATCTTAACCAGAGTGTAGGTTTAAGTGTGGCTGATGAGATTGCCTTTTCCTCAAAATCTGTAAGAAATATGTTGGCTATTACTGGGGATAGAGGTGAACCCATTGGTGCTCCTAGGACTTGTTTGTATATTTGGCCATTGTACCTAAAGTATGTATTCTTTAAACAATGTTCTGCCAGATCTGATACATACTTTTCTGGTTTTAATTTTGATCTTATGATGTTTAAGGCCTCAGGGACCGGTACTTTTGTGAATAAAGATACAATGTCAAAGCTCACAAGGAGGTGGCCGGGCTGGAGTTGGTGATTTTTCAGTATGTCTATGAAGTGTTCAGCATTGCGGACATAGGAATCACAATCTTCTGCGTATGGTTGTAAACATTTTGCTAAATGTTTCGCAAGAAGTTGGACCGGTGAACCAATGGAGCTTACTATTGGTCGTAGTGGGGCTCCATCTTTGTGGATCTTTGGTAAACCATATATCTTGGGACACCGTGAAGATTTCTCCCTTGGTATAAGATATTTCATTGATTCCTTGTCAATGCTAGAGCTTAGGATCTTTTGTCTGGTAGTTTTCTCAAGATAGGTTGTGGGGTCCGTTGTACTGGGTAGATAAGCCGGATCATCTAAGATTGTGGTCATTTTTTGTTTATAGTCAGCACTGTTCATGACTACAGAGCAATTTCCCTTGTCAGCTGGTAGAACCACAATGCTGTTGTTTTCTCTTAGTACCTTGAGGGCTTTGAATTCCTCGTATGAGATGTTTCTTGTCGGTGGTTTGGCAGATCTTAAAATGTGGCATGTTTCCTGTCTTATTGTCTCGGCTAATGTGGCAGGGAGTTGTGAAATTGCAGTCTCGACACCAGTGATTATGTCTTCTTTGGGAAGGCGAGTTGGTGCTATTGCAAAGTTAAAACCCTTGGCCAGTACGGTTTTGGTAGGTTCGTCTAGGGGCTGGTCTGAAAGATTGTAAACCACTTTGTCGATGTTGAGTGGTTTTGGTGCAGGTTTTTGTCTCCGTCTGAGAAGGTTGTATTTTTCTTTCTGTCTATTGGTAATTAATAATCTATTTTGTTCGGCTCTGTTGTTGGATATTAAGTCTATCTGTTGCCAGAGGAGAGGGTGTAGCGTAGTGGTTAGAGCTATGTGGGTTGTCAGGATATTTTGACTGATGCTGTCAAGTTTCTGTCGTTTGGTTTGAATTTCGTCCCGAAGCAAAGCTTGGCTTGCGTTGTGTAGTTGTGTAGTATTTAGAATATATATATATATATATATATATATATATAAATATATATATATATATATATATATATATACATATAAATATATATATATAAATATATATATATAAATATATATATATATATATATATATATATATAGGGTGGGCCAAAAAAAACTTTTAATTTTTTTTTCTTTAGCTACTACGAAAATATCGTCCAAGATGACGAAAAAAAAATTCTAGTAAAGTTTCAGCCCTTAATATTAATATTAAGAGGTGGCTCATTGTGATTTTTGATTTCCCATTTAAATAACATAAGAAGTTATTTTGTTTTTGTTTGGATTTTTAATGCACTCGAACGAATAATTTCCTCGTGGAAATAAATACATATTCTTGTAGGAAATTTAACGATCTACAAAAAAAGTCTAAAATGATTTTTTGCTAAGTTGACTCGTTTAAAAGTTATTCGAGGTTAAAGTCCAACCTCAAATAGTTGAGGATAACTTTTACAATTTCTTGTACTCTATCACAAAATAATGACTCAAAAATATAAAATATCTTAGTTTTCGTAAATCTTATCGAGTTTTTTTGATAAAACAATCAAATTTTTACAAAATATCGATAATCGTAAGAAAAATCGATATCTTAATATCTAATTAAAAAAAAAAAATTCTGAACTGTACTTTACCTGAGAGCATCATTCCCTGAAAAATTAATAAGTGCTTTATTTGCACTTGACTATTAGGTTATGTAAAATATTAAGAATCATGTTTCAATAATTTTTCAATTGTAATAAAACTGTTTATTTTATAACTTGCCATTTTTTAAATCTCAAAATCAAACTATAATAAGTTGCAATATTTATTGCAAGTAGTTGAAAATCACAGTCAAAATTTCCCAATTGTAACAAAAAAAATTTAGTTTGATTTTGACTAAGATATTTTTTGTTTTTGAGTCATTATTTTGTGATAGAGTAGAAAAAATTGTAAAAGTTATCCTCAACTTTAATCTCAATTTGAGGTTGGACTTTAAACGAGAATAACTTTTAAACGAGTCAACTTAGCAAAAAATCATTTCAGACTTTTTTTGTAGATCCTTAAATTTCCTACAAGAATATGTATTTATTTCCACGAGAGATTTATTCGTTCGAGTGCATTAAAAATCGAAACAAAAACAAAAAAAATTCTTATGTTATTTAAATGGGAAATCAAAAATCACAATGAGCCACCTCTTAATATTAATATTAAGGGCTGAAACTTTACCAGAATTTTTTTTTTCGTCATCATGGACGATATTTTCGTAGTAGCTAAAAAAAATAAAATTTAAAGTTTTTTTTGGCCCACCCTAATATATATATATATATATATATATATATATATATATATATATATATATATATATATATATATATATATGATCCCATTTGTCCCGCTGTTGTCTCGTTTTGTCTCAATGAAAATGTGGTCACTTTAGTCTTATTAGAAACGTGGAATTCACTTTTATAACCGCCTCGATTCGCTATCTAAACTAACTGCAAAAAACGAAAGAAAAATAAATTTTTTAAACCCAAATGTGGATTACTAGACTAGATAGAAACTTTTAGATCTATACTGTTATTTCACAGTTCAATTTGACGTTTAATTTTGACATTTCAATGACATTATTGACAGCTAACCATTGTCATTTCAATCAAAATTATTGACAGTTATTTTGACAAAAATAATTATTGACAAAAAACCATTCATATTTTCATAAAATTTATTGACACGTAACCTTTTAGAGATAAAATTTAATTATTTTAATGTTTTTTTTTTTTGTATGGGAAAATTTAATTTGAGCGGATGTTATTGCGATTTAATGTATGTAGCGTTTAATTTCTGGAGGCCTCGTCGGGTTTCCGTTCCGCGGCGGGCGAGGGCGAGGGTGGAAAATCGCGAAAGCGACTTTCGCATAAATTGGAAAATATGGCCCGAGGTCGTCGCGGTCGAGGGGCGAGACTCTATTTCTCTGAATGAATTTCGCTTACAAAAAAAAATCGGTTTGAGTTTGAAACAGAATTTTGACATTTCATGATTTAATTTGTATTTATTTTGACGTAATTTAAAACGTTGCCATTATGTCAATTTTGACATATTATAATTACGTTGTAAAGGCGAAACGTCGTTGATTAAATTGTAATTTTGTTTTTAACACAAAGAACCTGCTCCCTACGAAGTTACCGTTCCAATAATAGTGTTTCCCTGAGGAGTTAATAAAATAGTTTTTTCAATAATTTCGTAGTTTTATTCACAGAGGCCGAGACCGCACTACGGTTTTTTTCTAGCGAGCGGTAACCGCTATAACCGCGAAACCGCTCGAGAAACACACAGTACGCTATGGGAAAAATCAGTAGCGGGAAAAAACCGCAAGTGATGTATTAGCTTAGGCAGAGGCCGCACTACGGTTTTCTCCCGCGAGCGGTAACCGCTATAACCGTGAAACCGCTCAAGAAACACACAGTACGCTATGGCTAAAAATCAGTTGCGGGAAATCATCAGGCCGCTTGTATAAGCTTACTAGAGTCACAGAATCAAGCGATAGAAAACGATAGTAGTGCGGCCTAGGCCTAACTTGAGTCACAAAATCACGCGATTAAAAACCGCGGCGTTTAGCCGTAGTGCAGCCTAGGCCAGACTCACCACATCACTTAATTTCTGATATTGCGCAGTTTATTCACATAATGTAATTTTTGACATTTTGTAATTTTACCGTAGAATATTTATTTCTTTTGGGTTAAATTGATAATTGAATTTAAAGTCCGCAGAAATATTTCACGAAGGAGAGAACGTACTTGGTGGAGAATGTAGTTCCAGAGGAGAGAACGTGTTCACTTTTCTCTCCATTAAACTTAATATTTTACGATCTCGCCGGGTCCAGACACTTCATAACGCCCATAAACAGAAACCTATCTCGCCTTAAAATATACAACTATCTAATCTACATAAATTTGCCGCACACTTAACATACATTTTACAACAAAATACACACTTGACAGAAATTATGTCAGATTTGACAAATCACTTTTTTTATTAACCCCTTGACATACAATGACGTCTCTAAGACGTCATGGATATGTGATAAGATCACATGTAAATGGACACGCCAACGTCATTTTATTCGTATGTCAAGGGCTTAAAAAAAATATATAATTCTAAAATTTTTGACAACATTTTAATGTCAATTTGACTTTTAACTATAGTTCAATTGAAGTATATATTCTAGTTGCTTTAGTTATTGCCAGAATTTTATGAAACATTTCTTAGCAGTGTTATTAACAACAATTTTGCAAAGTTTTAACTTTTTTGGCAAATAAATGACAAATCTCAAATTATAATTATAATAATAATTTTATGCAGGGTAGGATTAATTAATTCTATTGGTGAGCAGCACCACCACATCCCCGAGCGTAGAGGAGACAACCTCGAAAAAAAACATGGGGTTTAAGTCGTCCTGCTAACCCCCTTAATAGCAGTGCCGCACTCTGTTGGGTTGACGACCCAGCAGAGTTTAATCTATTTGTCCCTACAAATAGAAGACAGGCCCCCCACAACAGTTCCTTATGGGATGAGGAACAGGGACAGGTGGGAGGGGCCATACCGGATGGTCCCGACGGTAATGACTTTGGCCATGTTAATGGACGCTTTAGGTGGACGAACGGACTTAGGGACGACCTTCTCGCATGCTACAATCGCAGCGAGCCGACCCGCAGGGGATTCATGGCGCGTTTGCATCGACTATGGTGCATTATGCATTCTGAACACCGCGCCTTCTCTCAACAACATCTGAGAGATCAGGTATCCTACCTGTGTAGGGTTGGCTACATTAGAGCGGATCTCCAGCAGGAAGCAAATCTAGCCGAAGAATAACCAGCGCCAACGTCTCCGCTGGTGCGGCCTAATCGGTCTGGTAGGGCTAGCTTGCTTCAGAACACCGAGGTTAATCTGAGCACAAGGAGGGTTCGTATTAATACCAAAATCCCTCTTAAAGCACGTGACTTAGCGGATATGGATGCGTTGGTTGACGATGAACTTCGAGAAGATGGAGACCTCTGGCAAATCAACGAGGCCGTATATAGCGCTGCAAGGCGACTCGTCCCGGAAAGGCGATGTGAGAGATCGTCCGACTTGGTCGAGAAAACCGAACGGCGCTTACAACAAATTGAGGCCAAAGTTCAGTCGGCGAGAAGGCACGCATCTCCGATCCAGTGTGTGATGGATTTTATCTTGAGCGGCAGGGCGTTTACTCCCAAGATCAGGCGTGTGGCAGCCACTTGACGCTGCCACCATCACACACTAAATCGCACCATGCTGCAGACCATCAAGCAGCAATGTGTGGATAGGATTCGAGCATTGCAGGTGGTAAGGAGAAGTCTCGCGAGGCGGATTAAGCGAATCAGAGAGAATTCCTTGTTTCGTGACAATCCGTCTCGACTTTTCGGAACTCCAAACCCACTGCTGCCAATCCGCCGACTGTGGAGGAGGTTGAAAACTTCTGGAGGGGAGTCTACGACAAGTCCCCTCCGCTACGTCTAGACACTCCAGCGCTAGTGCACTTCGACGCCTTTTGTAGAAGGCATCAAAACCAGGTCGAAGTGTGCGAGGCAGTCAGCGAGGATGAGATTCGACAAGCACTTGTCGGGGCCAAGAACTACGCTGCTCCGGGCCCAGACGGCATTAACAACTGGTGGTGGAAGAAATTTCCGTCCACCCATCGCAGTCTGGCCAGAGTTTACAACTCTTGGCTAATCAGGGAGCGTATTCCGAGCTGGGTTGTCGAAGGGCGCACTGAGTTGCTCCCCAAAAAGGAGACTTGACCGACCCGCGCAACTACCGGCCGATTACTTGTCTCAACACCTGCTACAAGATATTCACACGTGTATTATATGTCAGGCTGTTGAGAGTGGTCGGTCCGGTGTTGCAACAGGTAAGCGAGCAGCGTGGGGCAAAGTCCGACTTGGAGGGATGCCGAGAGAACCTGGTGATAGATCACGCTGTCACTCAGGACTCCCGGTATTACAAACGCAATCTCTCCATGGCCTGGATTGATTATCGCAAGGCATTTGACACAACATCACATGAGCTTTTGTTACACTTGCTCGGATGCCTTGCGGTACCAGCTCCACTAGTGAGAGGCATTGAACACCTATTGCCACTCTGGAAGACCCGCTTTACCATAACATCCGGTACAAAGCGGGTCACCACGGAGTTGGTAACGTTCAGGAGGGGTGTGTTTCAAGGAGATTCCTTGAGCCCTCTCCATTGCTTTGAGACGTATCCGTGGATATGAGGACCACCGAGCCACCGGAGGCATGAGATCACGCACTTGTTTTACATGGACGATCTCAAGATCTACGCCTCCGGGGAGAGAGACCTCCGCTTGGCTCTCGCAGTGGTCCAGGAGTACACACGGGACGTTGGCATGGAGCTAGGGTTGGAAAAGTGCGCAGTGATGCACCAGGAGAGGACGATCACCGGAGCTCCCTGACGATATGCAGCTCACCGATGGAAGCATCTTGAAACATCTATATGCTGGAGAGACCTATAGATACCTGGGGATTGAGCAGCACTATGCTCATGATGCCCCCTGGGTTAAAGAGGCTCTCCGCGGCAAATACAGACAACTTGTCCGGAAGATTTGGTCTTCGAATGTACCTCCGAATTATCCGGACAGAATAAGGTGTCTGCCACTAATATGCTTGCCGTTCCAGTCCTGCTCTACTCCTTCGGAGTAGTGAAGAGGACAGTCGATGAGTTGCATCAACTCGACAGGGATACCCGTAAAACGATGCACATACACAGAGGAGTGTATCCGACATCGTCCGTTCCCCGAATGTACCTCTCACGTCATCGAGGGGGCAGAGGACTCCTGAGCCTGGAGTGTATGCATGGCAGAGTGGTTCTAGGTTAAGCTTTTAAGATCTTAAGGAGCTCGGACCCGCTCCTATCTCTCGTGAGGGATCACGAACATATGGGAGCGGGGGCGTTTATCTTCAAGGAGGCAAACAGGGCCGCTGAAGAACTTGGTCTCCAATTCGAAATTAGACGAGGTGGCAACCCCAACTTGATTACCGAGTTGCAGACGAATCGTCTAAGAGCCCAAATTAGGACCGCCGAACAGGACATGTTGTTTGGGCGGCATGTCGACAGACCGATGCACGGTGACTTTTATAGGCACATAGGCGCAAGAGGTCTGTCGACAAGGCTGACCTTCGGTTATCTGAGGTCAGCCGGGCTCACAGCGGAGATCGAGGGATTCATTACGGCCTGTCAAGATGGCGTTATCAACACCTTGGTCTATCGTAGCCGCGTGATGGGTGTACAGGTCCCTGATACCAACTGCAGGGCATGTCGCAAGGCGCCGGAGACACTGATGCATTTGTTGTTGGCTTGTCCGACAAAAGCTGTCTCGGCGTACATCCATCGACATAACGCGGCACTGCGAGTGCTCTATTACCATCTTAGGTACTCGTATGAGATAGACCAAGAGCCTGTGCCGCCTTACTTGCCAGGAGAAATTGATTCCGTTGTCTATCTAACTAACTATCTATTCCCGACGGTCAGGCTCATTCGCGCCAACAAGCCTGACATTGTCCTCCTCGATAAACAGACCAGGACTATGTTCGTCATCGAGTTTTCCGCTCCAGCGGAACAGAACATAGTCCTGAAAGAGGAGAAAAAACGGACTAAATACCTAGACCTCCTTTTCGAGCTCCGCACGCTGTACCCTGGCCATGATGTCATGCTGGTCGTCCTAATCATCGGTGTTCTGGGGGGAATGCGTTCATCGCTGCTTTCGGAATTAAAGATCATTCCGGCATGCAGAAACTCCGCTGGAGTTTTGGCAGGTCGGATGCACAAAGCTGTCGTCTTGGGGTCCCTTCGTCTGCTGAGGGCACACGATACTGGAACCTACAGCTGTTCACCGACCGGTGGGAAGGAGCAGTTGTGGAAATAAATTTTGAACACTGGCACGGCTGCTGCGAAGAGTCGGAGCTCACAGCAGTCCCGACCAGAATTTTATTTAAAAAGAAAAAAAAAATAATAATAAATTATTAACGGTAGTGAGTACCTTTAAGAAACAATAAAATAAAATAATAAGACAAACTTATGAATATACATGACAAAACTTATACTACAAATAAACATAGAGATCATGAACATGTAAGTCTAAAAGCTCTATATCTAAAAGTTGAGAACCGCATGCCAAAGAAGTCCAAATCATTACAAACACTGTTACAAGCTGCCACAGCTGAATTAAATGGCGATAATAAAGCAAAATATGAGGTGTAGTGATGGATATAAAATAAGGGAGCATCCCTTGTACGATAATAAGGCACAAATAAATTTAACTCATTGACAAGGCTGGGAGCATCGCACATATTGTTTAGAAGTTTATAAACGAAACATACACTTAAATATTTTCTACGCATTTTTAGCCCAGACAAGCCAAGATAACTTTTGCATAAACTAGTGGAGTTTCTAACACTGATCGGTAGCTTATATTTGACCGATCTTGCAAATATATTTTGAATAGCTTCAATTCTCTCAATATAAGTTTCATAAAAAGGCGTCCATATTCTAGAATTGATCTAACAAATGTCACATATAGGACAGTAAGTGCGCGAACATTGTAGGGTTTCTGGTTCGGATATATCCGAACCGCAAAACAGCGGTTTTCTGTGCAAAAACTGCATAACCGTCATAAAAAACCGCAGTTTTCGATTTTATCTAAAAATAACTAAAAATAAAGTACATTGAATTAGTGCTCTTTCAAACATTGCAAACTGTTGTTGCAAAAATGGCAATCATCGATGGTATATGTGTTCGAGCAATTTCGAAATCTGCATTTTTTCCGGAAGCAATAACTGGCCGGTTTCCCAACCAAATCTTGCCAAAATGTTCTTCAGGTGGTATGATCTTAATTCAAAAGGAATACAAAGAAAGAAAGAAAGCAATGATTTTAAAGTTTCACGAATTAAAAGCAAATAGACAAAAATAGTACTAAGCTAGATTAGTGGACTAGTTTGAGACGCCGAAGATACTTAAACATTAATATTCATGGAGAATTTTTTTTAATTGCAATTTAGGCTTTCTGCGAATTGAAGGAACTTGTTCTGCAAATAATATCGTAATAAGTGTTGAAAAACATTTAGTATCAGTTTCAGAAATGATATTGTAGGTGACTTGGATTAGAAAGTTGAAGTTTGCGGTGACGTCGCGACGCCGTTATCAAAAATTTCGCTATGCGGTTTTTAGTCGCGCTTTACCACAGGCTTTCCCTTTACCAAAACATCAAATTTGTTTCGCAATCTGCAAAATTGCGAAAACTACAGCGGAATAATCACCGCGAGTTCCCGAAATTCGACCTAGATTAGCAAGTTGAACTAAGCGGCGACGTCGCGACGCCACTATCAAAGATTTTGTAACGCGGTACTACTTCCCGGCAAGCTTTTCCTTCAACAAAACGTCATACTTGTTTCGCTAGCTTAAAAATTACGAAAACTACGGCGGAAAAACCAGCACCCGCGTTAGGAAATTGAACTATGCGGTGGCATCGCAACGCCGCTGTTAAATATTTCGCAACGCGGTTTTCAGTCCCGCTTTCCCTCCCCGTTTGCTCTAACAAAATATCGAATTTGTAGCGGCAGCTGTGAAATTTTGAAAAAACAAATGCAACCAATCCTCGATAGATCTAACTTTGACGGGCCGTCGCGGCGTTAGTTATCGAACGATTTCAACGCGGTTTTTCAATTTCTGGTAGCCAAAACCTCAAAGTTTGATTGAGTCTGGGATTTATTGCCGTGGGATTATTATTGAGTAAGATACTTCACATCACGATGCCCGGGTAATTAAAAAAATGGTGCAGATTGTGCTGATGAACCAAAAATTTGCATTAACCATTAAGCTGTATACGACACTTATTACAAGAAATCACCTCAAGTAGAAAGCAGCTGCAGCAGTGAAGATGAAGATGTATTTTCTGAAAAATCGCACGAAGATGTGGATAATGAATATTACGTCGAAGAAGATGCTGAAATTAAAAGTTATTTACAAATTGTAAGAAAACTTGTAAATTATTTTCGTTTATCTCCGATAAAATCAGTTTCCTACAACGAAATATAAAAGCTCTTTTTGAAACGGAAATTGAATTAGCAATGGATATCAAGACAAGGTGGTCCTCTATTGCAGTGCAGCGCCAAATATTTTCATTTGCGACTCAACATTTTGTGCAAAATTTTATCGCGACCCTTCACGAGATCATTTCTTTACGGATGCACTTAGATTTCCTTTAAAAATATTAACTTGTTTCGCAAAATTTCGCTCGATTTAGCCAATTATATCAAGTATTTCGCGAACGTAAGCGGTTATCAAAATGTAATATGTATATTTAAAACCAGCAACACTTTCAGACATATTTTGAAATTTTCAATTCACTTAATAAATGTTGATTTTAGGGAAATATATTTTCACTCATTTTCTGCAGATTTTAAGATGTCATAACTTTTCAGCGACTTATATTCTAGTTTGCCAATCGATTCTGCATCTCAAATTTAGTCGGAAAACATATATTATATTCTGGAGGACTGCTTGGTTTTTTAAGGTTTCTTGATTTATTCTTAAGTGATGTTTCATATCAACGTAATCTGTGTAAAATTCTGCGTGTTTTGATATACAATATGTAAAAATAAGAGAGGTGTCGAAAATTTTTCGAAATCGCGAATTTTCATGGATATTGACATATAATACACCAAAAGACGCGAAATTTTGTGCAAAAACAAACAACTAATAATCTTTTGCTGGCTTGGTGAAAAGCCTGAAATTAGGGATTAGCAAATGGGAACTTCCAGATTTTTATCCGAAACTTTTTCCAAAATGATCTAAATTGACTAAATCTTGTTCTGAATTATTCTAAATTAAATGCAAACTATAACTATGTATGATGCTTTGCAGTTGTAAGGAGAACAAACCTCAAATTTTCTATTAAACGATTCGATCACTTTTTGAGAGACTCGTAACTTTGATTTCGATTTCGCAGGCTCTAGGGCCAGATCTACTCTTCAACTTGATTTTATCCGGCGCGCCAACAATTTTCAAATCTTATTAAACCTGGCCGACAGTGTAGATAGACTTTCTCTTCAAGGTTTTGTTGATTTAGCGGATTGAGCTTTGAAATATGCAACGACACTCTTACAACTTTTGTACAAAACTAAGAACTCGTTTATATATCTAGCCAAAAGTTCTTAAAAACCGAACCCGAAACCAAAACCGCGGTTTTTCACATCTTTTCACACATCCTAAGACTTTGTTTGCTTTAGTGATTACATATTCATAGTGATGAGTAAAAGACAATTTGCTATCAAGAACTATTCCTAGATCCTTGACTACTGATGTTACTTTGAGAGCGAGATTATACGGCACAGAAGGATTTAATTTCCAACTGAAATTGATTGTTTAACTTTTGTCCCTATTTAATGCCATTCAATTTTTACTACACCACTGAACTAGAAAGAGCAAATCACTTTGAAGTAGCCCTTCATCGCCAGCATTTGCAATTACTTTGAAAAATCATTAGCAAATAACTCAAAGTGCAACATGCAAGACCATCGGCAATGTCATTCACGAAAATAGAAAAAAGTAAGGGGACCAGAATTGAACCTTGGGGAACACCTGAAGGTACAAGCTGTTTATTCGATAGACAATTCTGTAATTTCACAACCTGGGTCCGACCCGAAAGATAGGACGTGAACATCTCTAGCAGGCACCCGGATATTCCGTAAGTGTGATAATTTGTTTAATAAGATTTGGTGATTAATTTTGACTAAGGCTTTGCTGAAATCAGTATAAATAGCATGTGCCCGCACTAATGGCACTAATGATGTTATTGGTATATGATAGTAAGTTCATCACAGTGGAACGTTTCCGGAAAAAGTCATGCTGCTTAGGTGAGATTATGTTTTTGAAATGTGAAAAGATATTATGGATTCGATAATTTTGGACGGAGTTGACAAAATATGGAAATCGGACGATAGTTGTCGAGTAAACATTTACTACCAGATTTATAGCTAGGGACAATGTACGCCTGTTTCCACAATGTTGGACATATACCAGATTTTATAGACAAATTAATTAGAAGTTGTAGAGGAAGAGCCAAGAACTCCTTAAATTGCTTGTAGAATTGGGGTGGTATTCGATCTGGACCAGCTCCCTTGTTGGCATTAAGCTTGTCGAGAGCAGAAACTACTTCAGATAACTCAACACATATGTCACTAACATTTACATATTTATCACACATAAAATTAAAACTAGAACATTGAGTTGTAGAGTACATAGAAGCGAAATAATCGTTGAAAACCGTACACGCTTCAAAATAAGTTGGGAATGATTGAATACCGTACTTAATAGGAAGAGGAACAGTAGGAGCATCCGATTTGTTGCGGATGAATTTCCAGAAATTTCGCAGGTTGGACATTAGGTCATTTTCAACTTCTTCCAAGTAGTTGGTATAGGCAATCCTAATGGAAAATTTACACAGTTTGCGCAAATTAGTAAATTCAGTGTAATTCGTAATGCTTTTAGTACGTTTATAATTTGTGTGTGCAATTTTCTTTTCGTTTTTGATAAGTTCAATGGTATTCAAATCAAACTAAATCGGATAAGTGGATACAAATTTACATTTCTGTGGAACAAATTACTCACAGGCAGTATACAAATATTCATAGAAAATATTAGTGGCTCTATTGACGTCAATATTGTCAAACGTATCAATGCCAGAAAGATAATCTGAAATTTTACCGTATGCAGCTGAATTAAAATCATAATAATTTGCAACGAGATTATGTTCAGAACTATCGCAAAATATATCACATTCAATCAAAAAAGGCGGATGACTAGGATCTACTTTTGTCAAAGCTCTATCACTTAATTGCATATTAATCGTATCACAGGTCGAAAAGCATAGTTCTAACACATTTCCACAGTTATTTATGAAATTGCAATGCTGATTCAATGAGCAGGATGCCATCCCATCAATAACAGTTTCGACAATTTTGTCAGAAGACACTAAGGGTACATATCCCGGACAGTCATCAGCAGGTAGCCAGACTAAGTTAGGTAAATTATAGTCGCCTACAACTAAAATATCATGGTTAGGAGGTTTATCACAGAGGGTTGACACAGTCTCAACATGACTAAAATATTTGCTAACATCTGAACAAAGATTTCAACGATCTGAAATTTGACAACTCTTATTTCAACTTCAAAAGAGGAGATTACATTGAACTAAACTTCTACTTGTCCATTGTAGACTGGGACAATCAGCTAGGCAGTATAACAGACATCAATAATGCTACAGAAATTTTCTATAATATTTTATATACAGGAATAAACAATTTCATTCCCTATATTCGCTTTAGCAAGCCTAAATTTCCCTGTTGGTTTAACAACGATATGAAATATTTGATATTTGAAAAGAAAAAAGCTCATAAAAGTTATAAAATTAGTAACAGCTGGGATGATTATTTAATTTTTTCTGAACTTCGAAAACAGTGTAAAATAATGAGTAAAGAATGTTATGATAACTATATAAAATGTACGGAAAATAACGTAGGTAGGAATATAAAACATTTCTGGAATTTTGTAAACTATAAAAAGAAAAATCATTGCTTACCAGATACTATGTACTTAGGAGAACAATCATGTACAACAGGAAATGAAATAGCTAACGGCTTTGCACGCCAGTTTCAATCAGTCTACAAACAGGACACTGCTAATGCAAATTTGTTAGGATTCAAATGTGATAAAACTATAGATATGAGTTCCTGTAATTTCAGCTTGGAAACCATATTGAATAAATTATACCAATTAGACTCCAATAAAGGTCCAGGACCAGATGGAATAGCCCCATTGTTATTGAAGAAATGTGGATTCACCTTGGCAAAACTTTTGTTCCAACTATTTACTTCATCATCGAACTTAGGGGAATTTCCACTTTTGTGCAAATCTAGTTTTATCACCCCAATCTTCAAGTCGGGAGATAAAGCAAACATACAAAATTATAGACCGATCACAATTCTGAGTGCAATCCCAAAATTATTAGAGAGTCTGATCTGTGATCAAATAAAAACCCCACTAAACCAAGTTATTATACAAGAGCAGCACGGTTTTTGCATGGGTAAATCAACAACTACAAATTTGTTAACAATAACACAATTTGTGTTGAGTGCCTTGGAACAGAAGCATCAAGTAGATGTAATTTACACAGATTTTTCCAAAGCATTCGACACAGTTAATCATAGTGTCTTGCTTCAGAAATTAGAAGCGATAGGGTTTCATGGAAATTTACAGAACTGGTTCGCAAGCTATCTTCGAGACAGAAATCAATATGTAAAAGTCAAGAGTTTCACATCGGAGGAGATTCACGTCACTAGTAGTACCACAGGGAAGCCATCTGGGCCCCTTCTTGTTCAATATATTTATCAATGATATTGAAGGAATAATTAAACATTCAAAATTTTTGCTGTTCGCAGGTGATCTTAAAATCTTTAGCTATGTCAACAACGAACAAAATTGTGAAAATGTTCAAAAGGACCTTACTTCAATTGTCAAATGGTGCACTGAAAATTACATGGAGTTGAATGTAAACAAATGCAATGTTATGTCTTTTTATCGATCACTTGAACATATTGAATTTGGGTATAATATTGAAGGTGAACCTCTCACAAGAGCAAACTTTGTTCGGGATCTCGGTGTTCTTTTTGACACCAAGATTAATTTTCATCTCCACTTTGAGCAGATTGTCAATAAGGTGACAAAAATGCTGGGCTTTGTGTGCAGGACCACAAGAAAATTCACTAATGTCGATTCCATAAAAACATTTTCATTATTCTTTGGTTAGATCAATATTGGAGTATTGTTCATGTGTATGGTCACCAACATATGAAATCCATCCATATAAATAATATAGAAAAAAATCAGAACAGATTTTTGAGATATTTAGCCTATAAATTGAATATACCTTTAATTCAAAACTCACTGAGAGAAGTTCGCAATACAACAAAAATAGAGAAACTCAGCACTCGTAGAGTTTATGCAGACATTAGATTTCTGCATAAGATTTTGAACTATAATGCTGATTGTCCACATCTCCTGTCTTTAATTGGCCTACATGTTCCATCTAGAGTAACTCGAAACACTCAAACTTTTGCAATTGATTTCCACAGATGCAATTATGGAAAACATTCACCATTAGCCAGAATTATATCGAACGCTAACGAAATTCAAATGGATTTTTTTAATATCTCCGAAAGTAGCTTGAAATGAAGATTGCCGTCGCATTATGTTCATTCGTATAGTTTTCAGGTTTACCCTTAGTTATAAGTATTCATGTATCATATACCTTTATAAAAACATATTTTTGAATTGGGTGCTGCCCGTAAATAAATAAATAAATAAATAAATAAATAAACATCTGAACCGGGAGGCAAGTAGACAGAACCGATGATGACATGACGTGAATCTGCGCGCAATTTTACAAAAATCTGCTCAACAGAAGAAGATGATAATAAAATTTCACATAGTTTAAGCAATTTATGTACTGCTATTAGTACTCCACCACCGCACGTTTTATCACTATTCACAACTCGAAATACTTCATAGCGATCATCCAATAACTTTGCGTTGGAAATTTCAGGTGACAGCCATGTTTCAGTTAAAATAATTGCACTAAAATCTTCACTTAAACATGCACAATAGAACTCTTTCAATTTCGATCTGATACTCCTAACGTTTTGATAGTAGATTGAAAACTTAGATTTTCTGGCATTAATTGCCCTGGATGGAGGTGTTGAAGCATGGTGTGACAAGTTATAGTGTGTTGATTTAAGGTCCATATTAGACGATGAATTACTGTGTCGCGTCAGGCGGCTGCTGTGTTGCTTGTGGGTTTGTCCCGTTGACATTCGTCCGAAAAAAATACCTTTTTATGAGGATACCCTCTGGCCAATTTTCAGCATCATTAAGACTTTCGAGCGCACCATGGTCGGCGGTGATTTTAAAGCATTGAGACGACGTGGTAGACTTTCGACTTCAAATTTTTACTTGGGAACTTCGTGTTCAAATATGTTTCTATGTCGCATTGCTGTATTCCGATCGAGAAATTACCAGCATATACATAAATATTTCTAGGTGTCCTAGGAACTAGGACTAGGAAGTAGTAGAACTAGTTCAGGACTAGGAAGTCCTGAACTTTCCAGCGATAAGACCCTAGGTGCAGGGGTGAGTCCCGAATCTTTCAAAAAATGTTGGCTTCTGTTCATTGCTTAGTTAGTTTTAAAAATCCAACCTCTCCAATTGGAAAAATCACTTGCTAAAGAATTGAAATTGTTTGTGTTTAATGAAATTATAAAAATGAAAAAAGAATGGGAGAGAATAACTCCACTTGCCGTAGCTGCTGTATTAGATCCCAGGTTTAAAAAAATTCACTTCAGGGACGCAGTTGCTTGCTCTACAGCAGACGCAAAAATTAGACTTTATGCTGTTTACTCGATAGACAATTCTGTAATTTCACAACCTGGGTCCGACCCGAAAGATAGGACGTGAACCACTCTAGCAGGCACCCGGATATTCCGTAAGCTGATAATTTGTTTAATAAAATTTGGTGATTCATTTTGACTAAGGCTTTGCTGAAATCAGTATAAATAGCATGTGCCTGCACTAATGCCACTAATGATGTTATTGCTATATGATAGTAAGTTCTTAAGACTTTATGAAAAATACTACATAAAATGTCGAAATATCGGAATCAGATTCTGATCAATCTGAAAAATAAGAAGAGAGCTTTTCGTTATGGTACAAACATCACAAACTAGTAAGCAAGAGTTGGAAATCAACCAATCAAAGGATGCAATTTTTGATGAATTATCGATTTTTCAGTAGCAGGAAGCTTCTATGGGAGTCCTTTAGAGATTTGGCAAGATCTAAAAATTCCTAAGCTTTATAAGATTGCCATCAAATACAACTATTGTCGCGACTTCTGTTCCATCTGAACATTTATTTTCAAAGGCTGCTCAAACAGTCAATCAACAAAGAAATGAAATGAATCAGAGTAATCTTTTATTTTTGCAAAATTTGTCTAACAATAAACAGCATTGGTCTGAAATGGAAAGTAAGTTTTTGCAGGTGCACTAAGTGTTGTGGTATGTAATGAAATATTTGTATCCATTTTTGTTTCACTTACAAACGCATAATTCATCTCAGACCACTATCTTAGTAGTATAATTCTAGTATAGCTTTGTTACTCTGGTCATTGATTCTACAATCACCCAGACGAAATCTATGAGAGCAAACTTTCGGCGTTTGACTGGAAAAAGTTAATATTAAAGTTTTGTGGAAAGTATTCGATATTGAAAAAATATCGATGTTTTCAAGCGATATATTGATGAAGATAGTGCTGGGATCCGATGTTTTACATCGAATATAAATATATTTTTTAAGTGTCGACTGCAGATGAGCATCGACCCACAGAAACTACATATTGGACACTTTTCTACGCTCGTACAGTGGATTTCCTATACTTTTTGTATTTACGAAACAAAGATTACTCTTTTACCAAGACGTCAGTCAGTCGTTCACAAATTTTTGTTTTAGTTGATTTACGCTCCCGTTTTACCGGGATCCTTCCATGCTAATCAATCGACAAATCCCACGTGTTAGGTAAAAACTCATGCACGGCCACCCGTCCAGCATGTGTCTACAACCGTGTGGGATATAGCCTTGAAATGCATTTGGAATGTTGAATCAATAGCGCAGCTCATCCAATACTTTAAACAAACTCAAAAACTGAAACGGTCAGAAGAACATACTAGAGCGACATCTTGTCGCTCTAATAGGTTCCACAAACAATTATATTAAATAAATTTTACTTTATACTACTTTTTATAAGGGCTGAGATTATCAGCCCTTAAAGCAAATATTTAAACTTGCGTGCATAGAAATCGCCCTATGTTGTTACATTATCTTGTCTGTCTAGTCTTGTCTGTTTATATAAATGCTCTAAGAGCCGAGTTTGCATAAACTAAAATTATTTATTTAATATCATTGCCACAAGATGTCGCTCTAATAAGTTCTTCCACCCGTTTCAGTTTTCGAGTTTGTTTAAAAGTAGCTGTTGAGCGTTTGTTTCTTCAGGATACTCCTCTACTTGCCACAGCAATGGTGAGAACTACCCACGTGTTAGGTTTGTACTCATACAAGTTTACAAGCCCCACTTGTTAGGTAAAACTCTTCCCATGCTGCAAGCCCCACGTGTTAGGTTAGAACTCATGCAAGGCACACTGGATGCCTGCATGGTGTTCGCCCCGTGGAAAGTAGAGGGTCCCGGTACCCGGGACATAAATAAATGAAAACAAAATTTTAGAACGAGGTTTACAGAAGTTTGTGAATCGATATCTTGTGGCAATTTTTTTTAAAATAAAGTTTGATTTATGAAAACCCACCACTTGGAGCATACAAATCAAACTAGTTTTTATGCGAATTCGAAATGGCACAGTTTGAAGAATCGCCAAATTTCAATTTCAATGGCCAATACGTGTTAAGAGCCAAGAACCAACTTCACAACATGACAATAATAATAAATAATAAAACCTAAGCCCCTTTCTACATACATACTTCTACATATTCTAGCTGCTATGAAAACTACTGACAAAAATGACCGGATACAGTAGAACCCTGATTATTTAGTTGCAATGCTAAATGTACAGGTGCAAGTAAAATTTTTTAACTTAACCCTTTAGGTACGTAATTATTTTGAAAAAGCATGATAAGTGAAACATATGTATGACAAGTCTCAGCCGTCAAATGTACCCAAGGGTTAATGAAGCAATGTTCAATTGATTCTTGGAGAAAAGGGTCTAGTGAGTTATGATATCACGACATATGTGAAGCATTTTTTAATTAGTGCGAGAAAATGTTTGCACAATTAAATTTTGTATTTGTCAACATAAACAATATTTTAACCCCTTGAGATACGAATAAAATGCGCGTGTCCGTTTACATGTGATCTTATCACATATACATGACGTATAGTCATGTTAGAGTTAGTACGTTAGAGTGCACGAATAGTCAGAGACGTCATTGTATGGGAAGGGTTTAATAGAACGCGTGATATGTTCCGATTATCGGTGTTTTTCATGATCTCTGCAAACCCGGATAATCAAGACTCCACTATATTTCAATTATGTGCTTAACTCTTTCGCTGATATGGACTGCTATAGCAGTTCAATTGATTTGACGCCCAGGTGCTGTGGACTATTATCGTAGTCCAATTGATTTGGCGGCCAGATGCTGTGGACTGCTATAACACTCTACCGACTTCATGAATCCATTGTGGCTTTTTTAAACATAACAAAGAGAATAATAAATATAAACACTCTTATTGGAGCCTACTGATTTGACGCTGTCATAACTTTTGAACCGCTCATCACAGAGACTTCTAGTCTTCACCAATCGATTCAGCGTCCCAAAATTAGTCGAATCACATATATAATATTCCCTGGGAAGATTTACGTTAAGAAATACCATCGACTCGGGAAGTCTAGACCGCGGAAACGATGAAATGCGATAAAAACGATTCTTTCAAAATCGTTATTTTTGGAGTCACAGAAAAATTTAAAAACGTTTCTGAAAGCATTTTTGCTGCTCATTATAGATATGCAAATTATATTTCGCTAGCTCTTTCGGTTCACTTTTGCCTGCAAAAATTGAAGAAATTTTTATGAAATTTCGGCGCTTTAGTAGAGATCTCGGAAAGTCGTGAATTTCCTGCGAACAATCTTAGTGTATTCATAGGAAAATGAGCTTCTGAAAACGATGCCGCAATCCGTTTTTAATAATTCGCAACAGTTTCCGAGATATCTACTTAGCAAATCAAAAATCGGGTAAATTTCAGTTTGAAATTTATCGACGAATTATTGAATATTTCCGGACAATTTACACATCGACTTGTTCGTCTTGTCGTGTAGTTTTTGTGTGCCAAAAATGATTTCGATGCTCTTTACCGTTTTCCAAAAAATCAAAAAAACCGAAAAAGCATGTATTTTTCGAACGAAATGATGGAATTTTTTTGTCGAATTTTTTTTGCAAATTTTTTTCGTGATTTTTTTTTTGGTTACACGAAGCAAATCGAAGTGCTGAAAACGGTTTTCCAGTTTATTCCGCTCTAAAGTTACAAATAAACAAATTTTATATTTTTTCTCGCTGTTCACAATCACACATTTCCTACTGATTTTACGCTGTCATAACTTTTGAACCGCTCATCACAGAGACTTCTAGTCATCACCAATCGATTCAGCGTCCCAAAATTAGTCGAATCACGTATATAATATTCCCTGGGAAGATTTACGTTAAGAAATACCATCGACTCGGGAAGTCTAGACCGCGGAAACGATGAAATGCGATAAAAACGATTTTTTCAAAATCGTTATTTTTGGAGTCACAGAAAAATTTAAAAACGTTTCTGAAAGCATTTTTGCTGCTGATTATAGATATGCAAATTATATTTCGCTAGCTCTTTCGGTTCACTTACGTCTGCAAAAATTGAAGAAATTTTTATGAAATTTCGGCGCTTTAGTAGAGATCTCGGAAAGTCGTGAATTTCCTGCGAACTATCTTAGTGTACCCATAGGAAAATTACCTTCTGAAATCGATGCCGCAATCCGTTTTTAATTATCTCGAACCGTTTCCGAGAAATCTACTTAGCAAATCGAGAATCAGGTAAATTTTAGTTTGAAATTTATCGATGAATTATTGAATATTTCCGGACAATTTACACATCGACTTGTTCGTCTTATCGTGTAGTTTCCGTGTGCCCAAAATGATTTCGCTGCTCTTTATCGTTTTCGAAAAAATCGAAAAAATGATTTTTTGTCGAAAATTTTTTTGCAATTTTTTTTCGTTTAATTGCTGAAAACGGTTTTCTAGTTTATTTAGCTCTAAAGTTACAAATAAACAAGATTTATATATTTTTTCGATGCACACCATCTCGTATTTCCGACTGATTTCACGCTATCATAACTTTTGAACGGCTCGCCACTGGGGTTTGGGAATACCCGGTTTTTTAGACTCGGCGAGTCCGAGTCGAGTCTGAGTCCGATTTTTCGGGTCCGGTTCCGAGTCCGGGTCTAATCTGTCTCGCAATTTAAACAAAAACACGAAAGGATTTTTCATGTTCACGCATATGGTAATAAAGCAAGCGATACTGTACCAACTTGCCGATTAAGTTAAGTGGGACTTGGGGTTAAGTAAATAGGTAAATAAAACAAAACTCCACTAGAGGCTAAGAACCGAAGGCAAATGGATGAATTCCCTTCAAAATTGTCTAAAGTTAATTCAACTTGTCTGTATTCTACGACATCATAGACGCTCTCGTCAGAATAATAATTTTCATCTTGATCGTCATCAATAACATCTAGACCAGGGGTGGCGAACCTTTGAAACCGCGGGTCAGAAAGTGACCCACACAGGCTTTTAAAGTAACCCGGGTGTTAATTTTAGGACTTATTATTCCCTTATTAAAGTTTCTCAACCATAAAATTCTTCTCCAATTATTGTATTTTAAATGTGTTTATCTACTCACACACCAAAATGAACACATTAATATGTAAATTATTATATGTGAAGGATGTCATTATTATTATCGTGTGTGCAAGTATCCAAATCGTGCGTCAAAGTCCAATGTAAATCAAATGGAGTTTCATTATTAAACGATTTCTGTTTGTTGTCACTATGGCAACAACTCGCGCCACTAAACCAAAAACATAGACGTAGCGTAAATAAATTTTCTGACGTATATTAAAATTGAATAAATTTTTCTTATTGAAGTCTCTTCAAGTCTCGGTCCCTCAATCTGAATTTGTCTGGTTCTAACATAACTTAATCTAATCATAACCTAATCTAGATTAAATCTACGTTTACTTAGATTACATCGACCAAATAGTGTTCCCGTCACTGTGCGTTTTACTAGTTAGCAATTTTTGCCACGGGGGCTCTGAACGTTCTAAGAAACATTCAATATCTTAAACAGAATATTCCACATCCTCTAATTGGATTTCATTAAAATTTCAAGTAAATTTTCGGCGTTTTAAACATCGGCCTTTATTTTTTTTGCTCTCCACTTCCAAAGTAGAAGTTGTAAAACGAAAAGAGTTTTATAAAAGCGCTTTAAAAGTAAGAACTAGTTTAGCAATTTTTAGCACGCTAAACGTTCGAAGAAACATTCAATATATTAAACAGAATATTCCACATCCTCTGATTGGATTTCATTGTATAATACATCAGAAATTTTTATGGACTATTTTTGACTTCGACCTTTATTTTTTGCTCTCCACTTCCAAAGTAGAAGTTGCAAAACAAGAATGAAACTTGAATTTTGTAAAACCCTTTAAAAGTGAGAAAGAACGTCAAAAAGTAGTCTTTGACCTACCTCAGGTCTTTTTCAAGTGATGCCACTGGCCTGGAGACCCACCTGGAGCTAGTACGAAAAATATAATGAACAAAATTTGACCCAGTACTTAAAAAGTTTCGCCATCCCTGATCTAGACCATGGTCATCTTCATCTTGCAATCCTGAAATATTTTTCTTTTTATATACTACATCACAAACAAGACAAGACTAGAAGATTCTCGTCCAAATTTCATCATTACACCTGCACCGTCGGGGGTTGAACTAACTATATGTTTTTTAAATTTTATATTAAATGTGTTTGTGTTGTTCTACTTTTTCGACTAATTGTATAGCAGTTATGAATTAAAAATCATGAGTTAAAAATTCTCAATAAAACCAGATTATACACTTCAGAGTCAATTCCATGCAAATTGATATTTAGATGTGTTCGAATTTTCATACTCGTGCTAAATCGTCGATTTCCTTACACGACACGATGTACTAGACAGTGCCAAACATTTAAGACCCGATACTCGTCGAGTCTTACATCGAGTATCGGGTACCTTTGGACTCGCCGAGTCCGGGACCGGGTACTCGGACCCGAAAAACCCTACTCGCCACAGATACTTCTAGTCTTCACCAATTGATTCAGCGTCCCTTAGTCGGTAAACATATATCATATTCCTAGGAAGCCTTTAATTAAAATGATAAAAACGTGTGGAGTCAGAAAACCCTCGTATAAACCGACCACGCTCGTATGCTATTCTGCTTGGGTCTCGATCATAGAACTTACTTAAACTTTAGTATAAGTTTTATGTTCTCGATACGTGCACGCACACACTCGCAGATACACTAGAAAGAGAGAGCACGCGTTAAAGAAATATACTCTGAGAGAAAGAGAAAGAAAGAGAGAACGGGTGGTATAGAAATATATACTGAAAGAAAGGTGTATAACTATAATTAAGTGACCACATTTTCCTTGAGACAAAGCGGGACAAATGGCATGAAATGAGAATTATAATTTAGTTATGATAGCAGATCAATAATTCAAAAATAGTATATTTTGTAACTAGGGCGGTAAGTAGTCAATTTGACACGAGAGCGAAATTGGGCGCAAAAACAATATTTTTTACATTTACACAAAATAATCTATTGCAATAAGTGAATTGTAGAGTGAATTAATGAATTAATATGTGAATTAATAATGAGTGAATTGATGTAAAATATGACCCTGAAAGAAAATATTTATTTTTTCAAATGTTCAAATTATTGTTTTAACAAATATTTTTATAGCTACCGATAATTAATAATAAATTCATTTTTGTATATTTATAGAAAAGTATATGAATGTATACAATAAAATATATTTTTTATTACTCATGCGAGAAAAGTACTTCTTGACGCATTGACACATTTTTTAATACGAAAAATGTCATCTCTCGAACTTTTACATAACCTGGGTAACGCACGCAAATATTCAATATATTCGGATTTGGCAATAGATTCGGATCATTTATTAAAATGTCGTGAAATTTCTCACATGAATTGGTCAAATTTATTTTACGCATAATATAGATTTTAAAGTTTTAATGTTAAACCACGTTTTTTCTGTTGTCCACGTTCGGTTTCTGCATTTGTTCCTGGAAGGAAGAGCGCGTGTATTAAAATTTTCAAAATATTCTGATAAGGAATATTATTCTGTTAAAAATGAAGGAATAACTCCGTTCATTTTTTGTCTATTTCCACATTTGCAGACAACCAACATTTAATTTTTTCATCAGTAAAGTATCTTTTTAGCAATGATACTTCATCATTTTCGTAAATATTATTTTTCAGAAAATGGTTATTAATATATTTATTTCTTTATATTCACTATAATAATTAACAAATAAATAATATAAATAAATAAAGCGGGACATTTTTAAAAATCGGCGGGACGCGGGACTTTCATCCAAAAAGCGGGAGGTGTGGTCACTTTATGTATAACGCAATAAAAAATCTTACTGTACGTTTTCCCCCGAAACACACACCGAAACCCGTATGAAGGAATTTCGTACCAAAAAATGCGGAAATGGACGGTGGAAATGTAAATTTGCAATTAACGCATAGTAAAAGGTCGTGTCGATGAGTCAACTGACAAACTAATTCCATTAGGGGCCGAACCCTTCATGTTTATATTCGCCACAAAACTCACTCTCCCATCCCGACTAAGTGCTAACTATCCATCACAAAAAATAGCAAATGGATTGCAACACTATCCAGAGTAGAAAGACACCGATAGAACTATTTCACTTTGTCTTAAAGAAAAATGTTAGAAATTTACACAATTTGATGAAACATCGACAATATTGCAAATGTCAATATTGACAAATGTCAAATAATAATCTGTCAAATAAGAACAGAAATTATGACAGATATAAGAAATTGCAGCTCCTAAAAAAATAGTACATTACATACATACAATACATACATATATAAGCATTATCATCACATATTTTTTACGATTTTATAGCGTGTTTCTTTTCGTAGTGCATTGTTATGTCGCTAACACATATATTCGTTTAAACACAATTTTTGACATTGCGTTAAAATAAAATAAAAATATAAGTAAAATATAAATAATATATAACATTTCTAATTTGACCACAAACCTAATTTTTTTTTTAACTTTTTCCAGTTTATTTGTGTTAGAATGTAGTTAACATCAGTGGAAATGCGATATTTGTCGTATTTATTATTGTCTAAAACGTTACTTGTGTAAACGAGGCGGTCGCGTGCGACACGTCCAGACCTTGGCTAATGCCTTTTAAAAGGCTCCCAGCCCCCGGGACTAATATGAATAATAAAATAATTCGCCGTCTATTTTAACTAAACTATACACACGATAAGCCGCACGGAATTTCTCCACGCAATAAAAACTAGAACATTGAATTATTCATCTTTGACATCGAAAATAGTTTTGTCAATATACGTTAAATCAGAGAGTAGGTATATTACTCTCTGGTTAAACTGACTTTTATTAATATTCATAATTGTCATTTTGACATATAATTTGACGTATTACTTACGTTAACTGTCAAAATTTTTGATTTTGATTTTGAAAAAACTATATTTATTTAAGTCATTATTTGACAAAGCATATGTCTAAACTAATAATTGTCTAAATTAAAAAAATAAACGTATGCGGTCAGAGGAGTTCCACTTACATCCCTTCTGCCTCGAGGACTTCCGCAATCTCACCGAACTCTCCTGGGAAGACAAAGTCGAAAGTTTTTGTCGTGGAATATTTAGACTGTATTTATTTTATTGTTTTCTATGAAAGGTAAGTGAACTAAGTGTTTAAGATAAAGCCTATCGTCCACATAGATGTTCAAGGATTTGCGAAAATATCTGTCATATATGACAGATGACGTATGTGGTTGAGTATTTGATTTATGTCAGGGGTGTCGAAACTGCGCGCGCATTAGGTTAATTTAATGAACAAATACAAACTGAGCCTTATACGGACAAAATGCAATGCGGTCCAAAATTTAGTAAATAAATGAAAAACAAATTGTCAAACTGGGGCAAGATAATTTGAAATGAGGCCCGAAACAAAAGCGTCAAATTGAGAAATGAATGAAAAAAAATTGTCGGTTTTGTAAAATTTCAATGCGGCCCAAAATAAAACCGACAATTTTTTTCATTCATTTATTTTAGACACCAACTTGTGACTAAAGGCTGGAAAAAGAAGAAATTTTTCTAGTGCGCATGTGTCAATTTCCGTCACGTTTTTCGGCCACTTTTTGACATACAAGCAGTGAAAATAACAAAATGTGCCCGAAACTTTCATATTCCCGGCTTTTAAACTTGACGGACGCGCATGCGCTTAACTAACCGTAAACAGGTCTATTATTTAGTCTGTCATAAATGACAGATGACATATGAAGTTGAGTTACTAAGATAGTTCTTCTTTTTCTTCTTCTTATTGTGCCATATCCTCAGTGGACGTTGGCGATCAATATGGCCCATCGGATTCGATCCACAGCCGATCTGAACAAGTCAACCGATGTTCTTCCGGTCCATTGTCGCAGATTCTTCAACCAGGAGATCCGTCGTCTTCCCTGTGACCTCTTCCCCTCGATTTTTCCCTGCATGATGAGTCGAAGTAGCCTATATCTGTTGCTGTTTCTCATGATATGGCCAAAGTATGACAGTTTTCTCTGTTTGACTGTTGTGAGCAGTTCTCTGTCCTTCTGCATGCGTAGGAGTATGGTTTCGTTGCTAACATGGTGGGTCCAGGAAACGCGAAGCATTCGACTATAGCACCATGCTTCGAAGGCCTCCAGTCGCTTACTAGTTGCCTCGGAGAGTGTCCATGCCTCCACTCCATACAAAAGCTTAGAGAAGACGTAGCATCTAAGTATGCGTGTTCGAAGATGGATGTTCAAGCGCATGTTACACAAAACATTCTTCATTTGGTTAAATGTAGAACGTGCCTTCTCTATGTTGATCTTTACTTCACGACTATGATCCCATTGGTCATTGAGGTTTACACCCAAGTACGATATTGATGGTACTCTCTGTAGTTGGGCCCCATTTACCAGGAATTGGGCATTAGACGCATTTTTGCTGACGATTAGAATTTTTGTCTTTGCCACATTCAATCGCATATTAAGTGGTTCGCATGCCTCTACTACTTTATCAATCAGTCTCTGTAGTCCTTCGGCACTGTCGGCAATTAGTACAGAGTCGTCTGCATACCTTAAGTTATTAATTATTTCCCCGTTTATCTTTATCCCAATCTGTTCTTCTTCGAGTGCATTCTTAAAAAGGTTTTCTGCGTATCGGTTAAACAGTAGCGTGGATAGTACGCAGCCCTGTCTGACACCTTGTTCTACTGGAAATTCCTTTGACATTATATTTTCCACACGAACACATGCTGTTTGTTGTCTGTACAGATTGTTGATTATTCGTGCATCTCTGTCATCTATTCCTGATTGCTTTATGGTTTCTGTTAGCAAATCATGGTTAACCCTATCGAATGTCTTTTCGAAGTCGATAAAACACGTGAAAACATCGCAATTCACGTCTCTTGCTCTCTGAATCAGAACACTCAGACCAAAAAGGGCATCTCTAGTCCCCAATCCACTCCTAAACCCAAATTGCGTCTCGCTAATGTCTTCTTCTAGTTTTTGATATATTCGTTCGTAAATAATCTTAAGAAAGACCTTCATGAAGTGACTTGTGAGACAGATAGTTCTATAGTCTTCGCATTGTTTAGCTGTGGTTTTTTTAGGAATCGGTATAAACGTAGAGACTAGCCATTTCTCGGGTATATCTCCCGATTCATATATGTTGTTAAATAAGTCCGTGATTAGGTCTAGGTATTCTTCCTCAATGAGCTTTAACATATCGCCAAGAACTTCATCTGGGCCCGGGGACTTGTTGTTTTTGAGTCTTCCAATTGCCTTAAGAACTTCTTGATGAGTTATAGAAGGTCCTGTTTGTGCTGGGCTATTTGTGTTAGAAACTGTTCGGCTATCGTCAGCATAAAGAGTCTGTATGTATTGTTGCCATCTTGCTACTTTGTCATTCACGTTCAGTAGTGCAGTCCCGTTTTTGTCGGTAATTATGTTATTCTGTCGTGGTTTGTTTATTCCAGCTGCATCCTTTATTTTTTTTATGTGTATTTAAAATGTTTTCTGTCTAGTTCTTCTATTTCAGAGCATTGTTCTTTCCACCAGTTTTATTTGGCTTCTTTGATCTTTTTTTTAATGTTGTTGTGGATTTGCTTATATGACTTTAAGTCTTTGCTCTTTGTTTTTCTTCGTTCTTCCATCAAATCTAAGATCTCATCTGTAATCCACTTGCTTTTCTTTTTTCTATGATTTGTGTAAAGGTTTTTATCTGCAACAGTTTTCATTACATTGGTGATGGCTTCGACTTGTTGTTCTATGTTGCGGCTGGCAAGGCTTCTGATCTTGTTCATACCTTCTTTAATCTAGTCTTTAACTTGTTGCATCACGTTGGGGTCTTTCAGTCTCTGTATGTCATGTCTCTTCAATTGGGGCTTCTTCTCTGTTCTCTTAAAGCGTACTTTAAGTGTTGACAGCAGTAGGTTATGGTCGGTATATACGTCTGCTCCAGGGTAAGTTTTAGTGGATGTGATGGAGTTTCTAAACCTTTTATTTATTGTAATAAAAAGTCTATTTGGTTTCTAATTACTAAGATAGTTACAGCTTGGAAACTAACTGCAAGTTTTAGGTAAAACTAGATAGTTTATAGATATTATAGATTCTTTTAAGTTTTCAAACTTGAAATGAAAGTCTTCAATTTTCTAAAACTTTTTAATTAGCGATATTCACCTGTCGATTGCTAAGTTACTAATTGTAAGATAGTTACAACTCGGACACTAACTGCAAAGGTCTATTTTATTATTTTTAGTCATATAGTGAAATATGTCACTCTGCGAAAGAAACATAGAGAGAGCACGCATTATAGAAATATACACTGAGAGAAAGAGATATGCATATAACGTAACGTAACGTTTTCTGCCGAATCACTGCTACCGAGACCTCCCTAAAGGAATGTCGTTCCAAAAATATATATTTGCCGATTATAATTTAATTCATCAAAACTTACAAAATGTAATACGTGATAGAAACTAAAAATAATTAAATCAAATTACGACATTTAATTGTCAAGTTGACATTATTTGTAGATTTGACCATCTTGAAGACTAATATTTGTGTTTTACTTCGTTAATACTTAATTTGTTTCAAGAAAAGGAAGTACACTAACAAATATTCCTTGAAAAGATAGCGCCCGACACGCTGTCTTGTCTATCTGATGAAATTTATTGTAAAGGGTGTAATAAAAAGGTTAAAAGTGGCTATAAGTGTAAACATTGTGAATCTAAATTCCATTTGAGTTGTGCGGAAAGAGCCAAAAAATGTTGTGGTGTTAAATTGATTGATAGCTGTAATCTCAAAATTACCGGGGTCGACCCCGAACCTGCTGCAGGGTTATCTACCACCGATCAAATTGTGGAGCAATTAACGCAGAATTTGGTTAACAACCCACTTGTGCAAGAAGTCCTTTCCCGAGTCATTAAGAAAGAAACTCAACTGTTACATAATGAAATAACTGAGGTCTTAAACATTCTGAGGTTTTCCAATCATGATCTACTTAAGCTATTTGAGCAGTGGCCCAACTCTATTACCAAATCGAATTTTTCTAAAAAGAAATCGTCACCTCACTGTTTCGATTCCGATTCGTTTGACGTGGGCCCCGTTAAACGCAAAAACACCTTCGCTCAATAAGACTAGACAGACAAGACTAGACAGACAAGACTAGACAGACAAGACTAGACAGACAAGACTAGACAGACAAGACTAGACAGACAAGACTAGACAGACAAGACTAGACAGACAAGACTAGACAGACAAGACTAGACAGACAAGACTAGACAGACAAGACTAGACAGACAAGACTAGACAGACAAGACTAGACAGACAAGACTAGACAGACAAGACTAGACAGACAAGACTAGACAGACAAGACTAGACAGACAAGACTAGACAGACAAGACTAGACAGACAAGACTAGACAGACAAGACTAGACAGACAAGACTAGACAGACAAGACTAGACAGACAAGACTAGACAGACAAGACTAGACAGACAAGACTAGACAGACAAGACTAGACAGACAAGACTAGACAGACAAGACTAGACAGACAAGACTAGACAGACAAGACTAGACAGACAAGACTAGACAGACAAGACTAGACAGACAAGACTAGACAGACAAGACTAGACAGACAAGACTAGACAGACAAGACTAGACAGACAAGACTAGACAGACAAGACTAGACAGACAAGACTAGACAGACAAGACTAGACAGACAAGACTAGACAGACAAGACTAGACAGACAAGACTAGACAGACAAGACTAGACAGACAAGACTAGACAGACAAGACTAGACAGACAAGACTAGACAGACAAGACTAGACAGACAAGACTAGACAGACAAGACTAGACAGACAAGACTAGACAGACAAGACTAGACAGACAAGACTAGACAGACAAGACTAGACAGACAAGACTAGACAGACAAGACTAGACAGACAAGACTAGACAGACAAGACTAGACAGACAAGACTAGACAGACAAGACTAGACAGACAAGACTAGACAGACAAGACTAGACAGACAAGACTAGACAGACAAGACTAGACAGACAAGACTAGACAGACAAGACTAGACAGACAAGACTAGACAGACAAGACTAGACAGACAAGACTAGACAGACAAGACTAGACAGACAAGACTAGACAGACAAGACTAGACAGACAAGACTAGACAGACAAGACTAGACAGACAAGACTAGACAGACAAGACTAGACAGACAAGACTAGACAGACAAGACTAGACAGACAAGACTAGACAGACAAGACTAGACAGACAAGACTAGACAGACAAGACTAGACAGACAAGACTAGACAGACAAGACTAGACAGACAAGACTAGACAGACAAGACTAGACAGACAAGACTAGACAGACAAGACTAGACAGACAAGACTAGACAGACAAGACTAGACAGACAAGACTAGACAGACAAGACTAGACAGACAAGACTAGACAGACAAGACTAGACAGACAAGACTAGACAGACAAGACTAGACAGACAAGACTAGACAGACAAGACTAGACAGACAAGACTAGACAGACAAGACTAGACAGACAAGACTAGACAGACAAGACTAGACAGACAAGACTAGACAGACAAGACTAGACAGACAAGACTAGACAGACAAGACTAGACAGACAAGACTAGACAGACAAGACTAGACAGACAAGACTAGACAGACAAGACTAGACAGACAAGACTAGACAGACAAGACTAGACAGACAAAACTAGACAAACAAGTCTACAGAGACGGTACTACAGAAAGTTTTAATAAAATATAAAGATTTAATAAAAGATATTCAGAAAATAAATTAGATCTTTCAGTAACAAAAACTAAATCTGATACAATTAATTAGAATAACAATTCAATCACTGTCACTTTCAAATAAGAATCTTCTTCTTTTCTCTTCTCATTCTCCTTTGATGTGACACCCTTCTTCAATCATATTTCTTGATTCCAGCATTTTCATTCTGCTTTATCATGAATTATGTTATCAGTGGTTGTTTCTGCGTCTTATTTAAGCCATTGAACAATTCTTGGTAACCGGACATGCCTGTTGCCACGACTGAATTGGGTAGCCCTTTCGTCAAGAAGATCGTGTATCAGAAAATAATCTTCTAATTCACTGGCTGGTTGAATACCTTTCGATATTATTTTCGTAAGCAGAGTCTCTTCGTCGTCACTAACTGCTTCTTCATGATTAGGCGGTACAAGAATAGTGTCTATTATTTCATCATCGTCAATTACCATTTCTTCAATGTCGACAGGTGACAAATTTTCGAAACCTTCTCCAGCAACTCTATGCGCTAGAGCAGTGTTGCGCAAACCGTGGGTCGCGACCCGTAGAGGGGTCAATAGAATTTTTTTTTCAGTCGTCGAATTCATAAAAAATGTAAGCCTTTTCGTGTGTGTAAGTATCAGGTAGCAGTATTAAAATGGTCAATATAAATGAATTTAAACTTCCACTTTTCCTTGCAATTACAAGTATATAACATAGTTTTAATCTACATTTAATTTAAAATAATTTTAAAATAAATTCAGCCAGTTGAAATTATTTTAGAAAAAGTTTTGGGGAAAAAATTCCGCTATTTAAGGCGATTTTATAATCGCTAATTTCAGGCTTGCGTTTCACTAAAACAGAAAAAGATTACTAGTAGTATGTTCTACATCAAATTCCGCTTCTTTTGATGTGTTATGTACGTCAATATCTATGCCATATCAAAATTTGCGAATGCTTAAAAAAAAATCGCGATTTTCGACTCTTCTTCGATTTTTACATATTATATATCAAAACACGCAGAATTTTACACAGATTACGCTCATATAAATCATTATGCCATTTAGTTTACAATAAGTCAATGAATCTTAAAAAACTAATCAGTCCCCCAATGGATTGATGGTTGGTTCGATGGTATTTTTTAATTAAAAGCTTCTTATGAATATGATATATGTTTTCCGATTAATTTTAGCATACTGAATCGATTGGTAGAAAGTATAAATCTCTATGATAAGCCGTTCAAAAGAAATCTGCGGAAAATGATAGAAAATGTACTTCCTTAAAATCATTATTTTTCAAGTGAATATTTCAAAGTTTGTCTGAAAGTGTTTTCCCAGCTGGTTGCACATATACAAATATATTTTGCTAACAGCTTTCATTTGCCAGGTATGACTTGATATTATGGGCAAAATCGAGCGAAATTTCGCGAAATTTGTTCGGCCTGGCAGAAAACAGGAAATCTAAGTGTATTCGTAGGGAAATAATTCCGTGAAAACGATGCCGTAATCTGGTTTATAATTATCACTAACCGTTCTCAAGATATAGACTTATGAAGTCGATATTCTGTAGCACTTAAATGTCAATATAAACAAATTAAAAAAACGTCTACTTTCTATTCAGGGATCGCGATAAAATTTTATAGAAAATGTTGGGTCGCAAATGAAAATAGTTTGCGCACCACTGCGCTAGAGAAATAATATCACCATACATACGTATTGTCATGTGTGGTCTAGAGGCAAGGCTCTAGATTACCCTTGTTACCTTTTAGTACACCACAATGTTACCTTACACCTAAATACCAAATATGTATTAAATAAACACCAAACCTGCAAAGGCGACTTTCTGTGTCTATGTGCAATTGCTAACTCTTGTACAAAGGCACAGTAACCGTCAATAAACCCTAAAACTAGAGGTTATTACTTTATACAAGTAGGGACTCTTAACAACGAATCTATTGTATGTAACTTACTTTTGTTGTTGTATTTTATATGTTGATTAAATAAAAACCTTTAAATTCTAAAAAAAAATTCTAAATTCTAAACTACAAATCCAGCGGTCGTGGGTTCGAAAAACCACACCGAGCTAACTTTATCAGGCCAAGGTTCACTCAGCATTTGAAAAATGAGGGTTAAACCTGGCGTAATAATAGACGGTGTTCGCAAAAAAACGATATCAAATAGGCCAGAAGAATATGCTTCATTTAAAGTGACGGTTCCATTAGATAAGCTAGATGAAGCAAAAAACCCTAATTTGTGGCCACGAAAATACCTATATAAACCGTTTTTTCCTTTCTCTAGATCAGAACAACACACAAAAATAATACCCAATGCAGCAAATGTAAATATGTTAATATATCTAAATATTCAATCTATCCGCAATAAAATATACCAGTTAGAAGTAACAACTGAAGATGAAAAGCCCTTCTTCATCTGTCTGGCTGAAACATGGGCATCAACAGAAATCATTACCTCACTCCATATAAGTAATTACCAGTTGGTCAGTCATTTCAGCAGAGTCTACTCAACGGGTGGTGGTGTGGCAATATTCGCTAGCGTCCCCGCACTTACAAATGGTTATGTTGAAAAACTAGATCTAGAAAACTCAGCTATAGAAAAGATAATAGAGGTATGTGGAAAAGAGATGAATATAAAAGGTATACATTTGTTAATAATAAATATATATAGGCCACCTTTAGGATGTATAGGTACTTTCATGGGATCATTAGATAATATCTTACTGAGATATGCAAGAAATAATATGCAAGTCATCTTAGTTGGAGACTTTTGCAATCAGCACAAAAGAAACACACAACCTCACCAACCTATTAGAGGCATATGGCATGGGTGAATATATAAAGGAATACACAAGAATAACGACATACTCCAAAACGAGAATCGACAATATCTTTGCTACACAAGGTCTTGAACTAAAGACCTCAGCAGAAGATACCCCTATGTCTGATCATAGACTATTAAAATTGAGCACTATCAACAAAAAAATAGGGGGACAAAACCACATACTAATAAGGAATTTGTCGCTAACAAATAAAACACGTTTTGCCGAACATCTCAGAAGATAAACATGGGACGAGGTCTTCCAAATTACCAGCTGCAACAGCAAGGCAATTGGCTTTATCAAATGCATCCAATATCATTTCTTCAACTGCTTTCCGATGATAAAAACCAAAATTAAAATAAAAACATGGGTTACTGAAGATCTGCTACACAACTAAAAGACATGTTTGTACTACAAAAAAAATATCCAGAATTAAGAAGTCACTATACGAAACAAAAAGGTATACATTATAATTTAATCACGTCCACTAAACATTCTTTTTTTAGCCGAAGGATACTAGAAGCTCCAAATAGGTCTAAAGCCGTGTGGAATATCATACAAGAGCAGACGAATAAATCCAAACCATCCGGGATCATTCAAATAACAGACAACAATAATAAGGTTAGCACCTGAAGACATAGCCAACAGTTTTAACAGCTATTTCGAGCAAGCGCCCAAAGCAATTGCAGAAAATATTACTCTAACAAAGATATCGAATGACCATATGGAATTTAAAGAAAAAAACTATGTACTTACAAGAATTCACTGAAAACGAAATACTGGATATAATAATATCATTAAAAAATAAAACAACTAGAGGACCAGATGAAGTTCCTGGGAATATAATCAAGGAGTTCAAACATTTATTAGTAGAACCTATTACAAATATAATTAAAGCCTCGTTCACCGAAGAACTATTTCCAGAGGTATTAAAAATAGGTAAAATCATCCCAGTTTTCAAGAAAGGTGATAAAATGGAAATGCAGAATTATAGACCAATCGTCATCATACCGATTCTAGCAAAAATAATCGAATATGCTTTGTTAATAAGAATGACTGCTTTTATTGGAAAATATAATCTAATTCCAAAGCAACAGCATGGGTTTTGCAAAGGCAAATCTACTACAACCGCTTTGGTAGAATTTCACAGCAAACTAATTTACGAGGTAGATAATGGGAAATATCCCATTGAAATATTCTGTGACCTCACCAAGGCCTTCGACTTTGTATCCCATAACAGATTAATAAATAAACTACGTAACTATGGAATCAGAGGGAAAGTTTCGAGATGGATTACCTTTCAAATCGAAAACAGTACGTTTCTGTGAGGAGTGGTAATGTAGTTGGCCAGTCGGACATTTTAACTACAAATATTGGGATCCCCCAAGGAAGCATTCTGGCACCAACGTTGTTTCTATTATACACTGCTGACCTGATAAACTATGTGAAAGGGCCACATTGCACATTATACGCCGATGACACAAGCTTCATTGTGTCGGGGAACAACATCGTCGAGAATACGGATCAGGCGAAGCTACTATTAGAATCCCTAAATAAATGGTTCTCCGCAAATACTCTACACCTCAACAAAAGCAAAACGGAGTACATAGTATTCAAAAAAACAAGAAGTACGTATGTCACAGATCTAGACCTAAAAATACAAAACTACAAAATCAATAGAACCAAACATGCCAAGTTTCTGGGTATTTATTTAGAGGAGCACCTTCGCTGGGAAACTACGACACAGAATATCTGTTCGGCACTACATAAGAAGGCTTATCAAACAACTATTCTGAGGAAACTACTAAACAGAGAAGATCTTCTAAAGTGGTATTATGCAGAAGTGCAGTCTTTGCTGTCCTATGGCATTATTCTATGGGGAGCTTCGTCACAAATCAAATACATTCAAATTGCACAGAAAAGAGTTATTCGAAATATCATAGGGTTAAAATGTACAGAATCCTGTAAACCTCACTTCAAAAAAATCAGAATTCTAACAGTTGTTAGTCTATATATCTTCGAAACCAATATGTACATACACAAATCGCGAAGTAAGTTCAAAAAAAATGAAGACAAACATAATTACAATACAAGAAGTAAATATCTTCTCTGTACAGAAAAAAGGAACTTAGCCCTCTGTAGCCAAGGCGTAGAAAATAAAGGGATCCATATCTACAATAAGCTTCCAGCAGACCTTAGAAATGAAACCTCCGATAAAAAATTTCGTAAGAAATTAAAAGTTTTATTAGAGTCAAATCCAGTATATTCTGTTGATGAATTTTTGTTGTTGTTGTAATTAGTATTAATTATTTTTATACTATTTATCTTTATACTATTGTTGACACATTCTATAGATACTATGTATCTCATTTGAGAAATAAAGATTTTGAATTTGAATAGACGGGCGTAGGAGAGTAGATAGAGCCAGCCACCCTATCTCGAACAAGAAAGCCGAGGCTGAAATAATAGCTACCCTTGCTTAGGTTTTTTTATGTACACATTTGCCGGAAATAATTGGTAAATCTAAGTACTAATAAGTTGAACTCACATTTACCAACCACGAAGGTAAATGTGTAGAGAATTCATTAAATTAAGTACATTTTAATCTAGTAGACTACATTGACAAGACAAGAAAGAGACAAGACAAGATACAGACAAGAAGGAGGCAAGACTAGATAAGACTAGACAAGGCTGGAAAAGACTGGATCAGACTGGACAAGATTGCACAAGACTAGACAAGAGTGGACAAGACTTGACAAGACTAGATTAGACAAGACTGGACATAAAAAAATTAAAAATAAATATATGACTATTAGCATAGTCTACAATTAGTTTTTGGTATTTTTTTTAATATTCGTCTTTCCAACGATAAAGGCCGATTCTCATATACGCGACACTCAGCTACGCGACGTCACGCAACATCGCCTGTCAAATAATGATTACATTGTTTTAAATGGTCACGTTCTCACTACGGCTACGCGATGTGCCCATTTAAAACAATGTAATCATTATTTGACAGGCGATGTCGCAAGACGTCGCGTAGCTGAGTGTCGCGCATATAGGAATCGAGCGTAAGACCTTAGGTGCAGAGAGAGTCCCGAATCTTTCACGTAGGTAACGCAACGCTTCAATGAGAGTGTTTATATTTATTATTCTCTTTGTTGTGTTTAAAAAAGCCACAATGGATTCATGAAGTCGGTAGAATGTTAAAGCAGTCCACAGCATCTGGTCGCCAAATCAATTGGACTACGATAATAGTCCACAGCACCTGGGCGTCAAATCAATTGAACTGCTATAGCAGTCCATGGCAGCGAAAGAGTTAAGCACATAATTGAAATACAGTGGAGTCTTAATTATCCGGGTTTGCAGAGATCATGAAATACACCGATAATCGGAATGCGTGATATATTCCGATTATCGGTGTATTTCATGATCTCTGCAAACCCGGATAATTAAGACTCCACTGTATTTCAATTATGTGCTTAACTCTTTCGCTGCCATGGACTGCTATAGCAGTTCAATTGATTTGACGCCCAGGTGCTGTGGACTATTATCGTAGTCCAATTGATCGTAGTTCTATTAAACCCTTCCCATACAATGACTTCTCTGACTATACGTGCACTCTAACGTACTAAGTCTGACATGACTATACGTCATATATATGTGATAAGATCACATGTAAACGGACACGGACACGCGCATTTTATTCGTATCTCAAGGGGTTAAAATATTGTTTATGGTGACAAATACAAAATTTAATTGTGCAAACATTTTCTCGCATTAATTAAAAAATGCTACACATATGTCGCGATATCATATCATTAGACCGTTTTCTCCAAGAATCAATTGAACATTGCTTCATTAGCCCTTGGGTACATTTGATGGCTGAGACTTGTCATACATATGTTTCACTTATCATGCTTTTTCAAAATAATTACGTACCTAGTGTTAAGTTAAAAAATTTCACTTGCAGCTGTACATTTTGCATTGCAACTAAATAATCAGGGTTCTACTGCATCCGATCATTTTTGTCAGTAGTTTTCATAGTACCTAGAATATGTAAAAGTATGTATGTAGAAAGGGGCTATTATTATTGTCATGTTGTGGAGTTGGTTCTTGGCTCTTAACACGTATTGGCCATTGAAATTGAAATTTGGCGATTCTTCAAACTGTGCCATTTCGAATTCGCATAAAAACTAGTTTGATTTGTATGCTCCAAGTGGTGGGTTTTCATAAATCAAACTTTATTTTAAAAAAAAATTGCCACAAGATATCGATTCACAAACTTCTGTAACCCTCGATCTAAAATTTTGTTTTCATTTATATATGTCCCGGGTTACCGGGACCCTCTACTTTCCACGGGGCGAACACCATGCAGGCATCCAGTGTGCCTTGCATGAGTCCTAACCTTAACGTGGCGCTTGCAGCATGGGAAGAGTTTTACCTAACTCGTGGGGCTTGTAGGAGTACAAACCTAACACGTGGGTAGTTCTCACCATTGCAGCGGCAAGTAGAGGAGTGTCCTGAAGAAACAAACGCTCAACAGCTACTTTTAAGCAAACTCGAAAACTGAAACGGGTGGAAGAACTTATTAGAGCGACATCTTGTGGCAATGATATTAAATAAATAATTTTAGTTTATGTACACTCGGCCCCTAGAGCATTTATATAAACAGACAAGACTAGACAGACAAGATAATGTAGCAACATAGGGCGATTTCTATGCACGCAAGTTTAAATATTTGCTTTAAGGGCTGATAATCTCAGCCCTTATAAAAAGTAGTATAAAGTAAAATTTATTTAATATAATTGTTTCTGGAACCTATTAGAGCGACAAGATGTCGCTCTAATATGTTCTTCTGACCGTTTCAGTTTTCGAGTTTGTTTAAAGTATTGGATGAGCTGCGCTATTGATTCAACATTCCAAATGCATTTCTCGGCTATACCCCACACGGTTGTAGACCATGCTGGACGTGTGGCCGTGCATGAGTTTTAACCTAACACGTGGGATTTGTCGATTGAATAGCATGGAAGGATCCCGGTAAAACGGGAGCGTAAATCAACTAAAACAAAAAATTGTGAACGATGTGACGTCTTGGTAAAAGAGTAATCTTTGTTTCGTAAATACAAAAAGGAAAGGAAAAGCACTGTGTGAGCGTAGAAAAGTGTACAATATGTAGTTTCTGTGGGTCGATGCTCATCTGCAGTCGACACTTAAAAAATATATTTATATTCGATGTAAAACATCGGATCCCAGCACTATCTTTATCAATATATCGCTTGAAAACATCGATATTTTTTCAATATCGAATACTTTCCACAAAACTTTAATATTAACTTTTTCCAGTCAAACGCCGAAAGTTTACTCTCATGGATTTCGTCAGTGTGATTGTAGAATCAATGACCAGAGTAACAAAGCTATACTAGAATTATACTACTAAGATAGTGGTCTGAGATGAATTATGCGTTTGTAAGTGAAACAAAAATGAATACAAATATTTCTTTACATACCACAACACTTAATGCACCTGCAAAAACTTACTTTCCATTTCAGACCAATGCTGTTTATTGTTAGACAAACTTTGCAAAAAGATTACTTTGATTCATTCCATTTCTTTGTTGATTGACTGTTTGAGCAGCCTTTGAAAATAAACGTTCAGATGGAACAGAAGTCCCGACAATAGTTGTATTTCATGGCAATCTTATAAAGCTTAGGAATTTTTAAATCTTGCCAAATCTCTAAAGGAATCCCATAGATGCTTCCTGCTACTGAAAAATCGATAATTCATCAAAAATTGCATCCTTTGATTGGTTGATTTCCAACTCTTGCTTACTAGTTTGTGATGTTTGTACCATAACGAAAAGCTCTCTTCTTATTTTTCAGATTGATCAGAATCTGATTCCGATATTTGGACATTTTATGTAGTATTTTTCATAAAGTCTTAAGAACTTACTATCATATACCAATAACATCATTAGTGGCATTAGTGCGGGCACATGCTATTTATACTGATTTCAGCAAAGCCTTTAACAAAATGAATCACCAACTTTTATTAAACAAATTATCAGCTTATGGAATATCCGGGTGCCTGCTAGAGTGGTTCACGTCCTATCTTTCGGGTCGGATCCAGGTTGTAAAATTACAGAATTGTCTATCGAGTAAACAGCATAAAGTCTAATTTTTGCGTCTGCTGTAGAGCAAGCAACTGCGTCCCTGAAGTGAATTTTTTTAAACCTGGGATCTAATACAGCAGCTACGGCGAGTTGAGTTATTCTCTCCCATTCTTTTTTCATTTTTCCAATTTCATTAAACACAAACAATTTCAATTCTTTAGCAAGTGATTTTTCCAATTGGAGAGGTTGGATTTTTAAAACTAACTAAGCAATGAACAGAAGCCAACATTTTTTGAAAGATTCGGGACTCACCCCTGCACCTAGGGTCTTATCGCTGGAAAGTTCAGGACTTCCTAGTCCTGAACTAGTTCCACTACTTCCTAGTCCTAGTTCCTAGGACACCTAGAAATATTTATGTATATGCTGGTAATTTCTCGATCGGAACACAGCAATGCGACATAGAAACATATTTGAACACGAAGTTCCCAAGCAAAAATTTGAGGTCGAAAGTCTACCACGTCGTCTCAATGCTTTAAAATCACCGCCGAACATGGTGCGCTCGAAAGTCTTAATGATGCTGAAAATTGGCCAGAGGGTATCCTCATAAAAAGGTATTTTTTTCGGACGAATGTCAACGGGACAAACCCACAAGCAACACAGCAGCCGCCTGACGCGATACAGTAATTCATCGTCTAATATGGACCTTAAATCAACACACTATAACTTGTCACACCATGCTTCAACACCTCCATCCAGGGCAATTAATGCCAGAAAATCTAAATTCTCAATCTACTATCAAAACGTTAGGAGTATCAGATCGGAATTGAAAGAGTTTTATTGTTCATGTTTAAGTGAAGATTTTAATGCAATTATTTTAACTGAAACATGGCTGTCACCTGAAATTTACAACGCAAAGTTATTGGATGATCGCTATGAAGTATTTCGTGTTGTGAATAGTGATAAAACGTGCGGTGGTGGAGTACTAATAGCAGTCCATAAATAACTTAAACCATGTGAAATTTTATTGTCATCTTCTTCTGTTTTGCAAATTTTTGTAAAATTGCGTGCAGATTCACGCCATGTCATCATCGGTTCTGTCTACTTGACTACCGGTTCAGATTTTAGCAAATATTCTAGTCATGTTGAGACTGTGTCAACCCTCTGTGATAAATCTCCTAACCATGATATTTTAGTTGTAGGCGAATATAATTTACCTAACATAGTCTGGCTACCTGCTGGTGACTGTCCGGAATATATACCATTAGTGTCTTCTGGCAAGATTATCGAAACTGTTATTGATGGAATGGTATCCTGCTCATTGAATCATCATTGCAATTTCATAAATAATGTGTTAGACCTATGCTTTTCGACCTGTGATACGATTAATATGCAATTAAGTGATAGCGCCTTGACAAAAATAGATTCTAGTCATCTGCCTTTTTTGATTGAATGTGATATATTCTGCGATAGTTCTGAACATAACCTCGTTGCAAATTATTATGATTTTAATTCAGCTACCATACGGTAAAATTTCAGATTATCTTTCTGGCATTGATTGGGTTGGTACGTTTGACAATATTGACGTCAATAGAGTTATTTTCTATGAATATTTGGATACTGCCTATGAGTTATTTGTTCCACAGAAATTTAAATTTGTATCCACTTATCCGATTTGGTTTGGTTTGAAAACCATAGAACTTATCAAAAAGAAGAAAATTGCACACACAAATTATAAACGTACTAAAAGCATTACGGATTACACTGAATTTACTAATTTACGCAAACTGTGTAAATTTTCCATTAGGATTGCCTATACCAACTACTTGGAAGAAGTTAAAAATGACCTAATGTCCAACCTGCGAAATTTCTGGAAATTCATCCGCAACAAATCGGATGCTTCTACTGTTCCTCTTCCTATTAAGTATGGTATTCAATCATTCCCAACTTATTCTGAAGCGTGTACGGCTTTCAACGATTATTTCGCTTCTATGTACTCTACAACTCAATGTTCTAGTTTTAATTTTATGTGTGATAAATGTGAAAATGTTAGTGACATATGTGTTGAGTTATCTGAAGTAGTTTCTGCTCTCGACAAGCTTAATGCCAACAAGGGAGCTGTTCCAGATCAAATACCACCCCAATTCTATAAGCAATTTAAGGAGTTCTTGGCTCTTCCTCTACAACTTCTAATTAATTTGTCTATAAAATCTGGTATATGTCCAACATTGTGGAAACAGGCGTACATTGTCCCTGGCTATAAATCTGGTAGTAAATGTTTACTCGACAACTATCGTCCGATCTCCATATTTTGTCAACTCCGTCCAAAATTATCGAATCCATAATATCTTTTCACATTTCAAAAACATAATCTCACCTAAGCAGCATGGCTTTTTCCGAAAATGTTCCACTGTGATGAACTTACTATCATATACCAATAACATCATTAGTGGCATTAGTGCGGGCACATGCTATTTATACTGATTTCGGCAAAGTCTTTGACAAAATTAATCCCCAAATCTTATTAAACAAATTATCACATTTACGGAATATCCGGCTGCCTGCTAGAGATGTTCACGTCCTATCTTTCGGGTCGGACCCAGGTTGTGAAATTACAGAATTGTCTATCGAATAAACAGCTTGTACCTTCAAGTGTTCCCCAAGGTTCAATATTGGGCCCCTTACTTTTTTCAATTTTCATGAATGACATTGCCGATGGCCTTGCATGTGACTTTGAGTTATTTGCTGAAGACTTTTTAAAGTAATTGTAAATCCTGGCGATGAATTTGATTTCTCAGCTTACGCTGGAAAAATTTGATATGCGGAAAGAGAGTTCACTCTGGCCCACATGATCATTTAGCCAATTTTCAATTAAGAAACTTGCGCACAATGTGACAGGTTTGCAAAATCGTTGCCTTCTGTGCATGTCTCAAGATGGATTTCGGCAAGCCAAGTTTCTCTATGTTTTTTGTAAATTTGGACGAGACAACTCCCTCCACAGATATAACAATTGGGTAAATAAATACTCTGTCCAGTTTCCAGATATCTTTGATTTGCCAGGCTAGTTCCTCGTATTTATTTATTTTTTCTGTCTCTGTTCTTCGGATGTTATTTGTCAACGGAACTGCGATGTCTAATAGTATGGCTGTTTTGGCTTCAAGATCAATTAGAAGAATATCAGGTCGGTTGTAGGCAATCGTCTTATCGGTCAATATAGGCCTGTCCCAGTAGAGAATTTGTTTACTTGATTCGACGACTGGTGCTGGTAGATACTTATAATATGGAGGAGTTTTCAGCCCCAGAAGACCGTATTTTATACCGATTTGTTGGTGAATCAGCTTTGCCACTTGATTGTGCCTCCCTAAATAGGCAGTCTCTGATAAAGTTGGGCAACCTGCCATGATGTGTTCTATCGATTCGCTAACAAGACCACACTTTCTGCACCTGTCTATCACGTTTTGTTTTAAAATATGTTTCTCGTAGTTTCTGGTCCTTATAATTCTGTCTTGGATAGCTATAATGAATCCCTCAGTCTCCGGATAGAGAGATCCAACCGTCAGCCATTGCAAGGAAGCATTTACGTCAATATGATCTTCGGTGAGTAGGCTTGGGTATTTCCCGTGGAGAATATTGTCTTTCCAGGGCTTGAAATCTTTTTTGGGAAATGTTTGAGTATGACAAGATAAATTTAGAGGAGTATACCCATCGTCAGCCTTCAGTACAGCTTGGATGAGGTCATCACCAGAGCGTAATAGTTTATTCAGCATGTTCTCCTTTTGTGTTCTACACAAGTTAAAGATGTTAATTAACCCCCTACCTCCTTCTTTTCGAGGTAGATATAACCTTGTGACGGAGGAGCTTGTGTCGACATCGGAATTTAAAAAGAGTTCCTCTGCTGATCCTATCTAGATTCGTTCAGATCAGTTTCAGTCCACTTTATTAAACAAAAAGAATATGCCAGTACAGGAATTGCCCAAGTGTTTATAGCTGATATTTATTATTATTATTTTACAAAGCAAAACAAATTGTCAAGTAATAAATAAAAATATCTCCAAATGAATTGATAGTCCCTCAGACCCGACACGTATTGTCAGTTTGACATAGATCAGTCGTGTATTGATGAATTGTTCCGTCAGAAATGATATATAATTATTTGTTTCTTCCGGTGATTCAAAAAATGTCCTATCGTATCAACAACTCCACTCTAAACATTGTAATTTACTTTTTTTGTTGTTGTAAAATATTTAGTGGAAGTCGTATAAAAGTTGAAGTGAAAACGTGCAAAGTGGCTCGAGGGCCCGCCGCGGCGTCTGCCCATCTGCCCGGCCAAATGTGCTGGTCGTCGAGCGATCGGCCGGAAAATAATCATCTCTGCACAAAGAACACAAAACGCGTCGCCGAACGCCGCCGCTTACCACCAGTCACCCGGCAAACAAAAAATATTCACAAAATTTGTTTCAATCACATTCATTCTCTCGTTTTATTGCCACAATAAGACTAGACGCAATTATTCGTCTAATTTACAGTTAAACTTTATAATATGACATATGTTTTTATATTTTGACGGATTTGAAAACTTTTGACAATTTCATAAAAGAAACTTCAAAATTTGACGGTTTTTTTTTATGACATATTGTGTGACAGTTATTGACGTTTATGACATATTATGACATTTTCTTAATTAAAGGATTTTATTAGGAAAAAAAACTTAAATTTAAAGATTTTAATAATAATAAATAATAAACACTAGGTATAAGTTTCACAAATACATTTGTGAAACTTAAAAAATACATAATTTCAAGGAGCAAATTTTTGTTGTGATTCCACACATCACATAACCTCAAAACATTCTCGCCGAAAATTTGACAGCTCTGAATTTCTGTGCCAACTTTGAATAAATTAACTAACTAACTATATTACAGCACTCGGCGAGCCATTACAGCACGTATATGAGTGCTGCAATGAGTCCATTACAGACGCAAAATGTATTTATTTAACTCTTTATCGATTTCGGCTTTTAAAGAGTTAAATAAATACATTTGTGAAACTTATACCTAGTGTTTATTATTTATTATTATTTTAATAATGTTGCACCTAGTGCCTACAGCTGAATCTTTAAATTTTATTAAAGATTTTAATTAAAAAAAAAATGAAAATTATCTATCTACAGTTGACGCCGAAACAGCTTTGAAATCCACGTAATTTAAATATATAATAAAAGAACGAAACGGGATATAAAAAACCTGTTCGTTTCTAGTAAACCGTCTGTATGGGGAGCGAGAGTTAAGTGCAGATGCAGCAGGTGGTTGGACATTTTGAGCGGGTTTAGCCAGGTACAACAAGGAAGTTTCCATTTCCGCCCTCTCTCCCTTTCATTACTGAAACTAAACATTTCCTCCCTGCAACCGCTCATCCGCGACAACGCTGAACCTCATCCACACTATCAAACTCTAATAACCGCAATCTAACAAATAAATTTTGGTTTCCTGGATCTTTTCCAAACTAACGCAAAAAAATCTAAAACAACGTTTTCTGATTGTCTTTTATGACATATGACATTTATGACAGCAAGTACATTTTTCATTAATTAATATTTTAATAACAATTTTATAGTTTGTTTTCTGTTCAAACACATTGCATTATTTGCATAATTTATGACATATCAGTTTTGACGTGTTCACGTTTTAATCCAAATGAACGATTTATTGAAAGAATCGAGTATTTTAACAATAGTTACAATTTGAATAAATTTTAGTGAACTTGACTTATAATGTTATTATGCTTTTCGACGTGTATTTTGTTGTCAATTATTTTTGACCATTTTGACATTTTATTATGTCACCATGATTTTCCATAACCTTGCTCATGTCCATTGCCATTTCCGTGTCGTCAATACCAGCGAAAGACACTCCCCCGTAGTCCTTGGAGCAGCGTCCGGGCAACCAGGATGGGGTTCGCATTGTTTAGTCGCGTGTTGTTATATCATAGAACCGAATATTTAATACTCCTATTATTTAACATAAAAAAACCTAATCTAAAGTGGTGCTCCTATTATTTAACATAAAAAAACCTAATCTAAACTGGTGCGCGGAAAGCTTTCACTAAACCCCCTATTCCACTTTGGCTTTTAGTATTCGCCACCCTGGTAGCGCAAATTTTGCATTGATTCAGGGTGAGCAGCCTGGACGGTTAGTGAAAACCGCCCTAGTTGTTATCTCCCCGATCAGGATTCAAAGCCGGGTCTCCCGCATTGAATGGCGGGTATGTTTACACCACCGAGGAAGACAATTTTTTTTTTCGAGAGGAGGGGTAAAATACATTTACCTACTACCCCCAGTGCTCCAAATTGCTCTAGGGAGTGTGGGACTACTCGCCTCAGTGGCTTGACTACCCACTAAAAAACCCACTCCTCAATTCTGACCCCTTGCGGGACTGCCTTCTCAGCATTACTTCGCTAGGGGTTTGCCTTCACTTTATCTTATTCCTCTATTTTTGCGATCCGTTTCGTCCTTCTCTTTTGCTATTATGACAGATGCGGCTAGCTTCTCCATTGCGTCCCAGCATTCTCTGCTTTGTAGCATTGTCTCCTGTAGGTTTTCTGGCGTCAGCTTTCCTCCCACCATTATTTCCATTTCCATCCGTTGTTTCGCCCATCTGGGGCTGTTGAAAAATGTATGGACGCTATCATCCACCAGGTCCGGGCAGTACACACAATTTTCGGTCTCCCTCAGATGTCTGCGTTAGAGGTATGCCATGAAGCTACTAGAATGTCCGAGCAGCAGCTGCGAGAGAAATTAAATTTATTGTCACCCATGGTTCTATGAGTGGGATGATTCGTCGTTTTGTCCAGACCGCACATCCGGTTTCCCGGTTCCATCTTGTCTGCCATTCGTGCATAGTTGTCTTCTCTAATCCGACCACTGGTCTCCTCCCCGCCAAGGTACCTTATTAGCCTTTCTTTTGCCATCATGTCTATTGGCATCAGCCCGGCAACTACCGATAGCGCTTACGTCCTGTAGGAATTACATATCCGTATTGCCAGCTGTCTCTGTATTCTTTCATACATCCTTCTATATTTTTTAGTTCTTATCAACGATTCATACCACGTAGAAGCACCGTATAGCATTTTTGACAGTGCCACTGTGCAGAGTGTGCGTCTGCGGCTCGCTCTTGGTCCCTTAACATTTGTCATTAGCCTTCTCAGTTGTTCTACCGTTTGGCTTACGTTTTTTGCTGTTTCCTGCAAGTGCGTATACATTTTTAGGTCTTTATCCAGTCGTATGCCCAAATATTTTATACTTTTTTTTGTTTTAATTGTCGTATTTTTAAAACCTATGCTCATCTCAGATAGGGTCCTTCTCCCCACCAGTACCAATGCTTCGGATTTTTCTGGCGCAATTTCAAGATCTATTTCTTCCAGCTCCTTTCCATTTTCCGTTTCAAGTATTCCGCATTGCCATCTATCACCACCACTGCCAAATCGTCCGCATATGCCACGAGGTGAGTTCCCTCCGGGAGGACCAGCCTGAGTATCCTGTCGTAATATGCAATCCATAATGTGGGACCCAAGACAGAGCCTTGTGGCACCCCGCTCGATTTTTTTGCTTTTCCTTATTTCTATTTTCCTGTCTCTAAAATAGTTTCCAATCAGACGTACTAAGTATGCCGATATCTTTTGTTCTTCCAGCGTTTTCAAAATCTCAGAACACGGTGCACTGTTAAAAGCATTTCGTATGTCTAGTGCCACCATTATCGCTAATTTCTTATATCGGTAGGAAGGGGCGGAGGCAACCCTTGCTAGCTCTTGTATTTTCCTGACAGCATCAACAGTTGATCTGCCTTTTCGGAAACCATATTATTGTTCTGACAGGGCGCCTTTTTCTTCAAGCTCTTGTTGCAGTCTGTTTCTTACTATGCTCTCCAATAATTTCCCTGGTACATTTAGTAAGCATAGAGGTCGATAGCTGTCCTCCGAGTCTTTTTTCGGTTTTTCTATAAGCACTAAGCGAGCAGTTTTCCAGATTTGCGGTAATCTCTCCTCTCTCAGTAGTCTATACAAGCAATGCACTACAGGTCTCTTCGTGATTTTCTAGCACTATTCTAAATATTTCCGGAGTTATCCCGTCCGGCCCAGCTGCTTTTCCATTTTTCATTTGGGTAACCGCAGTCCTTAATTCCTCTGCTGATATTTCCTGTACTATCTCGTCGGTTTCTTTCTTCTCTTGTGGGGTCCAGCTTAACGGCCGGTGGGTTGGGAAGAGTTCATCCGCCCATTTCAGTTGTTTTTCTTCCTCTAGTGTATTATTGCCTCTCAGGATTTTAGTTTTCTTCATGACGATCTGGTACGCTAGTCCGCAGATGTCATCCTCCAGCTCCTTTATCAGCTCGTTCCACTTGCGTTGTTTGGCTTCTTTTATTACCTTCTTTAGGGAATCCCGGCACTTTCCATAGTTTACCTATAGCTGCTTGTCTACATTCTCTCCATATGTGCTTCTACCTCTCGTGGCAAGTTTGCACTGTAGTCTGCTCTCTGCTATCCCCTCATACCACCAGTAAACAACTGGCTTACTTCCCATCTTTCCCTTATACTTGGTAAGTACTTCATTACAGGTTTTTTCTACAGCATTTATCAGGAAGTTTTCGTCTTCTGGGAGCCATGCATTATTATTTAATTGCCTTTTTAGTGTCTCTTTGCACTTGTCTAGATCACCCGCTCTTATATTCTATTTTCTTGCTCTTGCTGATTTTCTTTTCCGAGTTTTGTGCTACTTGTCAATGTAAACTCTATATATTTGTGATCCGACAGAGTCTCTGTTTCTTTTAGTACTGCCCAGTCCATCATGTTGTAATATGTTTCTTTCCCTGCCATCGTTATATCGATAATTGAGCTTTGGTTTCTCCGTTCGAAGGTGGCCTCATTTCCCGCATTGCAGATTATCAGATCGTGTTGTGCCAGAAAGTCCAATAGAAGATTTCCGAGGAGGACAACTTAAAGAAAGCTAACCTAACCTAACTTGTCAAAAAAACAAAGTTGTCAATAAAATATTGGAATGTCAACTATGACAATAAAACGCTTAAAATGACATTGTATTGAAATGTCAAAAATGACATTAATAAATCGCATGATGTCAAAGATTGTGCTTTGATGGATATATAAAAATATCGGACATTGATATATCGAAAATTTCTTCTAATAAATCTTCTAATAAATTTACGTTAAGATGGGATGAAAATATTTTAATATATTTTTTTTTTGTAAAAATAGTTATTTTTGACCATTCAGTCAGTTATAAGGAATATCTAGAATCCAGACAGAACTAGACAATTAGTTCGCATTCGGTTGAAATTAAGGGTATTATATGAAAGGCGGCGAGTTAAATTGGAGGATTTCAGTCGTCCCGGTTGGAGCCGTGTAACGGTAACGTCCGTGACAAGTTATAATTGATCGAATTTACATACCCAACCTCCGCCGTCCGAATCAGAGACGGGAATTTCTAATAAAGTAGAATTAAAAATACAAAAAAAGACAGGAACGAATTCATTCCTCGACACAAAACAAACAGAAAATAAAACTCGAGAGACGGAAAAGTATTTTCATAAGAGGCTACAGAAGAAAAATCGTAGAAAACGCTTTTATTTAAGTATTCAAGGTAATTTATTTTACTTAAGATTAGACAGTCATAAATTAGACAACTAGATATATACAGGGTGGGCTATTTAATACGACCTCCCCAAATATCTCCGTTACCTTTAGAGTGTTGAAAAAAATGACAAAAGGGAATTTTATTGATTTCGACGGACTGACACGGTGGTTAAAAATTCTTTTTCGTCAAGCTTACAATTTATGCGTCCTCGAGGTCGTCAATGGTTTTTCAAATGGGAACATGTTATAGAAGAATCCAGTGATTCATAACTATAAGAAACTTATGAAAATACACTAATGTGTTGCGTGGTATTGTCAGGCAGCAGAAGCCTATGGGTTGCATACAGTTAGGTTGGAGGTCCGATGTTACTAGAGAAAAAAAACAATAAATTGCTCGCTTGCAAAGTGTGAAATGACCCAAAATATAAGCTATTACAAAATACTGCATACAGTTAGGTCCTCCTCCTCCTATATTTTTTGGTAGTCAATTGCCCAAAAGCAGTCAATTGCACAACTGAATGTTAAGAGTATCGAAATAGATCTAGAAATAGTTAATACATTACTTTATATTAGATCTAGAAATAGTTAGATCTTAATATAAGTTAGTAAATAAGTTTAATACTAAAACTTCGTACTCCTGCATATCCTTACTTACTCAATAAATTATGGCTACAGTTCATTTAACCGTTAACGACAACATTATCGTACACGATGTAATATTTATGCCCGGCGATGGCAGTTGTTTGTTTCATGCTATAGCTTTTTCAATTTATAATTCAACCAATTTTGGACAAACACAGCTTTTGAGAGCTACAATACTTAACTATATATATATGATAATTGGAAGGAGTTTTGTTTGTTTACAAGCAACGCCTTAAGAAGTTAACTTAATGTGCTTGCTACGTCCTTCACAAAAAAAAAGATACCTTACTTACAAGTTTGTACGGAACCCTCGGTGGGCGAGTCACAACTCGCACTTGGCCGGTTTTTTATTATTTTTATTTGCAACAAAACCAATCCTTCGAAATCAATAAAATTCCATTACGACATTTTTCCGTCACTCTAAACGTATCGGAGATATTTGAGTTGATCACGTTAAATGGCCCACCCTGTATATACAGGTTTTGTAACAACTTCATTCCGTCACTTTACGTTAAAAAACTTCATGTTGTAACAACTTCGTGTTGCTTTATGTTTAACTTCGCGTTCTAACAACTTCAGGTCGTGACAACTTCTAGCCTGAGTAACCTCATATTCTAACAAATTCGTGTTTAAACTTCAAGATCGGTGCGACGAGACAAAAAAAACTCGATCGAATTAACGCGCAACGGTCGTTGAATGTTTCTCTCTTTCCCCGTTTGATTTACGATCACAATCATCATCACAATAATTGTGATTAGTCCGAGAACAGGTGCAAGCGCACCTTGATTGCCGACCAAGAAAATAATAATTGTCGAAACACCGAAAGTGCAATCGGCCGCTCGAATTTCACTCCGCGCGGTCTCGAATTACGCACGAAATATTCGACAGACGATCTGCGCACACAAAAATTATCGCGTATTCGTGTGATATGTCAAATTAGACGTGCAACTGAAGTTGTATCAAGGTGAAGTTCCAACAACCTTAAGTTTCACCATATCGTTGGTCAGAGGTTCTCAAACTTTTTTGGCCGCGGCACCCTTGTCGAGCTGAAAAAATCTCGCGGCACCATTGGGGTCGTCCATTAATCACGTGATGTTTTTTAACAACTTTTTAAAGTTTGTCATGTTCATCTTTCCCAAGTGAACCGTTTTTGTAAAATAAATTTATTTGCAAACTTCTTACTGCGTTCTCCATTTAAACCCATGTAAATTGAAAATCGAAATTCAGAGAAGGGTACCCCTCCTTAGAAGATAATTTTATATTTTTTACTTTTGTGACTAAATCGAACGATTTTACAACATTTGCAAAGAATACTTATTTGTAGACACAGACAAACTACATACGGAGATAACGGTCGTAATGTTTTATTTTGAGGCGTTGCTGAGAAAAAAAGCAAGAAACCTTTGAAGCAAAAATAATTCGCCACGCGGCCCCCATTGGGGGGCGGAGCTTTCAAATTCGATCAGCGGGTACTTCTGGTAGATACCCATATTCAGTAAAAGCTTCATTGAAATCTATGAAGGATTGTTAATACAACTTTTCGCTATTTTTGAATATTTTGATATTTTCGAGTTCGATTTTGGTTGGAATTCGCGATTGTTTATATAAAAATATTTTAGTGTTTCACACTACATGGAACAATAAAATTTTACACATTTTCAAATCCCCTTTTATCATTCACCCCCATTCTATCAAATCCCCTTTTCTGATCGGGATCCCCAAATCCCGTGTATATTGCAAAATATTTGATCTGGCGGCAACCGCCGCCCCTCAAATTCAAAGCGGCCCAGACGGTAAGATATTTTAATAACTATATTTTGAAAAATACAACAGATACCTAAAAAATCTTTCAGTTTTAGATAGCGCATACGTTTATCTATTGAAATTGACATTGTAATTTTTTGCAAACCTCCAACCGCGTTCTTCAGTTAAACCCATGTAAATTAAGAAACGAAATTCAAAGAAGGGTTGTTTTTTACTTTTGTGACTAAATCGAAAGATCCAAATTAGAGTAATATGACAAGGACCGTTGGTTTAACCCAGGTTAGATTAGGTTGCCTACCGAATCCGCATATAAATCATGACCACGTACTCGCAGTGCTAATTTTCGATCCAATATAGGACAATGTGGCAAGGACAATTGGTTTAACCCAGGTTAGATTAGGTTGCCTACCGAATCCACATATAAATCATAACCACGTACGCGAAGCGCTAACTTTCGATCCAATATAGGACAATGTGGCAAGGACAGTTGGTTTAATCCAGGTTAGATTAGGTTGCACACTGCGAAGCGACAGATAAATCAAGATATCACATACGCACGAATTCCAGATCCAAAATGAGATCAATGTGGCAATATACATTTTTTATCTAAATATTACACTACCGCCTTCGTTCATTCGCACAGAATTGCGTGATATTAAAAAAAAGAACAGGATTTGAATGTGATATTCTTTCTCTATTGCTATTGCTTATGCGCTTTCTATAGCGATTTCATTGGCATAATCTGGCAGCACATTTACAATACACTATAGTCTACCACATGCGGCAACAGGTGGCGATGAAATTTACATTTTCCTGGTACCAGCATCCTTAGATTGCCATGAAACCATGTGGCTCTTTCAGCGTCACCAGTGGCGTGCATCACCTTTCCGCTTCAAAGACCTAGATTTTAGCCAATTGTGCATAATTCTACAATAAAGGTATGAACTCAAAAATTCGTTTACCTCCTCATGTAGTTTTCTATTTACATTTTTTTTACATATCTTGATTATTGCTGCGGCACGCCAGGCATGCGCTCGCGGCACCCAGTGTGAGAACCTCTGGTCTAGATGAACAGGGTTTTAACTCAAAAAAGCAGGAGAGCGATTTGAAGTTTTCAAATCAATATATTTCCATTTTTGTAAATAATTGGTTAACCTCAGCTATAATATCTTTTAAACTAACTTTATTAATAACGTTTTTGTTCACTTCATGACTTTTTTTTTCACTTCATGATTTTGCTATTACTGAGAAAAAATAGAAATTCTACAGGCAAGAACATTATGAGTTAATACCCTTACTTAATGAGTTAATACTTCATCCAATCGAACGATATATTTGTATCGGACTTGATTCATGTTTAATTACCTAACTTTGTTTATATTTTCATCGAGTAAAACTACTTTAGTTTTATAAACTTAATAGTTTTTAAAAATATATAAATATATTCAACCTTTCCGGAGCTCTATAACATCATTGAGACTTTTTAGGACTACCAAAACAAATCTCATGTGAAATTTGTCAGTTTATAGCTTTCAGTCCACCTTCGTGGCACTCAACAAAAACCATAAAAATATACCATTGTTTTTAAGATCATGTCATTCAGATAACATAAGTGGATAGCCATTTATAAAGACGTGTTTCGAGATTTATGTCTCATCAGTAAAGCTTTGCTTTATGAATAATAATTTGTAAAACGGCACTCAACAAAAACCATAAAAATAACATTGTTTTTAAGATCATGTCTTTCCGATAACATAAGTGGATATCCAACTGTAAATACGTGTTTCGAGATTTATGTCTCATCAGTACAGCTTTGCTTTTATAAATAATAATTTGTAAACCAATTACTTGAAACTCGCGTGGAGGACTGCGGAATAGATATTTTAAATAGATATTTTTGCGGAACCCAACGTCCTGAAGACGACAATTTTAAACGGAGTTCCTATACCTAGTATCCCCATTTCCTCCCTTAAAAGAGGCGCCGGAAGGACGATCCCACGTGGAGGAGACGCTAGCAGCCCCCACAGGTAAGTGATTTGACCAGCCTGTGTTTTTGCTTGGAAATTTTGGAATTTAGTGAGACACGGTCCGAACAGTAAGAGATATAAGGATTGGTCCATTCAACGTCAAGTCCATGTTTGAAGCAGGTAAAATTCACAACGTGCTTCAAGAAATGTAACGACTTAATGTAAACATAATGTGAAACTAGAAGGCATAATTCAGGAGAATTGAAAATTAATCAGTCAAGGATTTACTACTCAGGGAATAACGATACACATCACCGAAATGGAGTAGCCATTGTGGTAGACAGTAACCTTTGTCAAACTATAACCAGCTTTATCCCAATCTCGGAAAGAGTAATGATGATAAGAGCAGCAACAACAGCAACAACCCAAAGAATACTTAACATCATTCAGGTATACGCACCCACTGCAGATAAGAGTGAAGAAGAAGTAAAATTCTTCAATGAAATTCAACAAGCTCTGGATGTCACAAAAAACAGGGATATAACGATAATAATGACTTCAACGCCAAAAGGAAAAGTAGAAGATATTATTGGAGATATTGCTTTGGGCACAAGAAACGAAAGGGGGGATAGAATGACACAATTCTGTCAAGAACAAGACAAGGTGATAAGTACTTTAAACTACCTGATAGGAGACTGTATACTTGGAAATCACCCGTCGATAACACCAATCACATAGTTAGTAATCAAATTGATTATGTCTTAATTATAATAATATAATTGCGATCAAAGCCTATCCTGGAGCAGATGCAGCAACAGATCATAATTTAGTAATAGTAAGTGTTCGCGCCAATTTAGCGCATCCAGGTTTAAATTTGATATTTGAATTGATATTCGGCACCGATCAATAGAAGGGGGAAAAGGTGGTATCGATTAGTGTCGAACCCGCGCGATTTATTAATTGTTAGTTCGCGAAATTAGATCGGGAGAGCGAATAGTACGCTCGACAAGTGGGAAGCGCAGAGAACGAGAAAAAACGTGAAGCCCACGTCGACCGGCACATGTGCGTGTTATAAAATTTTCAAGCTAAACTAACAAGGAGGTGATCACGACCCCCAAGGGCTGAAGCGGAACCCAACGTCCCGAAGACGGCGATTTTAAGGGAATCCCGATACCTATTATTCCCATTCCTCCCTTAAAAGAAGCGCCGAAAGGACGATTCCACGTGGCGGAGACGCTACCAGCCCACACAGGTAAGTGATTTAACCAGCCTGTGTTTTTTTGCTTGGAGATTTGAAATTTCGTGAGACACGGTCCGAACATCTCAAAATTCGATTGAAAAAGCCAAAATCCAAACAAAACAAAAAACATATGCAAACTTTAATCTTTAAAAACCCAATAATGAGAGATCAATTGACCAAAAATACTAACACCGAACTAAGTAAGATCAGAGCTGAACCGAATGAAGATACAAACATAATTTGGGATACCATCAAAACCACGATAACGACTGCAGTAAAAGAGTTACCGCAAACAGAATACATTTTTCACAAACAAAGACCTTGGATGACTGACGAAATTTTAAAGCTAATGGAGGAAAGAAGAACGTACAAAAACATAGACAACACATACAACTATACACAAAGAAATAAGAAAAAGAATACGTGAAACCAAAGAAAAATGTACAGAATTAGAGGATTTACTAATAAAGCACGATGATCTTAACCTTCATAAAAAAATAAAGAGTTAGCTGGTATTAAAAGATGAAACCAAAGCAATATCTTGCTGAACAGAGATGGCAAAATAATCCCAGATACTGAAGGTAAACTGACAAGAAGGAAAGAATATATCCAAGAACTATTCGACGATGACAGACGGCAAGAAATAGGTTTTTTTGAAAAGGACACAGAAAGAGAGTTGGGCCCAATGATAACGAAAGAAGAAACAAAAAAAACGGCCAAGTGCGAGTTGTGACTCGCGCACCGAGGGTTCCGTACAAACTTGTAAGTAAGGTATCTTTAGGAGGACCTAACTGTATGCAACCCATATGCTTCGGGAGCCTAGCAATACCACTACGACAACATTAGTGGATTTTCATAAGTTTCTAATAGTAAATTCGCATTTTTCTTGTAATTAAACGACATATTTACGGTTTTCAGATTTTTCCCTTTACATGTGCTGTAAGACACCGCTTCTTGCCAAATTTCATGATTCTAGGTCAACGGGAAGTACTCTATAGGTTTTGATTCCCTTGTGAAGTCGCAAAATATGCGACATAAACAGTCATATCTTTTGATCGCGTTGACTTACAAGTTTGATTTTTTCACAGCTGAAAGAGATCACAGACCCGAGTATTTGATACAAATTTCAACTTGTTACCTTTACGCGTTCCTGAGAAAAATGGTCTTGACAGACAGACAGACGGACGGACGGACAGACGGACAGACAGACAGACAGACGGACAGACAGACAGACGGACAACAAAGTGATCCTATAAAGGTTCCGTTTTCGGTACGGAACCCTAAAAATGGCAAAATCTAATAAATCTCCTGGTCCCGACGAAATTCCAGCAGAAATAATTAAACACAGAAGATAAGATAGGCATACTGGTGAAACTATATAACACAATATACAACACAGGAACCATTCCCCTGAATGGCTTAGATCGACCTTCATTACATTACCAAAAAAGGTAAACGCAAGAGAATGCAGCGATCATCGAAGTATCAGTCTAATGAGTAACGCTCTTAAAATATTCCTAAAGATAATGCATCAAAGAATCTTTAGGTAATTAGAACAATATATTAGCAAAACCCAATTTGGTTTTAGAAATGCAATGGGAAGCCTTGTTTGCCTTTAATGTGTTGATTCAAAGATGCATGGACATCAATCAACCGATGTATATCTGTTTTCTTGACTACAATAAAGCATTTGATAAACTTCGCCATAATCACCTTATTCAATTGCTCAAAAGCAAAAACATAGGCATGAAAGATATTAGAATAATAAATAATCTATACTACAATCAGACGGCTAACTTCAAAGTGAATAATGAACTTTCAGAGGAAGTAATGGCTTGATCACACGTAACGAGTACAGTGGCGAGACAGTAAAATGTCATTCGGCCGAGAGAGTAGAGTGGGCGAATAGGTGTTTACACGCTTTAATTTTTTTGCCGGGCGAATCATTCGATGATCATGATGGATAGTAAAAGGTTAATTCAAAAATGCACTAAGATGCTTATACCTCATTTAATTGAGGAGTTAAACGAATTGTTGCGAAACGATAAGAAGCGCGTTTGGACAAGGCCGTGGAAGTTGAGGAGACCCGAACTTGGAGCAAGTAACAATCTACTTCGGGAATTGGAATTAGAAGACCCAGGGGAATTTAAAGCGCTACTGAGAATGGACGTAGAACATTTTAATGAATTATTAAAAAATATATATATAATATATATAAATATATAATATATATATTATATATATAATAAGTCCAAATAAAAACGTAAAACCAAAATTAATTAATAATTAAATAAAGCAATACTTCATCAAAAGTTTCAATTGTAGTTTTTAAAATTAAAACAAACAAACTAGCCACCGTCACCGTACTGACAAAACGAGGAGAGTACTTGTTCAGACATGCCGAGTGGGACAGCGAGTCAGTAGCGGTAGGAGTGGGGGTAGCCACTCGGCCTAGTAAATAGAAAGGGTTCCGAGTGACTGTCTCGCCATTTTACTGGGCCGAGCACTCGGCCGTGTACTCGGTGACATGTTTACACGTACCGAGTACTCGGTCGAGTTTACTGTCTCGCCACTCTACTCGTTACGTGTAATCAAGGCATAAGAATACAATGTGGTGTAAGGCAAGGATGTGTACTATCGCCGCTATTAATTAATCTTTATTCAGAAGAAATCATTCAGAGAGCATTAGACAAAACAACAACGGGAGTAAAAGTAAATGGAATACCCAATTACAATATCCGGTATGCAGATGACACCATACTTATTGCCGAAACAATATAACGAGCAGCGAGGAGAGCGGACTTACCTTAAATATCAAAAATACCAAATTTATGACCATTGCAAAAACGGTGAAGGAAGCTTATGGATCAATAGTGAATTAGTAGAAAAAGTTAGTAAATACAAATACTTAGGAACAACTATCAATGAAAGTAATGAGTGCACTGAAGAAATCAAAACAAGAATTGGACAAGCCAGAACCATATTTAACAGAATGAGAAATGTGCTATGCAATAGAGCTCTTAACTTACAACTTCTACACAACTTCTTAACTTACTACATCAGAATATTGAGGAGCTACGTTTTCTCGGTGTTGCTATATGGGAAGGAATCCTGAACGTTAAAGAAAGATATAAGTGTGCTAGCTACAGTTATGTGTATTTCCGGCATTACAATATTTTGAAAAGTTTTCTAAAGCTATAATTCCAATTGGGGGGATTAAATATTCACGCCGCAGCGACCGTAAGTTAAGAAGCAATTGAAGAGTAGCAAGTATTCTTAGATTTGTCTATTCATTTTGCATAAAAAGCAATATTTATTGAGTAGTTAGTTGATTATAATTGGAATTCGTATTTAAAACCGCGATTTGTATTTGTGCGAGTGAAGAATCGAACGCGACAGCTACTGGCATGCCAATAGCTGCCGCATACTTTCCCACATGTCGGTCTTGCAGCCCCTGCATCCAATCCCAAACAAAAAACGTGTACCAACGGCGGTAACTCGTCAGCTACTGGCATGCCAGAGCGGCATTTTCGTTAGGTTAGGTTAGATAAAATATATAACTCCCCAAAAAGCAATACTTATTGAGTAGTTAGTTGATATTTTTAGTCGCTGCGATTATAATTGGAATTCGAATTTAAAACCGTGATTTCTATTTGTGCGAGTGAAGAATCGAAGGCGACAGCTACTGGCATGCCAATAGCTGTCGCATACTTTCCCACATGTCGGTCTTGCAGCCCCTGCATCCAATCCAAAAAAAAAAAAACGTGCACCAACGGCGGTAACTCGTCAGCTACTGGCATGCCAGTAGCTGCAGCGTATGTTCCCACATGCCGGTTTTGCAGCCCTCGTATCGCCCCCTCATATTGCATGCCAGGAAGTCAAATTCTGTGCTATCTACTTGCTTGCCAAATACAGGCATGCCATTTAAGACTTAACTGTAATCCATAATTCTGTCTAAACTACTTGATCTAGATAAAACTAGTGCCTATTTAGTACAAATTTCCTTCTTCTTCTTCTGTTGCCTTACACCAGGAATCCCCAACATTTTTGCACTCAAGAGCACATTCTATAAAGTTGGTCGGGCGACGGGCATCTTCTGCTATTCAAGAAGTCCTCATCTGATGGTGCACACGTTAAACGGTCGGCGAGCGCCCCGGTTCCCGCGGCCATAGGGTTGGGGACCACTGCCTTACACCTATGTACGTTGACGAATTATCGAAAACTTGTTATGTTTTGGTTTTTACTGGCACATGTCACCAATTTTTTTGATCTGGTCCACTTCCTGATGTTCCTGGGCCATTTACGGCTTCGGTCCGATGCCCCTTCGGCCTTCTATCTTTCCTTCGAGTATGGAATATAGGAGTCGTCCAGTCGAGCTGGGGAATTCGATATTTTGGCCCCCTTAGTATATGACCCAGATACCTGATCTTGCGCTGCTTTATGGCACTGGAAGCATTTGAGATGTGGTCATATAGAAGGATCTTAAGAATAAGTTGGGTAGACATGATAACAAATGAGGAGGGACTGGTAAGAATGAGAAAGGAAAGGGAATTATTAAACACAATAAAAATACGGAAGCTGCAGTATCTGAGTCACGTGATGAGAGGAGAGAAATATGTATTGTTACAGAATATCTTACAAGGAAAGATGCAGGGAAAAAGAAGCAGAGGTAGAAGACGCATTTCCTGGTTAAATAACCTAAGAAAATGGTACAACTGTAGTTCCGTTGAGTTGTTTAGAGCTACAACCGCGTCGAGTTTAGAGAAAGTGTCTGTCAAAAGGCGTCTATCCAAAATTTTCGACAAAGTAATAAAGTACTTTTTGATATTGCAGAATGCAAGTGTAAAGATTTCCGTCAATGTATCTGTCGCAAGGATAAAATGGGTCCCAAACAAGAACATACCTTTTTAATTGATCATAGAAGAAGTTACGAAGAAGCCGAAAAAGACTCTAAAGAGGAGACAGGGAGGAGAAAACGCCCAACTACAGCCTTAAATACTTCGTTATCTTTTATAGAAGTTAGTACTTCTCCGGTATCATCAGCGTCTGAAAGTCGTAGTAGTTCAGATAATTCCACTAACACCATGCACCAGCATTCCGAAAAAAAAGTATGCGTCGATTTTCCTCCGTTATCGAAGACCTGCGACAGGTATGGAGTATCAGAGCAGAAGCAGCGATTGCGTCATCTATTTTATTCGACATTAAGTCTGATATCGAGGTACAGACATAAAGTACGAAGAGAGAGAACTAAAACTAGACAAAAGTTAATGAAGGAAATCGCAATCCCAAAACAGTCTGTTTTATATTTTGATGGGAGAAAAAGGTGGTAAATGCTACAGTTGAAGAGCAAATCTCACTAATTCAAGAGCCAGGGTCTATTTCAATGGGGTACGTAGTAATTAACGTTGGTTCAGCTAAAGGAATAGAAACTGCGATGACAAGGTTTCTATCACATGAAGGAATTCTCAAACATCATCTTATGGCAATCGGTTGTGGTGGTACCAATGTAAATACTGGCAGGTATGGGAGTGTATATATAAGACTGCTTTAAAAAGGGCAACACAAACCACTCTAGTGGATAATTTGTTTACTCCATATGAACAAACTTCCTTTGAGACACTTGTTTTTCATCTTGACGGCGGTACTTCGGGACGCAAGTCTTACACTGGGACATTGGGAAAAGCAGTCGAGACTTCTAAACTCGGAACGTAATGCCTAAATTTGAGACAAAACGAGATGTTCGAGCAAATTGATTGATTTTTTTAAATAATATTTTTATAAAAAAATTGTTGTATTTTTGATTAAAGGTGATTAATATATATCTGAATTATATATTGTGTATCATTTTTCACATATTTATCATTAAATTAAGCTTAATATTTGGCCATAACTGTAGTAGACTTTTATCATTAAATTTTAATTTTTGAGGTCAGTGCGGAGGAAGAAAAATTATATTTATTTTAACTTTAATATAATGCACTAATCCCCCCTTATTACAACTTTAAATCTGTAAAAAAATATTTTTGCATACATCCGTGCTCCACCCTAATGTATATCGTGGACTGGAAACATTGCAGTCCGCACTCTGTATTTTAGGCATTTTATGAGTTTGTTTCTAAGAACTCGAGTTTCGGCAACGGTAAAGAACCTTTAGTAGAGAAGAATTTACTAAAATTATTAAAGAAACTAGAAATAACCTCCCTTCGGTCAATCACCAAGAGGATTTTCTGTCCGCAAAAAGACCATGATTTTCAAAAGAAGCAACGAATTCAGCAGCAAAAGAAGTTTGCGATTATTTAATATTTCAAGCAAAAGAACGATTTGCTTTTATGAAACACTTATCTGCAGGAAGTTTATTTTCCCCGTATATTTTTTCATATAATACGAAATAAATTCCTATCATCAAACTACTAAAAACAGTGAATGCATATCCAAGTTTAGATAAAAATAGGCTTAACACAGAATTACTTATTTTATATGATCGACTAGAATTTCAAAATTTAAAAAACCCCATGCCCGCGGCCGTCATGGCACCCACAAACGGCGCTAACAAAATATTTATCGGATGCAAATAAATTTATCGCCCTCTGCAAGAGAGACAAATCATTTCATAACTTTAAGTCTTACCATTGCATTGTCCATCAGGAAGATTTGTGTGTAAAGATTCTCACGTCATGAAAGTGGTTATTAGAATAGTAAACTTTATACGAGCAGAACCTTTACAACACCGACTTTTTAAAGACCTATTGCAAAATTCGGAAGAACCGGATTGTTCGGACCGTGTCTCTCTAAATTTTAAAATTTCCAAACAAAACACAGGCTGGTTGAATCACTTACGTGTATGTGCTGCCAGCGCCTCCGCCACGTGGAATCGTCCTTCCGGCGCTTCTTCTAAGGGAGGAAATGGGAATAGAAGGGTAGAGGGATTTCCTTAAATCGGCGTCTTCGGGACGTCCGGCTCCGCTTCAGCCCTTGGGGCTCGTGATCACCCCCTGGTTAGTTTGGATTGGAAATTCTAGAATACGCACAATTGGGTTTCACGTTTTTGCGTTATCGGCGTTCACACTCGCCGAGCGTACTTAGTCGACTCTACGCAGCGAACTGATTAATTTAATCAACTCGCCAAAAAAATTATTAATTCGCGCGACTTCGACACCGATCCATACACCTTTGTCTCTTCGATTGATTGGAGCCGAAGTTAATTCAAATGTAACAAATTTAAAATCTGGATGCGCTAAATTGGCGCGAACACGGATCTCATTCTTCATAGTGAAATACGTTGGCTTAGTAATGAATACACTTTAAAGATTTGTCAATTTAATTGAAGAAATAAAATATTATCTCAATTCTAAAAATACAAATTTTGTTGAATTAACGAATTCTTTCTGGCTATAATGGAAATTATATTTTTTAATTATATTAATGGAAATTATATTGATTATATTAATGGAAATTATATAATTAATTCTTTCTGGCTATAATGGAAATATTAAATAATTTAAACTTGGAGTTACAGGGGAAAAACTTACATATAGCTACAATGATAGGATCTGTAAACTCATTTAAAGCGGAACTGGTTTTGTGGATAACACGTCTTCAAATGAAGAAACTTGTACATTTTCCAAATATGAAAAAATTGACAAAAGACGCTGAAATTGACTTTTCATCATTTGTTGACAGTCTTCAATTATTTAAAAACCAGTTTGAAAAACGATTTAAACAGTTTAATACCATTGAGCCGATGTTCACCTTTTTTGTCAATCCTTTTACTTGCCAAGTAAATGTAACCGATATTGCTGTACAAATTGCAGAGCTTATTCAAGTTAGGGCAGAAGAACTGGAGTTTTGGTGAACTGAAATTTTATTCCAAATTATCTTCCAATTTATCCGATGGAAATTTGTATTGACAGAAATAAATTTCCATTCTTGAAAAGAGCATCATACCAAATAAAATGGTTTTTTGGTTCTATATACTTATGTGAATCATTGTTTTGTGCCATGAATATTATAAAATCAAAATACAGATCTCGACTGACTGACGAACATCTTGATGATGCTTACGAGCAGAAATATCATCATACCTACACACCTAATTATAAGCAATTGTCAATTAAATGCATTGCCAAAGATCACATTGACTTGTAATATTATATCATCATCATTTCCTTTACTCCTCGTGGGAGCATAGGGCATCAACAAACGCTCTCCATCTGATTCTATTCTGAGCCAGGGCCTTTACCTCGCGCCACTCCTTTCCGCTTGCCCTGGCTTCCTGTACGACTGTCCTCCGCCACGTGATTTTTGGGCGGCCTCTCTTTCTTGAACCTTGGGGGTTCCAGTCAAGAGCTTCTTTTGCAATATCCCCCTCCGGCCTTCTAAGTGTGTGTCCGATCCATTTCCACTTCCTTCTTCTTATTTGGGTTTCAAGACGCTCCATATTTGCTTTTTTCCACAGTTCAATATTTGCTATGGTATTGGGCCAAAATATTCTTCTCAGACACTTGTTCATGAATACCTGAAGTTGTGATACTATGGTGGTAGTCACTTTCCACGTTTCGCTACCGTAAAGAAGAACTGATACTACATTAGATTTGAAAATTTGGAGCTTTAAGTTACGGGAAGTTTTTGTTGAGTTCCACAGATTGTTAAGCATTCCGAATGCCTGTCGCGCCTTCTGTATCCGTTGTTTTACGTCTTTATCAGCACCACCATCCTGTGAAATAAGGCTTCCAAGGTAGCAAAAACTATCTACTACCTGTACTTGCCTGCCATCTATCTCCAGGTTGCAGGGGGCTGTCGCATTGATCTTTATCAGCTTGGTTTTATCGACATTGATTTTCATTCCAACCTGCATTGCGTACTTTTTGAGAGCCTCCAACTTTTTTTCCATATCTACTTTCGTGTGGGACAGGAGACAGATATCATCGGCAAAATCTAGGTCTTCTAAATGCCTCACGAGCGTCCATCGAATTCCCCTTGTTTTTTTATTTGCTTTCTTCATGACCCAGTCTAAGACTATGGTAAACAGAAGTGGGGAGAGCTTGTTTTACTCCCGAATGCACTGTGAAAGGTGTGCCGCGTTGTCCTTGGTGGATTACCATGCAGCTTGCTTCTTTATATAGTAATTTGATTATGTTTATGTACTTTGTAGGCACCCCGTAGCTGGCTAGTATTATCCACATAAATTCCCTGTCCACACTATCGAACGCTTGCTTGAAGTCGATGAACAGTAGATAGAGTGGTGACTGCCACTCGACCGACTGTTCAACGATGATTCTGAGGGTGTTTATCTGGTCGGTACAGGACCTGCCAGGCCTGAATCCCGCTTGCTCCTTGCGTAGTGTCGGTTCAACCACATTGCTGATCCGGTCGTGAATTATTTTGGAAACTAATTTGTTAATAGTGTTAAGAAGTGTTATTCCTCTCCAATTGGAGCATATACTCAGGTCTACTTTTTTCGCCAGTTTGATAATTAGGCCTTCTTTCCACGTGGATGGTATTACTTCTGTTTCTCATGCTTCTCGAATTATATATAATATTATATGAATTATATGTAATATTATATATAATTTAGAAATTTTCATCAAAATTTTAACGTTAATTATGTGTTAAATTTTTTTTTTAAATAAATGTGTTTTGTACATTATGTGTACTATTAACAATATCCAATTATAAAATTTCATACAAAAAATAAATGGTGCCCGCTACCTGGCCGGTTCTATAGGATGTGCTCTTAAGTGCAAACACGTTGGGGACCCCTGATCTAATGTATAACTCAGGAATTCATGTATCCTTTCTGGAAGGTTTTGCTTTACTTGAAATAATAATTACCACACCTATGACAACAGCAGAACCTGAAAGAGGTTTTTCCGCTCTTAAGAGAATACCTTTTTAAGAAATACAATGGAACAAAAAAGACTAACACTATCAGCTATGTTTATCATAGAAAAAAACATAATCTCAAATATACCAAATTTTAATGAAAAGGTTATTGTTGGTTTTGTTAATCTAGAGCAGGGGTCTCCATACTTTCCAGCCTTAGGGCCATACTGATTACTCCAGTAAGTTCCGAGGTCCAAAACAATATTATCAATGTTCTTCTTCTTCATGTGTCATGCCCCAATTTGATTATTTGAATTTTATCTGCAGCTTTTCGAAATAGGGATCTTGTACTTTGTCCAAACCATTGGCAAAGGTTCTTGAGCCATGATGTTCTGCGGTGGCCTGGACTGCGCGTACCTTGTATTTTACCCTGTATTATTGTCTGCTGTAACCTGTACTTATCATTTCGGATAACATGACCAAGGTATTCCAGTTTTCTTCTCTTTATTGTGTTGAGAACTTCTGTTTGCTTATTGACTCTTTGCAAGACCTCGACGTTAGTAATTCGATCCACCCAAGAAATTCTCAGCACTCTACGGTAAGTCCACATCTCAAAAGCCTCCACCTTCTTACACATAGCCTCCGTAAGTGTCCAAGCCTCGACGCCGCAGTACAGGATACTAAACACATAGCACCTTAACAATCTGATTCTGAGGGGGATTTCCAAGTGCCTGTTGTTCAGCACTTTCTTCATTTTGGTGAAAGCTCCTCTTGCCTGTTCGATGCGGCTTCTAATTTCCGATTTATCAATGTTGCCGGTGGTAAAAAGTGAAATAGTTCACTGATGAAAAAAAAAGTCCGAAAAAGTACGCAACGTTTAAAAAAGGCTGCAAATCGGACTAAAGTCCGCAAAACGGCAACACTGCATATTATTAATTTTTCTGTCATTATCTGTAATTTCTAGATTAGTCGTAGAGTACGAGCCATGAGGAGTAACGTGACACGACATCTGGTGGACACAAGCGGAAATAGGTAGTACTTTCTATCGCTAACAGATGGCGCTAATAGCACGTACAGAATAATCTCGTTGATTCGAGAAAGTTCTGGTGTCTTCCACTCACTTCTAGATGGCAGTAATTGGAATATATAAGAAGCCTAGTGGCGCAACCACAAGTCATTTCCTATGACACTGTTGTGAAATAAAATAGTGCGTACCTCCTTAAAACGTGTTTGTGCATGTTTAAGTTTAAGACATCTTTGTAACAGTATTTTGATTTGAATTGTTGCTTTTGTGTGTGATTTAGTAGTATGGAAAACAAGCAAAAAATTGATAGTGAATGCAGAAAATTCAAAAATCAGTGGAACATTCAGTATTTCGTAATTGAGTCCAGTAACAAGGCGCTATGTTTGGTTTGCAATGAAAGCATAGCCGTTCTCAAGGAATATAACATTAAACGTCATTATGAAACAACTACCGTACTTTACACATCAAAATCATCAAACTGGCAAAAAAAGTTTACTTTCAAAATCGCCTCTCAACTACTAGTAATGTCACTAGAGAGGCCTGGTCAATAGTGAATGATCTGAGAAATAAACCTCGTTCACCTAACCAAACTTATCCTGATCCAAATGATTTGAACAATTATTTCGTAAATGAAGCCAAAAATATAACAACTAATATATCTTCAAATTGCGACCCCCTTTCCTTCCTCCCTGCCTCTAATTTGAATTCCAGTAGTTTCTTTTTAAGTCCTGTTGACAACTCGGAACTATCACAAGCCATTACAGCTATAAAAAGTAAGTCTACATGCAGCACTGATGGTCTACCGGTTAAAGTATTTCTAAACCTTCCTCTTGAAGCAATGAACGCCCTGTCCCATCTAATCAACCAATCTTTCGAGAAGGGTGTTTTCCCCCAGTGCCTCAAGACAGCAATCATTATCCCTCTACATAAAAGTGGTGATAAAGACAGCTGCTGCAACTACAGACCAATCGCCCTACTACCTGCTCTATCAAAGATCATAGAGAGGCTCGTCATGGTACGCTTGATGGCTTTCTTGACCAAATATAGCATCATAACATCGAATCAGTTCAGATTCTTATCCAGTAAAAGTTCGAGTGATGCCATATTCTCTGTTCTTAGTGATATCTACCACAATCTTAACAACAAGCTTTTCACAGCAACAATTTTTTGTGACATTGCCAAAGCCTTCGATTGTGTGAACCATGAGATTCTACTAAAAAAACTGCACTTTTATGGAATTCGGGGTACTCCTCAGGAATGGTTCAAATCCTATCTTGGCAATAGAAGGCAGTTCGTCAGGGTAAATGACTACTCTTCCTCCTGCAGAGCGGTGGATGTTGGTGTCCCTCAAGGTTCCGTTCTAGGTCCAATTCTCTTCCTAGTATTTATCAACGATATAACTAATTTAAATATCAGCGGAAAAATTTGTCTCTTTGCCGATGATACTAGTATAACATGGTCCAAACCTAACCTGCCGCTTCTCCACTCTACAATATCCAATGATCTTGCATGTATTAAGTCATGCTACGATTCTAACTGTCTAGAATTAATTACTAAGAAAACTGTAGTCCTATCTTATAAAGGTACTCTACCGCCTCTTATACTAGACAACAACCCTGTTGACTCTGTTAGATTTCTGGGCCTCAACATTGACAATTTACTCAAATGGACCTCGCATGTGGAGCTCTTAACCAAGAAGCTGTCTTCTGCTTGCTTCGCAATTAGGTCTATTTCCAGAGAGCTAAATCTCCATACTTCCAGATCTTCTTATTTCGCTCTTTTCGAATCACACCTGCGATATGGCCTTCCGTTCTGGGGTCACTCCAACCTTCTCCAACTTGAATCTTTATTCAAGCTACAAAAGAGAACTATTCGCTATATGTTTGGTTTGAGTAGTAGAGCCCATTGTCAACCCTACTTTAAGAAATTCAAAATTTTAACTCTCCCTTCATTATTTATCCTGGAATCCGTTAGCTTAATGCATAAGCACATTCGTGCTTTACTGGAGAGACCACAACACAAACACAGTACAAGGAACTTGGATCAGGATATTTATCTACCCTTACGTAGATCAGAACTTATAAAAAAATCTATATTCTACAACGCGAAAAAAATGTTCAATCATTTACCTATCCACCTTAAATCAATCACCAATAACTCCAAGTTTCGTTCCGCCGTCAAGTCATATTTCCTAGAACGACCTTACTACACTACGGCAGAATTCTTCGGTGATCACTAGTTTTTGAACTGCACACACACCTATTAGCCTCAGCTAGCCTATTGTTATTTATTTAATTGTTTATTTATTGTTTATTTATTTTTTTCTTTATTTATTTCCTTATTTTTTTTTTCTCACGAATGTATGTATTTATGTATGTATGTACTTTCTTGATATGTTTTGTTTTAGTTTTTAAGTGACTTATTTATTTATTTATTTTATTTTGCCTGTGCTTTGTCCACAGAAATCATGTATTTCTATTGACAATAAAGCAATATATTATTATTATATTATTATTAAACATTTTCAAAATTACTCAAAATATACAGGAAGTTTGCGGACAGGAAAATTCAAAGCTATGAAGCGCGGATTGAAATCGCAGCAATCTTCATTTACAAAACTCCAAACTGAACAAGAGACTGCAACTCGTGCCAGCTTTCGTGTGGCTCTTGAAATTGCAAAACGTGGAAAACCATTCACCGATGGAGAAATGATCAAAGAATGCATAATTGCAGTAGCCGAAGAAATGTGCCCTGAAAAGGTAAATTTATTAAAAACTGTCAGTATGTCAGCAAACACTGTGGCTCGAAGGGTAGAAAACATCGCTGAAAATATATCCTCTCAACTGTTCGACAAAAATGGACATGTTGAGTGGTTTTCTTTGGCCTTGGATGAGTCAACGGATGTGTCAGATACTGCTCAGGTGTTGATTTATATTCGAGGTGTAGATAAAAGCTATGAAGTGCATGAACAACTTCTTGATATTTATAGTATTCATGGCACAACTACTGGTACAGATATTTTTAAAGGAGTTGAAATGGCCTTTAATCAAAAGAATCTTCGATGGAAAAACTTGAAATGTATTACAACTGATGGAGGCAAAAACATGAGTGGGAAAGATAAAGGAGTGATCGCTCTTGTGTCAAAGGCTGTAGAAAATGACAGTGGTTCAAAACTATTAGTCTTACATTGTATCATTCATCAACAGTCTTTGTGCGGAAAATGTTTGGATATGTCTGAAGTTCTGAAACCAGTCATATCAACTGTTAATTTTATCAGATCTTTTGGGCTGAATCACCGACAATTTCCGGGATGTGGCCCTCGGGCCCAATTTATTGAAGAGATTGGAGAAAATGACTTACCTTATCATACTGCCGTACGTTGGCTTAGTTGTGGGAAAGTCCTTCAGCGCTTTTTTGAACTTCGAGCAGTGATCGAAATTTTTTTGAATGAAAAGCATCGCCCTTTTACTGAATTACAAAACAACGCATGGCTGTGGAAGTTAGCATTCTATGTTGATTTGACAAAACATGAGAACGAACTGAATTTGAGATTGCAAGGAGAAAACCAGCATCTTCCTGATTTATACACTAATATCAAATCATTCCGGATGAAATTGATTCTGTTTCAATCACAACTACGAAGTAAATGTTTTTCACATTTTAAAACATGTGAAATATTCAGCCACACCACTGAGACTGAGTTTCCTATCGATTTTGCAATCGAAACTTTGAGTGCTTTAAAAATAAATTGTGATACTCGTTTCTCGGACTTTGATGCCATTGCGAATCAAATTAACATTTTTCAGAATCCTTTTGATACTGATATTGAAACCCTAGCCTCGGAACTTCAAATGGAAATGATTCATCTATAGTGCAGTGATATAATTAAGAACAAATATCAAAACTCATCTTTGTTGGAATTTTATAAGAGTCTTCCACTGACACAATTTGATAATTTGCATAAATTTGCTTGTGGGCTGTTTTCTGTTTTTGGTACTACTTATTTGTGTGAGAAGACCTTCTCCAAAATGAAGTAGACAAAAAATGTTTACAGATCTAAATTAACTGATGAGCATCTTAAATCTCTTTTAATAATTGGTACAAGTAAAATTAGTCGACAACTACAAACTATTGTCAGTGGAAAATCTCAATTACATAAATCTCATTAGTATTTCATATGTCATTATGCTTGTTATAAGTTATGTTTTTATTTAAAATGTATAAAATGTTAGTTGGATTCATTTAAATAATTTGTTAGTTATTATATACTGAAGTTAAATTTTCTGCATATTATACATGTCTTTACTCATTACAATTCTGTGTTTCTTTATCCAACTTATCACAAAAACAATAACAATAAGCTTACAACAATGTTATGAGTAGTTAGCTATGTAGATGTCATATTAATATTTATTCAACATAAAATTAGAATACTTCAGTAAACTAAATTTAATTTGCTATAAAAAATATGTTCTCTAAAAGGAGTTTTCAAGTATGCTAGCTCTCCGCGGGCCGGACAAAATCTGTCCGCGGGCCGGACAAAATCTGTCCGCGGGCCGGATGTGGCCCTCGGGCCGTAGTTTGAAGACCCCTGATCTATAATGTAGTATGGTTCTACCAATTCTACTTTAGTTTTTCTTTTACCTGCTTTTCCTTTCGCAAAAACATTCTTATAAAAGTTTTTTTGTTGTGATGGGGATTTATCGCATTTTATATTATCTTTTTTCTTGGTTCGGGAAGATTTAATATCGGCAAAGTTTCAATTGAGATTGTACTTCACGATTTTGCGCCCGGACATTGATTCGTGTTTGGCGAATAGGGGTGTATATGAGGTAATACGTGTGTGTGGTCTACACCTTGATTCGGATTTGCACAAGTTTTGCGGAATCAATACACGCGGCGATTTCCGTCTGCATTATGAAACGGGACCGATTTGGCGAATTAATTAATTGATAGATTATCGGCAATAGTCTGAATGGAGAAACTTCGAGATCAAACTTCTAGCAGTTTCTAGCAGTTTTAAAATCAAACAATGATTTTGAACAAATTGTTTACAAAAATTAATTTTAACAAAATTATGAATAGGATGGTTGCGACAGTTACTACGTGGTAATCCATACTTACATTGAATTGAAAAATTCACTTTGTTTTTTACCACACTTATATTATGTAAAAATATTATATAACTTATTATTCACAGTTATATAAATTTCTACACATATCACGACTCGAGTTTCGACGTTTGACGGTCATTTGCAAGTGACTTAACAAATTGATAAAGTTGAATATATACCCTTATAGTTTTGGTGGGGTGGAGGGGCGGTGTTTGTCCGAAGATGAGGACTTATCTGTTTGAGATTGGGTGAGATTAAAAAGTTGGGAAAAGATTAGGTCAGTTTGCTCGTTTAGGAGATTAACTGAGGGATTACGGGTTTTTTTGAAAATTTCTAATGACTCTAGGAGATTTAGTTTCGGGCCTTTGTTGCAATTATGCAAGATTTTTAGATTATCTATTTCTGGGAATTTATGATTGCATTCGAGATAATGGTTTGAAAAAGAACTAGTGTCTTTTTTCAGACGAAAAGCGCGAGAATGTTCTGAAAACCGTGATGAAAAACTTCGTCCTGTCTGCCCTATGTACACGCTATTGCATTCGGAACAATGAATTTCGTATACGCCGGATTTTTTAATGGGATCGATTTTGTCTTTGGCATTAAACAATATGTTGGACAACTTAGAGGAGGGTTTAAATGCAACCTGAAGATTTTGCTTTCGAAGGACATTTGCGATGTGTTCGCTTGTTTTGCCAAAATATGTCAGGGAGATGAAAGTTTTGTCTGAATTTGAGGTTTTCGGATAAATTTGGGCCATTGCGAATTGGGTTCGTTTATTATTGATAATGTTTTGGATGAGTTTTGTTGGGAAACCATTCTCTGTAGCGATTGAAATGATGGTACTTAATTCTTTGATTCTCTTTTCTGTGGAAAGGGGGATTGAAAAGGCTCGATGTATCATTGAATGATAGGCCGCTAATTTGTGTGTTATCGGGTGAAATGATGAATACGAGATTGTAGAGTTAACATTGGTGGGTTTTCTGTATATATCAAATTCTATTTTGTTGTTTTTGTGAATCAGAGTAAGGTCTAAGAAGTTTATTTTGTTGTCTGTTTCTACCTCGATGGTGAATTTAATTTTGGGATGAACGTTGTTTATTAGGTTGAGAAATTGGTCTAATTGACGTGTTGTACCATTAAAACACGCTATTACGTCATCGACATATCTATACCAAAATGAAATATGTTTTTTGGAGAAATCTAGTTTGAAGATTTTTTCTTCGATAGTTGACATGAATAGATCGGATAAAAGGGGACTTAATGGCGATCCCATTGCTAGACCTGATGTTTGCTGATAGTAAGTGTTATTAAATTTGAAGTAATTTTGATTAACACATGTTTCCAGGGCTTCATAAAGTTCAGATTTTATAAGATGATGACAATTAGCTTTATCAATTAGATTTTGTATGATTTCGAGACACTCTTTAGTAGGTATATTAGAAAACATACTACTGACGTCAAAAGATACGAGTTTGGAGTTTATTGGGGTTGTTATTTGTTTGAGGAGTTCCGAAAGGGCGAGTGAATTTTTTACAGAATATTTTGGGGTAAATTTGGTGTATTTTTTGAAAAGAGTATTCAATTTAATTGCCAAAACTCTTGCTACACTGTTAATATAGGAGACAACTGGTCTAATGGGAGAATCGGGTTTGTGAGTTTTAATGAAACCATAGAGTCTGGGAGCTGTGGGATTCTGATTTATGATTTTAAATTTCTCAGATTCGGAGAACAAAGTTGTAATATTTTTTAAGAGACTTCTAATTTGAAATTGGAATTTTTGTGTAGGATCCTTTTTCAAGGGAGTTAGTTTTTCTGTTGAAATGAAAGAGTTCATTTTATTAATGTACTGTTGTCTTTCCAGGACGACTATCGAATTGGATTTATCGGCTTTTGTAAGGACTAAAGAATTGGACTCAATTTTTGTTTTTATCGATTTGATCACTGCGGAGTCTGTGGTAGAATTACGGGCGTACGATTTTATATGATCGGCTATTTTGGCTCGGGGTATAAGAGGTTCTTGCACTTTTTTTAGCGCGATTTCTGACTCTACAATTATTGTGGATTTATCGGATTTGTTATTGATGAATGGGTGTAGTTGGGGTTTTGGGAAAGAAAAGATTGTTCAATAGGACTGAAGATAACTTTTGAGAAGTTGATGAATTTAGACACTAGATTCGGTTTTGACATTACTTTTTGAGGTTCGGACTTTTTGTTCTTTACGAGAACGGATAGTTTCTTTTTTAAATTTAAATATTTTAGGTGGTTGACCCTACTTACATTGTCACGAACAAAGTTATCAAAGATCGTGAATTCTACTGGATGTAATTTAAATGTCAACTCTGAATGCAATATCTTGATATAATGTTGAATAACATCTCTCCTCCGATGAAGATTTTTTATTTCGGATCTAATCCAACTGTTTTGGGCAGATTTTATGGCTGCTATTGCGGCCGAAGACGTGGAGCGGGTTTTAATATTTACATAGTTGGGTACGACTTTGGACCGAAGGCATTCTGAATTGAACCAGATATCCTGTGAAACGGTATTTTTTCATCAATTTGTTGTACAATTTTGTCTGGGTTGCCGTACAGGCTGATTTTATGAATAGGATGGTTGCGACAGTTCAATCACCCAATCTCAAACAGATAAGTCCTCATCTTCGGACAAACACCGCCCCCCCACCCCACCAAAACTATAAGGGTATATATTCAACTTTATCAATTTGTTGTCAAGTCACTTGAAAATGACCGTCAAACGTCGAAACTCGAGTCGTGATATGTGTAGAAATTTATATAACTGTGAATAATAAGTTATATAATATTTTTACATAATATAAGTGTGGTAAAAAACAAAGTGAATTTTTCAATTCAATGTTAACAAAATTAACTTCAAATTTAACAGAATTTTGATAGTGATGAACAGAAATTGGTAAAATTTGCATAATGTTATTATCATCAAAATTCTTGCAAAATTTAAAAAATGCAAATTTAGTAAAATGTTGTGAAAAAGTAACAACAAGGTAACACAAAGTAAACAAAGTAACACAAAGTAAACAAAGTAACACAAAGATATTTTCGGAAAAAAGATATAAATAAGTATAGTAAACTAAACTATTATGCTCTAAAAAAATGAAAAAAACCTTTGATGACAGAATTATTTTTTTGAAAATACAAGAACTGAGGTAAAACTGAGGAAATATAAAAGTGCACTTTTACGATTTGGCGAAAATCTTTCACACATGCTTCCGTAGATTCATTCTCTAGTGACATGTGAAAGAAAATTTAAGAAGAATTAAAATTTACTGCAATTTGTCGTTCCAGCAATAAAACAGTGCTGCGTCGAGTGAGTGCATTTTAAGTCATCGTCAAATGCAATTATTTTTGCGAATTTTTTTAAATGCTTATGCAGTTGAGTAGATATATTCATACCCTAGTAGGAAATGAAAGAAAATGTTAGAAAAGTAAAAATTTAGAGCAATTTGACGGTCCATCAATAAAACAGTGCTGCGTCGAGCTGGTGTATTTTAAGTCTTGGTGAAATTTTATTATTTGTACGATTTTTTTTAATGCTTCAATACATAAGTAGATAAATTTATCTTATAGTGGGAATTGAAAGAAAATGTGAGAAAATGTAAAATTTACTTCTATTTACCCCAATTGCAATAAAACAGTGCCCGGCGAACGAAAGTTTGGTGGAATACATTTAGTTTTGCGAATTTTTGCAAAAGCTTTTACACATGTCTAGGTACATTTATACACTAGTGACGTGTGAAAGAAAATTTGAGAAAAGTTAAAATTTACAGCAATTTGACGTTCTGGCTATGAAACGGTGCTACGTGGAGCAGCTGCATTTTAAGTTTGGTTGTTATTCAATTGTTTTTTTATATTTCGAAAAATGTTTTATTTTGTTGTTAGGTACATTCATTCTCTAGTAATATTTGAAAGAAAAATTGAGAAATGTTGTAAATTACTACCTCTTTGGATTTTTCTATTAAATGGCAACTGCGTGGAATGCACTTTTTTAAATAATCGCTGTTCGCTTATTATTAGGAATTTTGTAAAAATTCCTTCTTGAGAAATGAAGGTAATACTGTGGCCTAATAGATTGTGGAAATTATGTTGGAAAATTTTGGAAAATAATACACTTTGACGTTCCGCGTTTAAGAAGTGAGTAAATGTGAATATTTGTTGATCTTTAATATGATTATTATGCCTATGTGTAAAAAGAAAATTAAATTTTGTTGGAATATTTTATGAGGTGACTTACTGTGCAACAGAAAATTTTGAAAAATCCCTATCAATAAGAAAGTTATAGCCTTTTAAAATAAAATTTTTACGCAAAATTTTTATTGCTGAAAGTTATTGCCAGTTTGACACAGGTCATTTGGACCTGAAACCTCACCGACACCCTAAATAACCTACAATAAAACATAAGAATATTTTTTTTTTTAAATTCCTCACTCACCCTTAACCAGAACGCATCAGCTGTCGTCCGAGTGTCTTGTAATTTCACCTCTGGTTGCCCGCACCTCCGGCACACACACATGTCGCAACGGAGACACAAGCCGCGTTTCAACGTGAGAGCGAGCGAGAGGACCGCACAAAAATGCAATAATAAATATCCATCTAGCAGGCGCAAGGTGGCCCAAACATCTGCCGCACGTGTGCTTCATGCTAATACCTGGCCACTAAGATCAATTAAAGCGACTTAATAAAATTGTTTCGAACCCGAGTTGTTTTAGCTTGTCCGGCTAGTCTAGTCTTCTTTTGTTTGTTTGTGGCGCGCATGCCCTTACTAAAATCTCGATTAACTTTTGTTTCTATTGTTAAAACAAACAACTCCTGTGTTTCTTTTATCTATATGAGCAACGTTGCCAAAATCTTTGTTGCGAAATTTTCTTTGAATTTGATGAAAGATTTTGTCGAGTGAACAAAACAGCTTTCTTTTCAAATTTGATTTCTTCCGAGAAGGTTTTAACGGTCAGCTTGGAATTTCTTTTCACAAATTCTCCAATTTCCAGTTGCACTATTTTCTCACTCTGCCTTCTTCAAGCAGCAAATACAATCTCAACGAATATTTACACAAAATTTTCATAATTGCTTTAATTAAGATTTATTTGTCATAATTGACACCTGTCAAATTAATAAATTTCATATAATCTTGTAATTACTCAGAATTTGGCAACAACGGAAACAGAATTAAACGTAATCAGACAAAAAACAAACAGAATCTACGTGGTTGTTATTAACGTTAGTTATACCTATTACCTATTCTAGTTAGTAGCAATATCCGATTAATAAGAAGCATCTAATAAACGAAACGGTGAGTACTGCAATAGTCGATGTAGACCGGATCGCGTGTGTGTTTCGAACAAAACACGAAAATATTTAATTGTTTCCCCTTTGTGTATCTCTTTCTGTATTTTCCGTACGCTGACTACATGCGAAATTAGTCCGAATTCACCGCATCAATAAACATTTTTAACGCAAATAAAAATGTTAATAACAATAATAAAGGCAAAGGGAGAGCAGAAAAACATTTCTGAAAATTATGTAATTGTTGATTCGACCGTTCGGAAAACATTAGATGTTTGTTGCGGCTCGAGGGAGTTTTCAATCTAATTTGCGTATTTTTCAACGAAATTGCCAGTTAGTTGTTCAGCTCGCTTTGTTTTCAACACACAGTCTAACTACATTAACATTTCTATTATCCACCCTGCTTACGTAGTCTAACTACTATTTGTTATTGCTTAATATAGCTTAACTATATATGTAATTCACTATATTCGATTATTTCAAATGGATATATCCAATTTATGTAATACTAAAACATTACGACTTAATGTATCTCAAATAACTTAATGATTAAGTCATCTGACAAGCATCAATATGTCAAAATAAAATTGCATTTGTCATTTATATTGTGTTCAGAGGCGGATTTAAGGACGGGCGCAGCGGGCGCGCGCCCGGGGCCCCGCAAAAACCTAACTTTACTCTTTTTTCTAACGAGAATAAGCTGGGTTTTATATGTACAATTTCAATTACGTACTCGTTTTCAATCGGCCGTAAAAACTTATACTTACCTATTTTCATAAACTCAATACCTATTTTTGTATTATTTTTTGAATACTGATCTTTTCTGTAAAACTGACAAAAATCTAAATGAAATTAAAAAAATTATTTACAAGATATTTTAATTAAACAAGAAAATTACATTATTTTATATCAATATTAAACAAAAAATTAATAAAATGACCAACACAAAATTAACTCTGAATAATTCAAAATATCAGAAATTAAAAGATATACATTTAATTATATTTTTAATAATTATTATAATAATTATATAGTTATATATTTAATTTATAGTGAAAATAATATTGAAACGCAAACGGAAAATATTTCATTGGAAGTTACATTAAAAGATATATTGCTGTCTAGCCTAACGTTTTATCTAATGAAATGGTTGAATTTTTTCAAATAAACCAAAAAATATAGGCGGTATAACTACGATACACATGGTGATCGCATTTACTACAGAGGCTTGTGTAAAGATCATTTTTCCATCCATCCGTGGCCTTACATCCCTCAGTGGGCCTTAGCCTCCTCCTTTCTTAGCCTCGTTTAGCATTCTTTTCCATCCTTTTCTGTCCGCTGCTGCTCTTTTCCAGTTCCTTATGCCTATTAGTTCTCTTGCGTCTTTTTGTATGTTGTCATGCCATCTTAGTCGTGGTCTGCCTTGTCTCCTGTTGCCTTCCATGTTTCCTTTGTAGATCTTCTGTGGTATTCTTTCTTCTCCCATGCGTTCTACGTGCATTGCAGCCGTTGTATTTTTATATATGTTACTAGGTCTATTTCTTTATACAGTTGTACCAGCTCGTGATTATACTTTATCCTCCACCCGTCTTCTTCCTGGGTCGGTCCAAATATTCTTCTCAATATTTTTCGCTCGAATTTTAATAATAGGTCCTCATGTTTGGTCGTCATTGTCCACGATTGGCACCCGTAGGTCACTATCGGTCTAATTATGCTTTTGTACACTTTCACTTTGGTTTTCACCCCCACTATTTACGATTTCATTACACTACGTAGTACGCTTTATTCCCGGCTATCAGTCTCTGTTGAATTGTTTGTGGTATTAAGTTCTGTTCGTTATGATGAGCACGGATATTTAAATTCTCGTACCACTTCAATATTCATATTATCCATGGTTATGTTCTGTCCCAGCCGCGTCCTTGATTTTATGGCCATGTATTTCGTTTTGTCTTCATTCACCAGCAGTCCTATCGGTCTTGCCTCTTCTATCAGCTGCATAAATGTTTCTTTCACTGCCAGTACATTCCTTCCCACTATATTCAGATCGTCTGCATATCCTATAACTTGGCATGACTTGTTTAAAATGGTGCTGTCAGTTTTTATTCCTGTGCCTCTGATCACTTTCTCGAGGGCTAGGTTAAATAGGATCGGGGCCAGGCCATCTCCTTGTCTTAGTCCTTTGTCTGTTGTGAATTTTTCGGTGAGCTGGTTTTGTATTCTGACCTGATTGAGCGTCTCTTCCATGGTTACTTGTATCATCTTGATTACCTCCTGTGGTACTTCAAATTCTTTCAGAATGTTATATAGTGCTTCCCTACTTATACTGTCGTAGGCTTGTCGAAAGTATACGAATAGTTGATGGATGGGTATGTCAAATTCCCATGCCTTTTCCATAATTTGTCGTGTTGTAAAAATTTGGTCGGTCGTGGATCTCCCTCTTCTAAATCCTGCTTGATACTCCCCTATTAGATCTTCTGCGTATATATCCAGTCTTTGGCGTATTATGGATGTTAGGACCTTGTATGCGACACATAGTAGTGAGAGGCCTCTATAGTTGTTGCAGTCTTGTCGGTCGCCTTTCTTGTATATTGGACAGATTATGGCTATCTTCTACTCCTCAGGTATTTTTTCTGTTTTCCAGATAATTTTTATTAGCGCATGTATTTTAGTTTCTAGTAGTTCTCCTCCTTGTTTGAGTAGTTCGGCTGGTATTCCGTCTATACCCGGGGCTTTGTTATTTTTTAGTTGTTGTATGGCATTTTTAATTTCTTGTAATTCTGGGTCCAATACTCGTGGTTGCACTGTGCATACGCTCGTTTTTGGTCCTTCGTAGTTGGTTCCTTGTTCTTTGTTTAGTAGTTCTGTGAAATATTCTTTCCATCGTAATAGGATTTTATTTCCCCGTCCTTATTCTTGCACATTTCTATTCTTGAGTGGAATTCGTTTTTGGTGCTGTTCACGGCTTTAAAGAACTTTCTTGTTTCGTTCTGTTCTCTTAGTTCTTCTAATTTGTCCAGTTGTTCATTTAGGTCTTTTCATTTTTCTCTTCTGCATACTGCCTTTGCTCTCGCTCTCAAGATAGCGTATTCTTGTTCCTTAGTTCTTGTTGGCCTTTGCAGTAGTCATTGTCTTGCTTTATTTCTCTCGTCTATTGTCCTCCTGCACGTCTCGTTCCACCATCGATTGCGCTGTCCTTTGGGTTCTATTCCTATGATCTCCTCCGCTGCTTCTCTTATGCTTTTTTAAGGTTTTCCCATGTGTTATTTGTTTCCTCGTGCTCTTCCCCTTCTTCTTCTTCGTTTATATTTTCTTTAATCTTCTTCTCCAGTGTTTCCACATATCTCTTGCGTTCATCTTTGTTCTTTAGGTTCTCTAGATTATATTTTCTTGTTTTTTCTCCCTTTTGGGCACGTGCTTTATTTATTCTCTTTATTAATTTTATTTTGACCATAAAGTGGTCTGAGCCTACTGTTGCTCCTCTCATGGTTCTGATATCCACTATGCTTGAGTAGAATCTGGCGCTTATTAGGACATGGTCTATTTGGTTTAGTGTGCGCTCATCTGGAGATTTCCAAGTTGCTAGGTGAATGTTCTTGTGTGAAAACGTTGTGTTTCTGACTACTAAGTCTTTTGACGCTGAGAAATCTATGGTTCTAGTTCCATTGTTGTTAGACTCTTCATGTATGCTGTATTTTCCTATCGTTGGCTGGTAAGCGTCTTCTTTGCCTATTTTGGCGTTAAAGTCCCCGATCACGAGTTTGGTGATGTCATTCTCTGGTGTTGTGTCGACGTGTTTTTCTAGGGTTGTGTAGAAATCATCCTTTTCATGGTCCTCCTTCTCTCCTGTTGGGGCGTGAACAAAGAATATGGATACGTTATTAAAACGCATTTTAATTCGGATGTAGTACATCCTCTTGTTAATTGGTTTGAAGGCATTGACGTTTTCTTTAATCTGGTTTCCAACTAAGAATCCCACTCCGAATTCGTGTCTGTTGTTTGTGTCTTCGCAGTAGTACAGGTCTCCGCTTTTATTAGCTAGTCTTCCTGTTCCTGGCCATCTTATCTCTTGAAGGGCTATTAGGTCTAATTTGTATCTATCAAATACTTCCATCAGTTCATTTCACACTCCTATTTGATATAGACTTCTAATATTCCACGTTCCGAGGTGCATGTCCATTTTCCTTTGCCTTGTCCGTCTTCGTGTTATCTGTGCTGCTTTCCGAGGCATATCTTGAGGTTTCGTAACAATTGGTGTTTTATGGGATGGGGTTGTTAGCCCCACGCCCAAACCCCCTTTTCGGAGGGCCATTTCTCCCGCTCTCGTCAGCCCTGACCTTTCTTTCCACCGGGGGTTGGTTACCCGATCTCCAGAGAGGTTGTTCAGGTTACCCCGGGTTCTCCACCTTTATCTTCATATAAAGGCTGCTTGGAGGTGAGAGTCGGAATTGGGTAGGAGAGGCTATGCGACGCTAACAGGAAGCAGCATCGTGTGGTGCGCATGCACTACCCCATTTGAACTCCCAGATCATTGATCAAAGATCATTTTTACACACAAAAAATTGGTTGAAAAAGAAGAAAGGACGTGGGGCTATTTTTTTCCGAAACACTCAAATCAATTTATTGTTACCCATGCAACATATTTTCGGTCTTAAAGTCTAGGATAATTACAGGATTCCAAAATTGGAAGCATATTGGAAAAAGTACTTGAAAATGACCGTCAAGCGTCGAAACTCGAGTCGTGAATTTAAATGTAGAAATTTATATAACTGTGAATAATATGTTATATAACATTTTTTAATATTATAAGTGTGGTTAAAACATAGTGTAAAAATTAAATAATTTTTTTTTTCAATTTAATGTAGGGTAAGGTGGGGCATAGTTCCGCAGTTTTTAGTTTTTCTTTTTTTTTTTTTCTTTTTTGATAGATACAGTAAAACTTTAATTATCATCTGAAAACTTATTATCTTGACTACCTACCTAACGTATTTTTATTTGTTCTTAAATCAATCAGGTAAAAATAGTAGCGGACTCTAATCTGAAACCCGCAAATGCGGACGTTTGCCCCATTGTGCGGGGTAAAGATCCGCACACGTGGGGCAAACTTCCGCGTCAGCGGATTTTTGCCCCTAGGCAAATTACACGTCAAAATACGGTTTGTTTATTTAACTACGAAAATTACAAATAAAAATACAGTTACTATTAAACTTCTATTAAACTGGGACAATTTTAAAGAAGGTGCGTAGGTATCTACCTAGGTAAGTAGAACCTAACAGATTTGATCCAATTCTGAAATGGAGAAGATTTTGCGGGTTTTGCTGATTTTTTTCGGCTTGTTCAGGTGTCCAATCACTTCGTCCCATTGATATTTTAAAATATCGGGTTGGTCAGGCCATCTCCAAAGTCGGCCTGCACGAATCATAGCACTTATAATGGGACCATCGTCTTCAATGCTGGTTACTTTACCAGATTAAACTTGTTTTTCATAGTAGGATGCTACGAATTCTCCAACTTCTTTTTTCGTGAAGGGCAATCCTACTCTCATCAAATCATCTTCTACGCTTATCAAGTCATCTGCGGCCTCATCTTCACTCTTCTCTATTTCTTCTTCAAATTCTGACTCAGACGTCGAGGAATCAAATTTCAATTTTTTCTTCGTTGATTTCACTTTTTCAGCTTCCTTATTCTTCCTTTCTAACTTGGCAGTCGCCCTTTTCTTCTTCTCCTTTGCCGCACTTTCAGTCTTTTCCTTCTTTTCCAGCAGTAACTTTTTGTTCGGTGATGACGTCAGTAAGGTAGATTTTAAACCTTTCCCAGAGCGTTTACGTCGAATCGCTTTAGGTAAGGTGAGGATGTCACCAGGTGACACATGATCTGGCACTGTGGATCCAGATGCTGCAGGAACTGGCACATCATCACACTAAATATAAGGTTCCTTAGGCATGACGCTTGGTTGTTCGGCTGAGCGATCGTCGTCACCAGGCAGCTGAGGAATGGCCATCGGAACGGCGTCAGCATGAAAATCTACCAATATTCATCTGGAGTTTGATCTGTGACTTCGCTAGGAAGAAAGTCGTCATCAATGAAGACTCCTGAATCTAAGGGATAGATGCCAGTAGCAGGAAATGAAGTAGTGGCTTTTTCAATTGTTGCCGTTCTTTCATAAGCCGTTTTGAACAGCTCGGCGACGTGGTAAATTGTGATTGTCTATCCTGGGTGGGACGATTGCCAACTGTCGGTGACATGGTCGTAGTTGCTTTTTAGGGGTTTGAAAAAGACTCGGTCTAGAGGTTGTGTTTTATGAATGGAGTGCGGCGCCAAGCTTAGCATCACCACATTATTAGATTTTGCGTGAGCTACTGCTTGGTAGTTTGTATGAGACCTATGGTTATCTAAAATCAACAAAACTGGCCTCTCTTTTGTTGGCTTTGAGAATTCAATAAAATGGTCAAACCATTTTATGAATGTAGGCGTATCCATATAGCCTTTCTCGGTAACTGCCATGCGACAACCTTGTGGTCCATCTATGATTAGCGTGGGATTTGCGCGCTTCCTCTTGTATACAAAGAACGGCGGTACGTAGCTCCCTTTCGCGCTAAGGCAACAGACTACTGTGGCCGTTTGGCCTTGTTCCGCATTTTTTCCTACTTCTTTTTGTCCAACCTCGGACACGATTTTAGGAAGTTTAGAGGGCACAGTCTGCACGCCTGTCTCATCCATGTTGAAAATAGCGTCGGGCGCGAATTGGTAGCGGCCGTAGGCTTCCTTCAAATTTTCAAAGAAGCGTGCAATTTGGCCTCTGTTAAAGCCCATGGTTCTCGCTACGCTTGTTTTACGGGGAGTTCGCAGGCTTAGCTTATGACGTCGCATAAAGGAGATTGCATAGTCTTTTCCGGCTGCCTATATTGGAATAACTATGTCCGAGCATGAAATGTCAAAAGACCACGTTGCTTCAATGTGTACAATATACAAGCGCAATATACTTCTTCATTAAATCACATCGATCTTGAAAATCTGCAAATTAAATTAAAAAAACAAAACTATTAGAAAGAGCTTCTGTGAAAAATTGTATCCTCAATTAAATTCCTCGCAAAGTTGGGCTTTGCATTTAGAGGCCATAACTTCGATAAAAGGTAATTATTTGACCAGTTTAGAGTATTTGAGCGAATATGACAATTTTTATTGTTGTACTTTAAAAAGCATGGAAATCAAGGTAGCGGACATGTAAATTACTTATCGCATCAGCGTTTGATGAACTTTTGAAAATAATTGCCGATTCTCTTATGTTACACATTGTGGAGGAAATAAAAGCGCAAAATATTATAGTATTATTTTAGATTCTACACCCGATGTGTATTGTGGATCACTTTTGCATGTGGATCAACTTATCTATAGTGAGCTATTAAGCCGAAAATGTAAAGTGACCACACGTCCTGATTTTGGCGGGACAGTCCCGCTTTTTAGAGGATAGTCCCGCGTCCCGCCGATTTTAAAAAATGTCCAGCTTTTTAGAAAATATCTACATTTCTTATTTTAAATGTACTGTAATATATAAAATAAGATTTTTTCATGTATTCCCATAAAATTTTCTTTTTTAGTGTCACCAAATGAATTTTTTTAATATCCTCCAATAGAACTGTGCATTCTGCAAGATATTCCAAGCAGTTATTATAAAAAATTCATAGTTCTTTCAGAAAATCCTGTCGTTTGATTGTTTAATTTATTAGTACAGCATTTCTCATCAGTACAGCTTTGTTTTTATGATCAACAAGTGAATGGTTTACAAATTATTGTTCATAAAAGCAAAGCTGTATTGATGAGAGATAAATCTCGAAACGCTTCTACAGATGGCTATCCATTTAAGGTATCGGAAAGACATGATCCTTAACAACAATGTTCTTTTTCTAATTTGTTGAGTGCCACGAAGGTACAAAGACTCATTACTGTTATAGAGCTCCGGAAAGGTTGAATTTATATATTCAGGCTGTGTTCCGACTTCATTAAGCTTATCAAAATATTGAAAATGGTAGAATACGCGCTCTCCCTTCCAGGAACAAATGTAGCAACAAAAAGTGTTTTTTCTAGTATCAATAAAATATGGACAACTGAAAAAACGCATTTGAACATTTAACTGAAAGCGTAAACAATAATTTGACCAATTCATGTGAGAAATTTGAATAAAAGATCCGAGTATTCTCTCGGATCAAAAATTTGACCGTGAAAGAAAATAATATTTTTCTTTTAAATAAAAAATTTAAATTATAATTTATATTATAATTAAAAATCATAATTTTTAAATTATTGTTTTATACAAACATTTTCATAGTTACCAATAATTAATAATAAATACATGTTTGTATATTTATAGACAAGTATATGAATGTATAGTATTTTATGACACAAGTGTGTGAAGAAGGGCTTTTATGCATGAGGTACGAGTTTTATGTGATCGCAATGAGTGCACTTCAGAAAATTTGTTTTCACTGTGTCTGATTTTTGTTTAGTGACGCAAGTTGTTGCAAGTAACAACAGAAATCATTTAATAATGAAACTCTATTTGATTTATACGAAATATTGGATTTTTACGCACGATTTGGATAATTATACACACGATTATAATAATGGCATCCTTCACATGCAATCACAGATTAAAGTGTTCATTTTGGTGGGTGAGTAGATAAAATATATTTTTTTGAATTATTGGCCTGCTTCCATAACTAAATTATAATTCTCATTTCATCCCATATGTCCCGCTTTGTCTCAATGATAATGTGGTCAGTTTAAGATAATGGGGATATTAAGGAAAGATTTTTAAAGTTCTTCCCTATAGAAAGACATGATGCGGAGTATCTAGAAGAGAAAGTTTTAAATACCTTGCAAAATTTGCCAGTAAATATAAAATATTGTCGTGGACAATCGTACGATAATGCAGCAAATTTTGATGCTGATGCAGTTTTAGCGTTAAAATGTGGCTAAAAAAAATATTAAAGAGGTATCAGATGAAATATGCAACTCCACAAAATTTTACATTACTTAAAAAATTGAATGATTTTGCAAGAAAACAAAATTTACAACAAGTAAATAATAAGAATTCAAAAAAATAAGTAAAAAATTAGGATTAAGATTCTTACAATCTTTTAACTGCACAATTGTTAAAGGTGCGTCTTTATTAAAAAGTTTAGAAATTTTTATTTATGAAAAAATCAGACATAATTTTATCGAAATAGAATCGGAAGTTAATGAACTTAGAGATAAATCATTTGGAGATGATCGCAAGAAAAGATGTACAGCAAATCGAAAGGATTTTTTTTACATAATGTTATATGCCAGGGGTCTCCAAACTACGGCCCGAGGGCCACATCCGGCCCGCAGACAGATTTTGTCCGGCCCGCGGAGAGCTAGCATACTTGTAAACTCCTTTTAGAGAACATATTTTTTATAGCAAATTCTAATTTTATGTTGAATAATTATTAATATGACATCTACATTGATATGGTTATGGGCTAACTACTCATAATATTGTTGTAGGCTTATTGTTATTGTTTTTGTGATAAGTTGGATAAAGAAACACAGAATTGTAATGAGTAAAGACATGTATAATATGCAGAAAATTTAACTTCAGTATATAATAACTAACAAATTATTGAAATGAATCCAACTAACATTTTATACATTTTAAATAAAAACATAACTTATAACAAGCATAATGACATATGAAATACTAATGAGATTTATGTAATTGAGATTTTCCACTGACAATAGTTTGTAGTTGTGGACTAATTTTACTTGTACCGATTATTAAAAGAGATTTAAGATGCTCATCAGTTAATTTAGATCTGTAAACATTTTTTGTGTACTTCATTTTGGAGAAGGTCTTCTCACACAAATAAGTAGTACCAAAAACAGAAAACAGCCCACGAGCAAATTTATGCAAATTATCAAATTGTGTCAGTGGAAGACTCTTATAAAATTCCAACAAAGATGAGTTTTGATATTTGTTCTTAATTATATCACTGCACTGTAGATCAATCATTTCCATTTGAAGTTCCGGGGCTAGGGTTTCAATGTCAGTATCAAAAGGATTCTGAAAAATCTTAATTTGATTCGCAATGGCATCAAAGTACGAGAAACAAGTATCAAAATTTATTTTCAAAACACTCAAAGTTTCGATTGCAAAATCGATAGGAAACTCAGTCTCAGTGGTGTGGCTGAATATTTCACATGTTTTAAAATGTAAAAAACATTTACTTCGTAGTTGTGATTGAAACAGTATCAATTTCTTCCGGAATGATTTGATATTAGTGTATAAATCAGGAAGATACTGGTTTTCTCCTTGCAATCTCAAATTCAGTTCGTTCACATGTTTTGTCAAATCAACATAGAATGCTAACTTCCACAGCCAAGCGTTGTTTTGTAATTCAGTAAGAGGGCGATGCTTTTCATTCAAAAAAATTTCGATCACTGCTCGAAGTTCAAAAAAGCGCTGAAGGACTTTCCCACAACTAAGCCAACGTACGGCAGTATGATAAGGTAAGTCATTTTCTCCAATCTCTTCATTAAATTGTCGGAATTGTCGGTGATTCAGCCCAAAAGATCTGATAAAATTAACAGTTGATATGACTAGTTTCAGAACTTCAGACATATCCAAACATTTTCCGCACAAAGACTGTTGATGCATGATACAATGTAAGACTAATGGTTTTGAACCACTGTCATTTTCTACAGCCTTTGACACAAGAGCGACCACTCCTTTATCTTTCCCACTCATGTTTTTGCCTCCATCAGTTGTAATACATTTCAAGTTTTTCCATCGAAGGTTCTTTTGATTAATGGCTATTTCAACTCCTTTAAAAATATCTGTACCAGTAATTGTGCCATGAATACTATACATATCAAGAAGTTGTTCATGCTCTTCATAGCTTTTATCTACACCTCGAATATAAATCAACACCTGAGCAGTATCTGATCCATCCGTTGACTCATCCAAGGCCAAAGAAAACCACTCAACATGTCCATTTTTGTCGAACAGTTGAGTTTTCAGCGATGTTTTCTACCCTTCGAGCCACAGTGTTTGCTGACATACTGACAGTTTTTAATAAATTTACCTTTTCAGGGCACATTTCTTCGGCTACTGCAATTATGCATTCTTTGATCATTTTTCCATCGGTTAATGGTTTTCCACGTTTTGCAATTTCAAGAGCCACACGAAAGCTGGCACGAGTTGCAGCCTCTTGTTCAGTTTTGAGTTTTGTAAATGAAGATAGCTGCGATTTCAATCCGCGCTTCATAGCTTCGAATTTTTCTGTCCGCAAACTTCCTGTATATTTTGAGTAATTTTGAAAATGTTTTGTTTCATAATGACGTTTAATGTTATATTCCTTGAGAACGGCTATGCTTTCATTGCAAATCAAACATAGCGCCTTGTTACTGGACTCAATCGCTCAGTGTGGAAGGTGTTGACAACATTTTGCGTGAATCCCAGTGGTTGAGGTTTCATTTGTGCAGGTTAGCTACCTACTTCGTTTTTGTTGTAAAAATATTCATTAATTCTTAATTATAATTATAGTTTATAATTCAAAAAAGTGATGGAGAATAGTGGTGGTGAAGAAATTAAATATTCCTGGACCAAACAAAAAAGTACAGAACTGATAGAAATGCAGCTATCACAACATAATCAACACAAACACCAGCAGCTTTCCGTCCATTTTCAACATTTGACTGGTTGTGGTGTGGACGCACAACATCACAGACAACATGTATCCAGATACAATTGAAGCAACTTCATGTTACCATATCAAAGTGTTGGCAACATGTTGCCACCAATTTGTTGCATAGTGTGGACATACCATTACACGTCTAGAACTTCAGGGTAAGTTGACATATCATGTCAACTTAAGCCCACGGTTACTATGTCATCTTACCCTACGAGGTAAATAATATTTAGCCTCCTTTTGTGACTTAAAGCTTTGAGGTTACCTAAATTATTCCTCGATATTCCTAGCCCATATTAATGGCAGTTCATAACAAAGCAGTCAATACAACAAAAAAAGTACCTGATACAAATGTATGGGCAGGAACACTTTCATTACAAAAATATTTTTGGGTGACGAAATCAAAACATTGTACACCACATCAAAACAACTCAAGCGGGCGGTCACTAAATTTTTGAGTGGTGGCACTGTATGTGAGCCGACATGTAAACTTCATCTACGTACTTGTGGCACGTATAGTTTAACAGATGTAAGCACTGTGTCATCTTATCTAAGTATATCATCTTAAGCACAATTCCCCTACGCCATTTTTCATTACAAAAAAAATTTGGAACGAAGTTCCTTTAGGGAGGTCTCAGTAAATGTGATTCGACAGATAACGTTACGTTATATGCCTATCTCTTTCTCTTAGTGTATGTTTCTATACCGCTCGCTCTCTCTTTCTGTCTCTTTCTTTCAGTGTATATTTCTATAATGCGTGCTCTCTCTGTTTCTTTCGCTGAATATCCTCTTTATAACCTTAAAACTAAACCAGAAAAAAATGTTCAAACGTATTTTTGTGTTGTGTCGTTTAAAGGTGGATTCACATATGCGCGACACTCAGCTACGCGACGTCGTGCGACATCGCCTATCAAATAATGATTACATGGTTTTAAATGGGCACGTCACTTAGCTGTCGCGTAGCCATAGTGAGAACGTGCCAATTTAAAACAATGTAATTATTATTTGACAGACGATGTCGCGTGATATGAGAGTCGGCCTTTAAATCATACGAGAGTTATATTGTTTATATTATACTCATTACTTGAATTAGGTTTTGAGAAATCGAAACGCAAGAAAATATACAAAATACTGAAAAAAGTAAGTTAATAAAATTTTTTTTTTTATAATTTGATGCAATTGTTAACTGTTTACATATATTTATAGTACATGTAATTAGAGTGATTGATATTTAATATATTTATATATGTCGTAGCCATATCGTGAAATCATTCAGATTGTTTAAAACTGAGCCATTACATGACCTGTTTATGGTTAGTTAAGCGCATGCGCGTCCGCCATATTTTAAAGGCGCGAATATGAAAATATCGGGCACATTTTGTTATTTTTACTGGTTATAAAAGTGCCCGAAAACATTGTGAAATTGTCACATGCGCACAAAAAACTATGAATTAAACTATGAAAAGGTCTATTTTGATGCTTTCTTTTTCTTAGCAACAGGTCTTGGGCCGCAAGTTGAACACTCCTGATCAAATACTCAAGTACACATGTTATCTGTCATTTATGATAGACTAGATTATTTTCGCACACATTTTTTTGCGACCGCAAGTTTTGATGTAATATAATAACCTCGTCTATACACTAAATAATTGGATAGTGGATTTTAGTCTATATCTACATACTAACTGCTTGCATTGCGAAATTTGTAAACTTATACTAACAATTTGGTGTCTGAAAAAAAATTAATGAAAAAAAATTGTCGGTTTTATTTTGGGCCGCATTGGAACTTGTCTTGCGGGTTGTCCCGGCGGGTTCCAAGTTCCAATGCGGCCCAAAACAAAACCGACAATTTTTTTTCATTCATTTATCAAATTCACGCTTTTGTTTCGGCCCGCATTTCAACTTATCTTGCCGCAGTTTGCTCAAATTTTCTAGAACATTCAATCAACGCATTTGTCTTGTGGCCCGCGGGCCACAAGATGCCAGTATTCCATGAGATGCCAATATTCCAAGGCGGCCTAAAACAAAACCAAACAATTTTTTTTCATACATTTATCAAATTGACGCTTTTGTTTCGGCCTGCACTTCAACTTGTCTTGCCCCAGTTTGCTCAAATTTTCCAGAACATTCAATCAACACATTTGCGTGCACTTATTTTAATAATAATTCGAAAAGAAAAGTTGTTCGATTCTTAAATGCGTGAGGAACTTCGTTCATGACGGGGGTCCCCTGACCGCATACCTTTTTTTTACTTAATTTTAACAATGTATAATAGAGTAAAACTAATAATAGACGAGCTTATTTTGTATTATTAAGTCTGTTATTGAAATCTTTTTTTTTTTTTGGTTTGGGGCTGGTCGTTAGTATCGATTTTTGATCAAGATTACGTGATTGAAATAACAATCGGCGCCTCGTGAACGCCGAATAAATCTATTTGTAAATGGAGACGCGCTGTTTTGCATTTTCTTTCGACGGCGAGAACGGAGGAAATAAAAAGATCGAGCCGGGAGAAAACAGGGAAACGATTGCATTAAAGATTATTTCCACGCCGTTTCCATTTGCGACAAATATTTGTGAAATGTCACAAATTGGCAATTTTTATTAACGTATAAATATTTGACAGATATCTAAATAAAAATAATAGATTATGACCATATCATAAAAATGACAGATACTTGACAAAATACATTACGACAAAGTAGGATAGGTTAAGATCATACTTCACAGGATCATTTCTGTAGTATATCTTGCTACCGTTACTTCAAACTAACGGGCAACTCAAAGTAGGATAGGTTAGGTTCAAGGTGCAAGCCCGAAGAAAGCCGGAAAAGGATTGAAGTAATAGTTATTTACATTAGAGTGTGGAAAGTTTGATTTTACAACGCCACAGCTCGTTTGACACAATCAATCTGTCAACGCGACAGCAATCATTTCCGCACGAAATTTGTATAAATAATTTTTTTCGCCTCCACTTCCGGTCTCCCACTCCCGCACCCACGTCCGGTTCCCACCCCACTTCCGGTTCTCACCTCCCACTTCCGATTCTCATCCCCACTTCCGGTTCATACCCACTTCTGGTTCCCGCCCCACTTCCGGTTCCCATCCCACTTCCGGTTCCCACCCCACTTCCGGTTCCTACTCCACTTCCGGGTCCTACCCCATTTTCAGTTCCCACCCCACTTCTGGTTCCAAAATTTTCCCACTTCCGGTCAAAAAAATTATTTTCATGCCGTTTATATTTGCGACAAATATTTGATAAATGTCATTTGACGGTTGTTCTTAAAAATTTGACAGATATCAAAATTAAATTATTAGATAATAACCATTGTTTGTCGTTTATCAGAAAATGAAATATACTCAAGGTGACCAGATTTTTTAAACGCGAAAGCAGTACATAAGCTATTTGAGATATGGGGACAAAATAGCGCCCTAGGCGAATTTTTGAAAACTTTCAAGGTCAAACGTTCTTGAATTGAAAGTTCACTGAAGCGTTCACTGTAAACCTGATTTTGCAAGAAAAAATGACAGTGGCCACTTACCTTTACCTATTTCCAGATTATTTAAACGCGAAAGCAATACATGAGGATGGAGGGGTAATGGTTATGCATGCGCTTTATAAAAAAAATCATAACGAAAATTTGAATGATCTTCGCGGGCCGCATAAAATGTCGGCGCGGGCCGCATTAGGCCCGCGAGCCGCCATTTGCCCAGACCTGCTGCATTAATCTGAGTGTTATGTTTATCATCCTTGCATTGTTTTGTTATTGCTGCTTTGGCACTATTAGCAATACTGAATTTTCAGCAAAATTTTCGCGTTTGCAATGCATAAAATCACAGTTATTTTTACAATATAATGCAAGGCAGTACAAGCAGTACCTCTTAGAGAAAGGCAGTACAAATGCTGTGCCTAAAACTTGGACAGTACAGACTATCTAAAAGAAGTACTGTACTGGCTAAAGCAGTACGCCTGGTCACCTTACATATACTTGACACTACGACAAAACAGGTTAGTTTAGGCCCAAATGACAATTGTATGACAATTTGATGGTTGTTCTTAATGCATAAAAAATTGACAGATATCAAAATTAAATTATTAGATAATAATCATTGTTTGACGTTTGTCAGAAAATGACATATACTTGACACTACGACAAAGTAGGTTAGTTTAGGCCCAAATGACAATTGTTTGACATTTTTTTTGGATTGATAAATAATTATTAACAGATATCAAAAAAAAACCGGCCAAGTGCGAGTTGTGACTCGCGCACCGAGGGTTCCGTACAAACTTGTATAGTATAGTATTATTATGTAGATTATCAACATATTATGTAGATTATAAAGAAAAATTAGACGAAATATAATATATACAGGATGTTACGGGACTTGAGTATGTCGCATGTCGGTTATAAACAAGCAAAATTTAGACATAATATATACCCTGTATATATTATGTATATAAAGCGTACGTGATGAAATGCATAACGAATATAAACAAAGAAAATTTAGAATAAACAGCTTAGTGCCGACACATACTTTTTACACAAATATATAATGAAAAGTTTTTACCGTTATGAATAAAATATCGGGAAGAGTAACTCTTATCACAAATTGAATACATTCTTAAAAACACTGATTTTAAAAATTCGGTATGTTTTTACCACAAATAATAATAAGTGTGATATATAAGTAAAATAAAGTTTTATCATAATTAGGGTTTATACAAAAACCGACTTTTTGAAATTTCGATTTTCGAATTTTGATTTTCCGAAAAAACGGTTTTAGCCGGTTTTCGAATTTTTGTCAAAAAAAAATAGAATAGGGAAAAATATTTTATATAATTTATATAAAATAACAAAGAACTAAATCAATATCAAAGCCATAATATAAAAAAAATAAGGATTGCACATTACTTACAGAAAATAACGAAAGCTTAAACAAAAATTCAAATGGTATTTATATTTATTTCACTAAATTTAATTTCTCCTAAGAAAATAGGATTTTAAAAAACAGAAAATATCCACTGAACGGTCGCAAAGTCTTGTTCTTATTTTGGACACAATATTGCCTGAAATTGAGAATACTCGTTCACTAGCTACTGAGCTTGGTTTTATAGTTTTCAGAGCATCAAATGCCAAATCTAAGTTATTGGTTCTTTTATTCGTTGACAAACTAATAGACACACAAAGACACACTAATACTGAGTTTTAGAAGAACCCTCATCATAGCACTGAAAATATTTACCCTAATGCAAATAAACAATCGGCCGTAAATTTCGAATTTACATTTATTATCGTGTTGCTAGCAAATACCATAAAAGTGTCGGCTGCGGTGGGAGGAAAGAGGAGAGAGAAGAATCATAACATCGTACGGAACATAAACGGACTGCGAAGTAAATTCGCATTTTTCTTGTAATTAAACTACATATTTACGGTTTTCAGATTTTTCCCTTTACATGTGCTGTAAGACACTGCTTCTTGTCAAATTTCATGATTCTAGGTCAACGGGAAGTACCCTATAGGTTTTGATTCCCTTGTGAAATCGCAAAATATGCGACATAAACGGTCATATCTTTTGATCGCGTTGACTTACAAGTTTGTTTTTTTCACAGCTGAAAGAGACCGCAGACCCGAGTATTTGGTACAAATTTCAACTTGTTACCTCTACGCGTTCCTGAGAAAATGGTCTTGACAGACAGACAGACGGACAGACAGACAGACAGACAGACAGACAGACAGACAGACAGACAGACAGACAGACGGACAACAAAGTGATCCTATAAGGGTTCCGTTTTCGGTACGGAACCCTAAAAATGATCATAAAAGTGATATGACAAATATTTTTAATGACTGGAATGTTAAATTTTTGGCAACAATTCAAGATCTCTGAACTGTACGTTTAAAATTTAAATTTAAAGCTGAAACTTTGGCAGTCGACTATATTTAATGACAGTTCAGGAATTACTTTCGTTATTTTCGGATTCCGTTTTCATTTCCGGACTCTCGACGGACCGCCGTCGACAATTATTTTTGCAGTTTATTTTTTTTACGTTTAATTGGCGAAAAGGCTATTTTCTGCGTATCAGGTTAACCCACCCGTCGTCATAGTTACACACGTTATTGACGTATAAAACGTATGAAATACATTTTACTTCGTTTTAATTCTCAACTATATCTTACTATATACACTTTATGACAAATATTCCTCCCATATAACAATATATTAAAACTCAAAATATTGTGATAACTGTCAATATATTGTCACAACCTTGAATATACTGTCATAATCTTGAATATATTGTTATAACCTTGAATATATTGTCATAACCTTGAATATATTGTCATTACTGTCAATATATTGTCATTACTGTCAATATATTGTCATAACTCTCCATATATTATAATAAAACTGTCTAAAAAATATCTGTCTAAAAGTGTCAATGGATGTGAATATTTTAGATACTTACTTACTACTTACTTACTCCTCGGCGCTACAGCCCATGAAGGGCCTTGTCCTCTCTGACGATCGTAGCCCAATCCTGGCGATCTTCAGCTCGTTTCCTCCATCTTCTGACTCCCATCTTTCGTAAGTCATCCTCTACATCATCCAGTCATCGTTTCCGTGGTCTCCCTTTGCACCTTCTGCCACCTGGGTTTCCTCTGTGTACCTTCTTGACAGACCTGTCATCTGGCATTCGCTCTACATGGCCCAACCATCTTAGTCTATTACTCTTTATTTCCAAAACTATGTCAGCATGACCGTATAGTTTCTCCAATTACCTATTTTTCCGTATTCTCCATTGCCCTGCGTCATTCACTGCCCCACAAATCTTTCATAATATTTTCCTTTCCCATCTTCTCAGACATTCCTCTTCTGCCACCCTCATTGTCCATGTTTCTGAGCCATATATTACCACCGGCCTTATAACCGTTCGATAGACAGTTATCTTCTATTTTCTGCTCAGGCTACGTGACTTGAGAATCTTAATCAGGGCCCAGTATGCTCTGTTTCCCGCTGCAATACTTGCTTTTATTTCTTCACTTATGCTGTTATCATTAGTTACCAACACTCCCAAGTACTTTTATACTTATACTTTTACTTTATACTTCTTTATACTTTTACTTTATACTTCTCACAAATCTCATAGTTGACTCCATTCAACTTTATGAATGTCTTTCACCGCTGTGTTTCTCCTGGAAGAGAAGATATACTGTGTTTTGGCGCCGTTCACTCAAAGCCCCAATTCTTCTGCCTCCTTTTCTAACCTACACAACCCATCTTCCAGCTCTTTAAATCTTCGAGACAGCATACACACATCATCCGCATCCGCTAAATTCTGGTTCATGCTGTTAAACAGAGTACGACCTGCGTTGTTGGTCTCCACTTTCCTCATCACTCTCTCCAGTACTAACTACTGTTGAAAAGTAGTGTGGATAATACATCGCATCGCATTATATTTTAGATACTAACAGAATAAAATAAGAGTTGTGTAAAGTTGTGTTGAGTAAATGATTTATGTTTGGTATAAAACCGAATTGTATATATTTTTTCGTTATTTCCGTCGATTCAGTATTTTTAAGATTTTCGGGAATGGAAGGTGCGAATTGACGGTGAAAGCTTTATGGACACATCGACGCCTTCCGCATAAACGAAATATTCTCTAGGAATAAAGTGACGGGCACTTTGTGCGCCGCGGCGCCTTTTTATTCTCCTTATTTTCCTATTTCGCTTCTCTCCATACAGCACACACACACACTCGCACTCTACGCCTGTATACAAATAAAAATCGCGTCGCTTCACGCTTTCTGCTTCCACTTCATTCCAACACAGCACCGACACACAACCACACTGAAACAAACGTTCCACACGAAGAAAACAAAAAATAATAAATCACATTATTTAAGTTTTCATTCGCTCAATATGTCAATAGATATCAATATGAACTGACAAAAATGAGTGTTGTGACAAACGTAAATTGTGATAAATGAAATCTCAATTGTAACAATATGCAGGGTGGGCTAATTAACAGTCGTATGCAGTTAGTCCCCGAATTTTTTTTAAATTGAATTTTTTTTTTAGAGTTCTGGCAAGATTTCGAATAGTTCTAGAGTTCTTGCTTGAAAATTGCAATAGTTCCGGGGAATTTCGAGCAGAAATCGAAAAAAACAATTTGGGGGCCAACTTCACGCAGCCCCCTCTTTTTCAGGAAAAAGAGTTCTGATGTAATATTCCAGTTCTTTATATAGAATTTTAGAGTTCTCAATCGATAATGCATAAAGTTCTACTTTTTTTTTTTTCAAAATTTTGTAATTTTTGAAAAATAAAAAAAATCTGAAAACGGTTTTCGATTGTACTAAGGCAGATTAACAAAAAATGCTTATTAGACATTTTTGTGAAATGAATATTTATAAATTTATTTATAAAAAACTTTCGACGAAGAAAAAAAAATACAAGAGTTCGGATTAGAGTTCTGAGTAGCCCCCGGAGAGTTCAAAACAAATAACCAATACAATTTCTTTGTCACACCAATATTAAAGAAGTTATAAGTAAAAACGAGGTGCTAAATTTTTGAAAATTACAGAATTCCAAAAAAAAAAAATTCCGTAAGTTCTGTTAAGAGTTTTGGGTAGCCCCTCGAGAGTTCTGAACAAATCTCTTTTATAATTACCATGTCCGACCAGTATTAAAGAAGTTATAAACAAAATATGCGCTGCTAAGTTTTTTGAACATTAAAAAATTGAAAAATTAAAAATTTTGAACATTAAAAAATTTTTTTCATGAGTTTTGATAAGAGTTCTGAGTAGCCCCCGGAGAGTTCTGAACAAATAACCCATACAATTTCTTTGTCAAACCAATATTAAAGATGTTATAAGCAAAAACGAGGCCCCATATCTGGCAACGGATGACCTAATCCAATACCTGAAGGATCGAAAATTCAACAATGTCAAATGTGAGAAGCTGGCGTCTAAGCATCCAGAGGAATACTCTTCTTTTAAAATCTCTGTGCCAAAAGAAAATCTTGATGAGTTAAAAAAGCTGGAAATGTGGCCAAGGAATACTTGCATAAATCGTTTTTTTCGATATACAAAAGACTATAAAAATTACACAAAATTCAGAACAAAGCCACCGTTATCTAATTGTAAAACACCTCAAACTAACATATTAATGTATCTAAATATACAATCACTACGTAAGAAACTGTGTCAACTGGAAGTAGAAATTGATAATGTAAACCCATATTTTATTTGTCTAGCAGAGACTTGGATATCTTCTGTAAATATTCCATTCATACATATTAATAATTATAAACTGATTAGTCACTATATCAGAACCCAGTCAAGGGGAGGAGCAGTAGCGATATGGGTCAATTCCTTACTATATAAAAATAGTATTGACATTGAAAGATTGGAGTTGGAAAAATATGCCATTGAAAAAACTATTGAAATATGTGGACTACACATGAAATTAAATGGAGTAGACACCATAATCTTAAATGTGTACAGACCACCAACAGGCTGTTTAATTACATTTATGGAAGTCATAGATAATATTCTACACAAATGGGCGAAGAGAAACAGAGAAATTATCCTAGTTGGCGATTTCAATATCAATTTTGCCAAAACATCAAAGGAAGTCCAAAATTGAAAAAATCTACTAGCAGCATATGGAATGGAGGAACAAATTAAACAATTTACCAGAATAACCACCACCACTGAAACAAAAATTGATAACATCTTTGCAACATCGGGAATGGAATTAAATACCTCTGTGGAAGACACTCCGATATCTGACCATCGTATATTAAGGCTGAGCGGCATTCGCAAGAAAGTTACAGGTATGCAGCCAAAATATGCAGACGATTCTCGGTAACCAGTAAAGTTCGTTTCTCTGAATATCTACAAAAGGAAACATGGGAAGAAGTACTCAACAAAACTAGCAGCAACAGTAAGACAACTACATTTATCAAAATCATGCAGTATTACATGTTTTCCTCTAGTAAAAGAAAGACTTGGATAACAAAAGAAATAGAGGTCTCGTCCGCAAAACAAAAGGATATGCACATATTACAAAAAACGTATCCCGCTTTACGTAACCATTTTATTCAACAAAAATATCAACACCAGAAATTAGTCACCTCATTGAAAAAATCTTTTTTTAGATGAAAAATACTGCAGGCACCTAATAAATCGAAAGTGCTGTGGAATGTCATAAAACAAGAAACAAACAGATCAAAAACTACCGATCAAATTATATTAATCGAAAAAAATACGCTAATCACAAGTCCGAAGGAAATTGCAGACAAATTTAACATGTATTTAGAGGAAGCCCCAAAAAAAAACTGTTGGTAATATTATTCCTACAGACATTTCGGATCAACACAAAGTTTAATCCCAATACAATATATTTGCAGGAATTCTCAGAAAATGAGGTTCTATCTGTAATTGCTTCCCTAAAAAACAAATCAACAAGCGGACCCGATGACCTTCCATGTCAAATTATCAAAGAGTTCAGCCATTACCTATTGTCTCCTATAACAGACATAATCAATGTCTCCATCGCGGATGAACAATTTCCAGCAATCCTCAAAATAGCAAAAATTATTCCAGTGCATAAAAAGGAATCAAAAAAGGATATTGGAAATTACAGGCCGATTGCTCTTATTTTTGTACTATCAAAAATCATTGAATACGCCATGGATAGTAGAATAATCCCATTCATAGAAAAATATAACATTATTCCAGGCCAACAACATGGATTTTGTAAAGGGAAATCAACTTCAACAGCGCTAGCAGATTTCCACAGCACTATTTAAAAAGAAGTAGACATGGGTAATAAACCTATAGGAATATTCTGCGACTTAAGTAAGGCGTTTGATTGTGTCTCCCACGAAACACTATTAAACAAACTAATTAGCTATGGAATCCGAGGGAAAGCCAGGAGATGGCTACAATCCTACTTAGAACACCGTAAGCAATATGTTACAATAAGTGGAAATGAAACAGGAAAGTCCAACACCATTTGTACCAATATTGGGGTCCCTCAAGGGAGCGTTCTTGCACCAACACTTTTCTTATTGTACACCGCCGACTTAATAAGTTATATAAACGGACAGCATTGTACATTGTACGCAGATGATACCAGTCTTATTATAACTGGAAAAAAATTAAAAGAAAATGCAGACAAAGCTAATTTATTACTAAGTTCAATCAACACTTGGTTCTCAGCAAACAACCTTTTCTTTAATAAAGAAAAAACAGAGTATGTCATTTTTCAGACAGCTAGAAGCACCTATGCTGAGAATATTGATTTGAAAATACAAAACCACTGTTTAAAAAGAGCTAAAGAAGCAAAGTTCCTAGGAATCCACTTGGAAGAGCATCTCCTCTGGACAACCACCATACAAAAAATTAGTCGGTTACTACATCAGAAAACATTCCAAATTAAACATCTGCGCAATCTGGTGAACAAGGAAGACCTGCTAAGTTGGTATTTTGCCGAGGTGCAATCCATATTAACATATGGTATTATTCTATGGGGAGCTACATCACTTATAGAAGAAATACTTCTAGCACAGAAAAGAATTGTCTGAAATATAGTGGAAATAAAAACAACAGAATCGTGCAAACCACATTTTAAAAATTTAAATATCTTGGCAGTAGTCAATTTATATATATTGGAAACTGCCTCATATATCCACAAAATTCGCGATACTCTCCAAAAACATAAAGATATCCATATATATGACACAGGAGGAAAACACCACCTTTATCCCAGGAAAACAAATTTAAACTTGTGTTCAAAAGGACTTGAGAATCAAGGATATAAAATTTACAATAAAATACCAAACACAATAAAAAACGAAATGTCACTAAAAAAATTTAGAAATAATTTGAAAAAAGTTCTATTAATGAACCCGATGTACTTTCTTAATGTTTTTATGTATTTTAAATTTAACTAATTTATTACTTGTACTTATTGTAATATTGTATTTTAATTATTTTTGACATAGCCTATAGATATTTTATGTATCTCATTTGGTAAATAAATAATTGGAATCAAATTCAAAATCAAAGCGCTAAATTTTTTGAAAATTACAGAATTCGAAAAAACAAATTCTATGAGTTCTGATAAGAGTTCTGGGTAGCCTCTCGAGAATTCTGAACAAATCTCTTTTATAGTTTCCATATGTCCGACCAACATTAAAGAAGTTATAAGCAAAAACGAGACGCTAAATTTTTGAACAAATTTTATCACAAAAACAATAACAATAAGCCTACAACAATGTTATGAGTAATTAGCCCATGACCATATCAATCTAGATGTCATATTAATAATTATTCAACATAAAATTAGAATACTTCAGTAAACTAAATTTAATTTGCTATATATGTTCTCTAAAAGGAGTTTTCAAGTATGCTAGCTCTCCGCGGGCCGGACAAAATCTGTCCGCGGGCCGGATGTGGCCCTCGGGCCGTAGTTTGGAGACCCCTGGTATAGATAATAAATAACTACGTTAAATACGCATATATTAATAAAACAAACTGAATTATCTAATATTTTTTATTTAAATAAGACGTATTTTCGACAATTATAGTGTAGTTAACATTTTTTTGGCAGAACTTACTTGAGCTCCGAAACCACTTTGTGTGTCTTTAAGGGACTGGAGAGAGAAAGCCTGTGAAAGGACAGAATGTGGAAGAAGATTGTTGTAGAGGCAAAAACCCACGGCGGGTTATAAAGAAGTATTAGTTATTGCTAGTTATCGCGAACATTTTTGACACAACATTTTGTGCACTTTTAATTTTAAACAAAGTAAGAAAATTAACTTATATTATGAAACTTCAATAGTGTATCTAATAAACTATGTAATAATTAACTTTCGTACTATAACCGAAATAAAAATACTGCAATGTGTAATTGTTACCCTAGAATGTTAATGTATACCCTTAGATTTATTTTTTATCGCCTTTGAATTATCAAATATTGGCTTCCAAACAAAAAGTATATCATCTTAAGCACAATTCCCCTATTGTTTATGTTCTTATTAGGAATGTTGTTTATTTTATGTTACTTATTTAGATTTGGTAATTTGTTTATGTTGTTATGATGGATTTGTTTGTTTTAAATTTAACTAAAAAATGGACAATACATAAATTTAAGATGTTTTTGAAATTCGTGCAAAGAAATTTGGAGAATCTAATTGAATCGCAGTTCGAAAATGTAAGGAAAAAACTTATATTAAACTGATATGAATTTAAAGAGGAAAACGAGAAAAAAATTGCGTGTAAATAAGGTTAGTTTTTTTTAACAATGTATTAGTTATTACCGAACACTCATAAGACCAGTAGTAACGTACGGTTGCGAGGGTTGGACCCTAACCACCGCAGAGAAGGACGCGCTACGCATCTTTGAAAGAAAGATCCTTGGAAAATCTACATACCTATCCAAAATAAGCATGGAATTTGGAGGATACGAATGAACCATGAACTAAGCAGGTTAATAAACGAAGCGGACATAGTGAGATATGTAAAAGCTCAAAGAATAACATGGCTGGGACACCTGAACAGAATGCATGACGACAGACCAGCCAAGAAAATGTACAATTGGCGGCCAGTAGGAAGAAGGAAAAGAGGCAGGCCAAGGAAAAGATGGATGGAAGACGTGGAGGAAAGTCTTAGAAAGATGGGAGTAAGGGATTGGAGAGAGAAAGCCTGTGAAAGGACAGAATGGAAGAAGATTGTTGTAGAGGCAAAAACCCACGGCGGGTTATAAAGAAGTATTAGTTATTGCTAGTTATCGCGAACATTTTTGACACAAAATTTTGTGCACTTTTAATTAAATTTGCAATAATTCACTCACCTGAAATCGAACTAAAACGAGAATTACAAGCAAAACAATTTTAGGCTTGTGATTAAAAATGGTGTTTTGTTGACGTTGCTACAGCAATGTAGCAGTTATTCAGTTTAATTTTTCAAAGCTACATTGTTTTAATTTTTTTAATTAAAAAGAGCGCATTGATATGTTGCTATTAGCAATGTGGTTGTTTACTTTGTGTTGTTTAGTTAAATTTAGTAGTTTGTTTATATTTATGTAAATTTAATCAAAAATGGGGCAAAACGTAAATTTAAGAGGTTTTTGGAATGTGTGCAGAGAAATTTCGAAAAATTTAATTCGTCCAGTTCGAAAATAATTACAAAAACATGAATTTAAAGTGGAAAACGAGAAAAAAAAAATTATAAATAAGGTTAGTTTTTTTTAACATTTTTTTAGTTATTTCTAGTTATCGCGAAGATTTTTGGCACGAAATTTTGTGAACTTTTAATTAAATTTCCAATAATTCACTCACCTGAAATCAAACTAAAACGAGAATTACAAACAAAATAATTTTAGGGTTGTGATTAAAAATAGGGGTTTGTTGATGTTGCTATAGCAATTTTGTAGTTATTCAGTTTAATTTTTCAAGGCTACATTAGAATAATTACAAAAAAAAAACAATTTTTTCTAAATAAAAATGGTGCATTGTTATGTTGCTATTAGTTTGTTTAGTTGTTATGATACATTTGTTTGTTTTAAATTTAATCAAAAATAGGACAACATAAATTTAAGATGTTTTTGGAATTTCTGCACAGAACTTTAGAAAATTTAATTCAATCCCAATTTGAAAACGTAACGAAAAAATTTACAAAACATTTAAAGTGGAAAACGAGAAAAAAATGAGTGTAAATAAGGTTAGTTTTTGCTTAATAATGTTTTAGTTATTTCTAGTTATCGCGAAGCTTTTTGGCACTAAATTTTGTGCACTTTTAAAATAAATTAGCAATAATTCACTCACCTAAAACCAAATTAAGTCGAGCTAAATTACAAGCTAAAACAATTTTGGGATTGTAAATAAAAAAGGGATTTGTTGACGTTGCTATGGCTGTTTAGTTAGTTTCACAAAAAATGTGTCAAAATATGTCTGTCAAACCATTTATTAAATAAATGTCAACGCGAGTTATTATGACAAGATGGGTATACTAATTATAATAATTAAATGTTACTAGGGGTAATAATATTTGGATTCTGTAATTATAGTCAGTGGTGACAAAATTAATATCAATTATGACACGATAAATGCGGTTTATGTTACAATAAATGCAAATTTCAACAAGACCGTATGTTTATACACAAATGTTTATACAGTTCACAGTCAGTTGAATTTAAGACACTTGTTAGTTGTGACAACACTAATGTCAGTTGTGACTAATCAACTGTTAGTTGTGAGAAGACAAATGTGAGTTGTGACATGACAAATGTCAGTTGTGTTGATATCGAAAGACCAGACAGGATCAGACTGAACTACACAAAACAAGATGAGATTAGACCAGACTGAACAAGCCCAAGCACGACCCGATAAGAGCAGACAAGACAAGACAAATGGGAATTATATTTAGTAAATATTTTATAATCAAAACTAATCATGTTCATAAGCCAAATCCAATCCAGAATTTGATCGTAGGTAAAGATAAATTCCAGAAGATGTAAAGGTGCGTTTGAAATTCCGTCTGTTCATGCGGGCGCTTATCACGAGCACCTGTTCAGGTGGGCGCGCGTGCGCCCTTCCGTCCGTCCTTCCCCTATATATATATTTATAAATAAAAGCGCAAAATCTCTCAGTCAGTCACCGGCTAGAGACTCGAGCAGCATGTGCGATCGCATCCGAGTGGCGTTTTGGTGTGCGGTGGTGGCGGTCGTCGTCTGTGGCGTCGCGACGGACGACGTCGACCTGCGGGAAGAACTGCGAGTGATCGGCAAACAGGTCGCGGTGCTGTTGGAGCGACGGACGGAAGATTTGCGCACGATCGAGGAGCACATGCGGCGAAAACTGGGCAAGAGCCAGGAACTTGTTGATGTCCGAGAGGAGATCCAAAATTTAAGGTAACATTTTTAAATCACACAAAAAACATGATTCAAACGTCTACATTAACTACAGAGACAATTTCATCTGAATCAAAGTTAGATTAGACTAGATGAAATCTACTGTTAAAATATTATCTATAACACATGCTATAGACTATTTAGAATGAAAGCAATTGAAATTGACTGAAAGACTGAAGACAATTTATTTAGACTGACTAAAATTCTTTCCAATCCATTATTATCTAAATCCAAATAATCTAATAATCTAAAAGACTTTAAATAATCTATAGGTCGTGTTATTAAGCCTGAAACTTGAGGCTTTTTTGTAACAGATAATACACAGTTACATTTTAATCTGTATCTAGCCTTGAAGACTAACTAATTTTATCTAGGTTATAGACAATGATTTAGTAAGAATTCAAAACTAGAAGTTTATATATAGTCTGCAAGTCGAGTTATTAAAACTGCAATTTGAGATTTTTTTTGTGACAATTGGTCCAGTTAAGTTTTAGACTATATGTCGCTTTGAAGACTAACTAGACTAACTAAATTTTTCTTGGTTATAGAGAACGAAATTATTTAATAAGAATTTAAAGCTAGAAGTTTGTATATAGTCTGCAAGTCGAGTAATTAAGGCTTGTATTTGAGATAAATCTTACGTTTAAGTTTAAAGCTGTAACTTATCTTGTAGCCTAACTGGGCTAATTAAATCTGGCTTATTTATAGAGGAGGAAGTTATTTAGTGGAGGAAACGATAGTTTGTGCGTTTTCGGCGGAGAATTTTAATGATTACGAAAATGTTAAGAAAAAGACGCGTTTTTCCTTTTTCTCTCTCGACGTCGTCGCGAAAACCTTTCTACCTCCGTATATTTTTAATGAGACTTTTTTACATTAAATATTTACTAGAATTTTCATCATGAATTACTTTTTCTTTCCCTTTTATTGCTCGGTTTTATTTCGAAACTTTCAGAATTTATTTTTCTTAATAACCGCGCGCTTGTTCAGTTCCCAACTTGAATGCATCATTAAAACGTTTCACTCGCTATAAAACTAAATCATTACATTGTCTATAACCGAGAGACAAATTTAATTACTCTACAAACTCAGTTATAGACGTTTTCGTGAACTTCGATGTTTGGGTGTTTTTAAGGGCGGAATGTGAAAAACTAATTACATTGAATTGAAAAATTCACTTTGTTTTTTACCACACTTATATAAGTGTGGTAAAAAACAAAGTGAATTTTTCAATGCAATGTAAGTATGGATTACCACGTAGTAACTGTCGCAACCATCCTATTCATAAAAAACTAATGAATCCTGTTCGAATCATGCTTCGGACACGATAGATATTCCAAAACCATTAATTGGAGCTAGCAACGAAATAAAGATTCAAACTAAAATGTTGAATGCTATGTCATGAAATGTTGAATCATGAAATGTTGAATGCTATGGGGGTCACTGGTGACCGGCATTAAGTTTTATAAAAATAGTAAACTAAAATGTTGAATGCTATGTCATGAAATGTTGAATCATGAAATGTTGAATGCTATGGGGGTCACTGGTGACCGGCATTAAGTTTTATAAAAATAGTAAACTAAAATGTTGAATGCTATGTCATGAAATGTTGAATCATGAAATGTTGAATGCTATGGGGGTCACTGGTGACCGGCATTAAGTGTTGTAAAAATTGTAATGGATTTGCAGCGTGTGTTTTGTTTATACAGTGAGGTTCAGTTATTAAAGCCACTTCGTTAATTGAAGGGGTTGGAAGGGATGCAAAAGGATGCATTTTGTGTTGTTAAAACGTGAAAGCTCGAGCGTGGTCGTTCGTGCGGGACGACACAATACGTGCAGGATAACTGCCCGTCCTGCCGCCGCCGCCTCCCGTTTCCTGCCCGGCTCTCTCGCCCCCCTGAATATGCCCTCAAGACCAATTTACATTTTCACCTCCGCATATTACATCCGCCATCCAACAGCGAAATGTTTTCAAACAGAATTCTGAAGTCACTGCCAAACTGTCCTAGATTTTATTCTACGGCATGTTAGGGCGTTGATCGCAGCCTGACTGTCCGTTCTACTTTTGTAGTCCATTCTTCAATTTTCAAATACCTGTTTGGCCCTTTTTATTCGGTATGAGACATCGGTGGTGGTGCCGCCCTCATTAGTAATTATGCTTCCCAGGTACGTGAATTGATCTACATCCTCTATTTGTTCGTCATAAATGCGGAAGGCGCGGGTATTCTTCGTGGCGGCTCTAAGCGATTTGGTTTTGCCAGTGTTGAAGTGCAAAGACTGCAGAGAGACGGTCGAGTTTGCTCTGCATGTCGGCGTGGGTGTGTGCCAAGAAACAGATATCGTCTGCGTAGTCCAGATCTTCAAGGAACGAGTTAACGTCCATCTAATGCTCTCACTTCCTGACACTACTTCGTCCATTATTGAGTCTAACAGAATGTTAAATAGTAAGGGCGATAGTACGCAGTCCTCGCACCAGATAGGCTCAGGTTATTGCATCAAGGATCAGGCTTTCTAATGCCTCATTTGGAACGAACGTTCCAAATGAGGCATTAGAAGGCATTAGGGGTTCGTCGCGACTTATAAAAAGCGAACCGAAATTCCTAGTCGGGTTAAAATCTCTTAGCTTTCCAAAGCCCGATTTAATTGATTTTATCTACTCACATACTAAAATAAACACGTTAATAAATACATTGTTGTATATGAAGGATGCCATTATTATAATCGTGTGTAAAAGTATTGAAATCGTGCGTAAAAGTACAATGTAAATCAAATGGAGTTTCATTATTAAACGATTTCTGTTTGTTGTTACTATGACAACAACTGGCGTCACTAAACAAAAAACATATAGACGTAGTGAAAATAAATTTTCGGACGTTTATTAAAATTGAATTAAATTTTCATATTTTAAGTTGAAGTCTCGTTTGTCTTTTTAGTCTCGACGCAACTCGTGCATAAAAGCTTCACACACACCTACTTCACACACTTGTATCATAAACTATTAATTAGCCTATGCTAAATTATTTAAGCAAAATTGCAGAAAAAAAACTGCCTTTCAGTTTACTATTAATTAAATCGAACGAAATATTATGGAAATAATCGCGGAACGTATTCGAAATAGTTTCACGGCAAATTTTCGCGAATCAATTAATTTCCTCTCGGGTGCATCAACTCAGCGCCGACAAATTGAAGCGAAAAAAAGAGTTGATTTTATTCGATTCGCGAATCTCCGCTCCATTTTGCCCCAATTGTTTTCCAATTTCGCGAATGACTGCGTCGCGACGCCGACGGCATACATAACACAAATACTAAACAAAAGAATACAAGCGCACTCTAAATCTATAAACTAAATAAACTAGTACGTATCTATAGAGAAGTCTGCGATTTCATGCAGAAACATGTTGAGTAAAGTTTGTTGCTTTATAACTCGACTTTTACACTATATAGACACTTCTAGTTTTGAATTCTGACTAAATAATTTTATGCTCTATAATCAAGTCTCAATTAAATTAGCGTAGTTAGTCTATAAATTAAGATTCTGACTAAAACTTAACTGCATTGTTTTTATTAAAGAAATCTTAATTGTGCGACTTGTAGACTATATAAAGCTTTCGAATTCTGGCTAAATAATTGGATAGTTTATCAAATTTGGTTTAAAACTCGTAAAATAGTTTACTAGTTACAGCTTTGCAAACGAATCTTAAAACGAGAAATTTGGAATCAAAGTTGATTCTCGGCTATTTAATTTCTGGAATATCTAGACTTTCCAAATTTGGTTAAAATATTACTAAGACATTACAAGTGTATTATCTGAAACAGTAGCGTCGCTAACGTCGGTCAATCGGGCGAATGCCCGGGGCCCCCACAGTGGCTGCAGATCGATTCTGAGACGACTGACGTGTGGCGTTTCGCGAATTTCACATGGGGGACCGCACCACGTGGGTTTTAAAAAGGCTCAAATTTGGCTTTACGCCGCCGGAGGCGGCAAATCTTGGGTATTTTAACCGCGCGTCTTCGATGACTTAACTGTGAATGTCCGTCCGCACCGCGCGTCTTCGATGACTTAACTGTGAATGTCCGTCCGCACGTTGCGCATCCTCAAGTTTCGTCCTCCGTCCTGCCGCGCCCCTCCGGGGATCCAAAACCCACCCTAAAATCGTGGTTTTTGCGGAAACGACCCGATGGAAGCGGCGGTGCAAAACGGGTATGTACATTTTTCCGGTGTAGAACCGAGATCCCCGTCGAGCGGTACCGTTTTCGCGACTCAACTCCCCCGGGTTCGGACGCACCAGACCGAAAACTAAAATCACGATATTTTACTTTTGAGGCGCATTTTTGGTCGGATCCCAATTTTGTTGCTGCCGCGCCACATTTTTAGAGCCCTCGCTCGCCGTCCAGCGACGTCCCGTTCACCTGGTGCAAGAGCAATTTTTTTTTTGCCGATTCAATCGGCAATCACTTCCACAGATGCCCAGGATTTATTTGATGGGCTCCAGGTCGCCGGTTGGGTTTGTTCTCTTCAGAACCCTCGCGCGCAACCATTCCGGCAAGAATTTTTAAACTGCGCCGACTTTTTGCGAATCTGCGGCAGTTTGAAGAGAAAAATGCGCAAAAAGTGAGAAAAACCAGAGGCGTTTTGCGGGGTTACATAGAACTTCGGAACCAATTGACGGATCGGAACCGGACCGGTGCCGTTCGATCGGCCATATAACCTTTTAGTTTGTTTGGGAGTTTAATCCCGATTGCGACGTTTTTTTGACATCCAGGAAAAGTCCCACAGAACCGCCAACTTGAGCTCTGCGGGAACGGTTTCTCGCAATTCCCGCAGGGAATTGAACGTTTCATCTTTTACTGTAAACGGCATCGCGCTGCGTCGTTTGCAACCGTCGCGACGCCCGCCCAAACTCGCCGTATTTTATTTACTGGGGGCCCCAATCCAAACGACGGCGCTGATCTGAAATTTGATTTGGTTGTCTCAATTAGTTTACTTGTTACGGCTTCGCACACTTGAATCTTAAAACAAGAAATTTGGAGCCAAAATTGAATCTCGGGCATTTAGTTTTTGGAACAGCTAGGTTTTTTGCAGGGCCGCATTGGAACTTGCCTTGCAGCCCGCGGGCCACTTTGATTGGACAAATTTGATTACAATATTATAAAGACATTACAAATGTATTTTTCTGAAATTTGGTTTGGTTGTCTCAACTAGTTTACTAGTTACAGCTTTGTAAACTTGAGTCTTAAAACGAGAATTTTGGAGTTGGAATTGAATCTTGGCCATTTAGTTTCTGGAACAGCTAGACATTCCAAATTTGGTTAAAATATCAAAAAGGCATTATAGATGCATTATCTGAAATTTGGTTTGAATGCCTTGAATAGTTTACTAGTTATAGCTTTGCAAAGTTGAACCTTGATTTTTCTTCCAGATCGGAGATAGATCAACTGAGATCGGGGCATAGGATTCACCATTCGCGCCTTCCACAACCGTCGTCGAACCAAGAGAAGAACGACCATTTGACCCTGAAGTGGTTGTCTAGCGCGGTGGCGGAGGCCAAGATGGAGCTGGGGGAGGTCCAGAAGACCCTCAACGTGTCCACGATGCTGGAGAATCGGGAAAAGTTTGAGGGCGAATTGGCGCTGTTGCGGACTGACGTTGGAAACCTGAACAAGGAGTTGGAATTGTCGAGGAACTCCAACGCCAGATACGAGGCGGAGATTCAAGAAATGCGTGAGGAATTCAACTCTGTGAGGGATTTGGCCAGAGCCGCCGCGTCCATGTGTGGAAAAAACAAAAATCAGGTAGATATAAACAAAAAAGTTCCCTCAACTATGTAGTTTAATTAAATTCGATAAGGCTATAGTCAGTGAAAATCAATACATAGTTAAAAGATAAAAAAATAGTTCGCTTAACTATGTACACTTTCTGTAAAACACCTTGTTCGAACTCTACACTTCTTCTTTTTCTATGTAGTCTAATTAAATTAGTCAAGGCTATAATCAGAGAAGTTATCTAGACATAGTTAGTAGATACAAACAACAAAGTTCGCTAAACTATGTGGTCTAATTAAATTTGTCAAGGCTATAGCGAGTTAAGTTGGTGAAGTATTAGATCGAGAGCTCGGAAACTTCTAACTTAAATTCTAGACTCATCACTCATATAGAATTCTAGACTAGACTCTAATTAGTTCGCAAGAACCGAAAAAAAAATGGCAAACTCCTCAGTCTGCGGTATCACCATAGAATTTGCACTCACTTTAAAACGTTTTCTTTAATTTTGTTATGAAACAAAAGTTATGCAGTCAGGGACCCCCGTCAGGAAGTTCCTCGCGCATCTAAGAATCGAACAACTTTTCTTTTTGAATTATTATGAAAATAAGCGCACGCAAATGCGTTGATTGAATGTTCTGGAAATTTTGAGCAAACTGGGGCAAGATAAGCTGAAATACGAGCCGATACAAAAGCGTCAATTTGATAAATCAATGAAAAAAAAAACGGCCAAGTACGAGTTGTGACTCGCGCACCAAGGGTTCCGTACAAACTTGTAAGCAAGGTATCTTTTTTTTGTGGAGGACGTAGCAAGCACAATCAGTTAACTTGACAAGTGGTCCTCCTGGAATTACGACCATCTTAGTACCGCTGCAAGCATAACCTCAAGATGTCGCTGTCGTGTGATGGAATTCTACCCTATATTTTATTACCATACATCCCTCATTCACTATGAGTGTTTAGGGGTTCTGGAACTTTACTATTTGTTTTTACTGCTCAATTTTGCCTGTGTACCTATATACCCTGTATAAAGGTATACAGGGATTTTTTTTTAAATAACGCGAATATTTTTAAACTTATAAAAAGAAAACTTTATTTTAGTATTACACTTATTCACTAACTTATATTAAGATCTAACTATTTCTCGATCTAATATAAACTAATATATTAACTATTTCTAGATCTATTTCGATACTCTTAACATTCAGTTGTTCAATTGACTGCTTTTGGGCAATTGACTACCAAAAAATATACGCCCTATATTTTTTGGTAGTCAATTGCCCAAAAGCAGTCAATTGAACAACTGAATGTTAAGAGAATCGAAATAGATTTAGAAATAGTAGAAATAGAACGTGATTTAAGTATATGTAGATTATTAAGAATTATTAAGAAAATATTTAGAAAGTATTATTAAGAAAAATTAGACGAAATATAATATATACAGGATGTTACGGGACTTGAGTATGTCGCATGTCGGTTATAAACAAACAAAATTTAGACATATTATACACCCAGTATATATTATGTATATAGAGTGTACGTGATGAAATGCATAACGAATATAAACAAAGAAAATTCCGAATGAACAGCTTGGTGACAACACATACTTTTTAACCTTCGGACCTAACCGAGGAGGACCAAACTGTAGGCAACGCATATGCTTCTGGAGCCTGACAATACCACGCAACACATTAGTGTATTTTCATAAGTTTCTAATAGTAAATTCGCATTTTTCTTGTAATTAAACTACATATTTACGGTTTTCAGATTTTTCCCTTTACATGCACTCTAACACACCGCTTCTTGCCAAATTTCATGATTCTAGGTCAACGGGAAGTACCCTATAGGTTTTGATTCCCTTGTGAAATCGTAAAATATGCGACATAAACGGTCATATCTTTTGATCGCGTTGACTTACAAGTTTGATTTTTTCACAGCTGAAAGAGACCGCAGACCCGAGTATTTGATACAAATTTCAACTTGTTACCTTTACGCGTTCCTGAGAAAAATGGTCTTGTCAGACAGACAGACAGACAGATGGACAACAAAGTGATCCTATAAGTGTTCCGTTTTCGGTACGGAACCCTAAAAATTGTCGGTTTTGTTTTGGACCGCATTGGAATTTGCCTTGCGGCCCGCGGGCCACTAGACAAATGCGTTGATTGAATGTTCTGGAAAAATTGAGCAAACTGGGGCAAGATAAGTTGAAATGCGAGCCGATACAAAAGCGTCAATTTGATAAATGAACTTGTCTTGCGGCCGCAAGACAAGTTCCAATGCGGCTCAAAACAAAACCGACAATTTTTTTTCATTCATTTATTTCAGACACCAAATTGTGAGTATAGTTTACGAATTTTGCAACGCAAGCAGTTAGTATGTAGATATAATCCTTGAATATCCTTGAATATTTAAGGTTATAAACCGACCACTCTCGTCTCGTCACTCAGCGAAAGAAACAGAGAGAGAGCACGCTTTATATAAATATACACTGAAAGAAAGAGAGAGCGAGTGCTATAGAAATATACACTGAAAGAAAGAGATAGGCATATAACGTAACGTAACGTTTTCTGCCGAATCACTATTACCGGGACCTCCCTAAAGGAATTTCGTCCCAAAAATTCTGACACTTCACGTCACTTTTTTAATATCGAGGTTAGGTTTTACTTTTATTTATTTGTTTTTTTTTTATGTAACCTAGCGATATTGAATATTTGCTTGCGTTACCAAAGTTACGTGGAAATACAACTAAAAGTGGCATTTCTCATAATAAAAAAACGTGCACCAGATAATACTTTTAACGCATGGGTAATAAAAAATAAATTTCACAAAGCTATTATATACGATTGGCGAAAAAGGAATCAATTATTTTTACGTGAACTTCCATTCCAAGACTTTTTAAACGTTTCAATTTTTGTCAAATTCACCGTCACCGATAATTTGTTGCCATTTGTCTCTTAAGTTTATATCAATACTTCTGTTAAACTAGTTATGTAGAATTGGCTACGCTAAATGATATTACGTAGACTAAAGACTTTATCTAGTCCACGGGTCGGCAAAGTGTGGCTCGCGAGCCACATGTGGCTCTTTTGGTGTGAGCTTATGGCTCTTCGGAAACATATCGAAACGAAAAAATCATAAATAAAGAAACAGCCCCAAATAACCTGCCCCTTTTCGGAAGTCTTAGGACCCCCGGCACCGCCGCCAAGTTCATAACTCACAGTCAATGTTTTTCACAATTTTAACAATAAACCAGATATTGTGAATAAAATCAAAAGTTTACCATTGTATGCCAAAACTACAACAGATAGGACAAAAAAAAAAGTCGTTAAATGTATGCCAACAAGTTGAGGACGTTAAATTAGCATCAGTCATATTAATAGCGGTCGATGAGTTTTGTGACATAAAGGATACGGCACAAGTTGTCCTTTTTGCTCGCCATATATCATCAGTTGGTTCCAAAGAAGAACTCCTGGGATTAATGCCACTCACGGGTCAAACACGAGGAGAAGATGTAGAAAATGCAGTGAATATTTCTGAATAAAAATCACATCGATCTTATTAAAATAGTGTCAATTGCGACAGATGAATTCATTAATAATAACTGATTAGAAAAATACACACAATTATCCAAAGATGCAAAGAAAGTTTTTGCCATTTATGACAAGTTATGGAAATATAAGTTTTCGATGAACTTGACGTAACGGGACGCGACGGGACGTGACGTGACGTATAACTTTCATATGCGGCTGATTACGGCTGACGCGACGTACATATCAGAACTTAACGTAACGTAAAAGCTGCAAAGTTCAAACTTCGCTTCCCGTTATGTTAGCTGATTCACATAATTCTTTTTGCCAATCGACGCTCTCGATTCTTGCGCGCATGCAATCGAATTCAAGAGTGACATTGTTATTGTGTTGTGATTGGTGGTATTTTGTTGTGATTTATATTGTGCAATAGCCAGCAACTACAACAACTGAAAGAGAAGAAAATGTCGATGGACCTTTCACAAACATACCGTGCGTTAAATTTACGTCAAATCACTTTACGTCGCGTCGCGTCCCGTTACGTTAAGTTCATCGTAAACCCGGCATTAACCATTCAAAGTTCTGAATATAAACGAGTGATAATATAATTTACTGTCATTTTTGACACTTATTATTAGCAATTATCATTTTTGTAGTAATTGCCATTTTTAACAGTTATTAAATTTTTGACAATTATGAACTACTTTACCGTTATTAGGACCTTAGATAGATTACAATAATAAATGTAGCGGCAGGCCCCGCAAGCCAGACCTTCAGGGGGTCGCGCAGGATAGGGCCCGAATGGCAAACGCCACCACAACTATATGGCCAGTCCGATGCTGGATTTGGTAGTCAAAGCCAGCAATAATATTATAGCAAAGGCGCTTAATTACCGTCAATTACGAAGAAAATTTAAAAAAATTATCCACTTTATGAAAAAAATTATCCTTGGCTCTTGATCCTGTTTAAAATCTTTTTAAATAAAAAATTGGCTCTTAAGTTTATAGAGTTTGCCTACCCCTGATCTAGTCTATAAGCCGAGTTATTAAGTTCTAAAACTAAATTCTCTTAAACTAAATTTGTCAAGGCTATAGCGAGTGAAGTTATCTACACAAACAACAAAGTTCGCTAAACTATGTAGTCTAACTAAATGTGTCAAGGCTATAGCTAGTGGAGTTAGCTACATATAGTTAGTACTTACACTGTTCCACCTATTCTACTATATCTGAGTTATTCACTTGTGAAGACAATATCTTTTTATTTTCTGGAGTGCGAATTTCAATTTAGCAAAACTTTTCAAAACCGTCGTCGGGTGGGAATTAATATTAGATCGAGAGCTCGGAAACTTCTGACTCTAATTAGTTCGCAAGAGCCGAACGAAAAAAAAAATTGGCAAACTTTCGCAAACTTTGTCTTGCACTCTCCGTGTGTGCGCCGAAATTGATTAATTTTCAATCGCGCGCAAATCATTTTCGCACATTAACTACATCGCCGTAATTAACTCGAAGCCCCACCAAAACTTGACACAATATATACAAACTTCTACTGTCTAGCTAACTACGTCATAAATAGATCACTTAATTTATTACAGACACTACTAAGTTTAATGTATGCGTTAATATGCGGAATTTGTCCTATCGCATTTAGTTGAACTAGACCAGGGGTCGGCAAACTCTATAAACTTAAAAGACAATTTTTTATTTAAAATGATTTTAAACCGGATCAAGAGCCACGGATAATTTTTTTTCATAAAGTCATATATTTGAATTTTCTTCATAATTGGCGGTGATTAAGCGCCTTTGCTATAATATTATTGCTGGCTTTAACTACCAAATTCAGCGTCGGACCATAGAGTTGAGGTGGCGTTTGCAGGCGGGCCCTATCCTGCGCGACCCCCCTGGTCTGGCTAGCGGGGCCTGCCGCTACATTTATTATTGTAATCTGTGTTAATAACGTGCTAAAGTGCTAATAACAGTAAAGTAGTTCATTATTGTCAAAAATTTTATTAACTGTTAAAAATGACAATTACTATAAAAATGATAATAGCTGATAATAACTGTTAAAAATGACATTATCATTCCTTTATATGCAAAACTTTGGATGGTTAATGCCGGGTTTACGATGAACTTAACGTAATGGGACGCGACGCGACGTAAACTGATTTGGCGTGAATTTAACTAACGGTATGTTTGTGAAAGGTCCATCGACATTTTCTTTTCTTTCTGTTGTTGTAGTTGCTGGCTATTGCACAATATAAATCACAACACAATACCACCAATCACAACACAACAACAATATCACTCTTGAATTCGATTGCATGCGCGCAAGAATCGAGAGCGTTGATTGGCAAAAAGAGTCATGTGAATCAGCTAACGTAACGGCAATCGAAGTTTGAACTTTGGCAGTTTTTACGTTATGTTAAGTTCTGATATGTACAAGCAATTATGTGAAAACAATTGTAATTATGCGAAAGCCGCATATAAAAGAACGTGTTTAAGTTATACGTCACGTCTCGTTACGTTAAGTTCATCGAAAACTTATATTCCCAAAACTTGTCATAAATGGCAACAACATTCTTTGCATAATTATGTGTATTTGCCTAATCAGTTATTATTAATCATTAAAGCTACATTTATAATTTAAATCTGTCAAAAGTGGTAAAAATCGTAAAATAGTTTATAAATGTCAAATAACATTGTAATAACTGTCAAAATTGATAAAAACTAAAATCTCAAAAATGCTAATTACTGTCCAAAATGACGATAGCTAATAAAAACTGTCAAAATGACAGTGAATTATCAATATCCCGTACAACGCCCCGGGTTTATGAGGAGGCGCCCAGGCCCTTCCGGCCCAGTCCGACCCTGACCACATCCATAACTTTACCCATATCTTCTGGAAATATTTGTCCGCAAAGTGCTTTCTTGTGAATTATGCAATGGAAAGATAACACGTCTTGATGAATTTTTTGTTTTAAAATTGTAACAAATCCTTTTTTATTGCCCCCCATACTTTTAGCTTCATCTGTTCGATGTGATTTTTATTCAAACATTCGTTCACTGCATTTTCTACATCTTCTTCTCGTTTTTGGAATCAACTGATGATATATGGCGAGCAAAATGGACAACTTGTGCTGTAACATTTATTTCACAACACTCATCGACCGCTATTGATATGACTGATGCTAATTTAACGTCCTCAACTTGTTGGCATGCATTTAACTTTTGACTGATGAACTTTTTCACAATATAAATCACAACACAATACCACCAATCACAACACAATAACAATGTCACTCTTGAATTTGATTGCATGCGCGCAAGAATCGAGAGCGTTGATTGGTAAAAAGAGTTATGTAAATCAGCTAACATAACGGGAAGCGAAGTTTGAACTTTGGCAGCTTTTACGTTACGTTAAGTTCTGATATTTACGTCGCGTCAGCCGTCATCAGCCGCATATGAAAGTTATACGTCACGTCACGTCGCGTCCCGTTACGTCAAGTTCATCGAAAACTTATATTCCCATAACTTGTCATAAATGGCAAAAACATTCTTTGCATCTTTTGATAATTGTGTGTATTTTTCTAATCAGTTAAAAATGGATTCATCTGTTGCAATTGACATTATTTTAATAAGATCGATGTGATTTTTATTCAGACATATTCTCTGCATTTTCTACATCTTCTCCTCGTGTTTGACCCGCGAGTGGCATTAATCCCAGGAATTCTTCTTTGGAACCAACTGATGATATATGGCGAGCAAAAAGGACAACTTGTGCCGTATCCTTTATGTCACAAAACTCATCGACCGCTATTAATATGACTGATGCTAATTTAACGTCCTCAACTTGTTGGCATACATTTAACGACTTTTTTTTGTCCTATCTGTTGTAGTTTTGGCATACAATGGTAAACTTTTGATTTTTTTCACAATATCTGGTTTATTGTTAAAATTGTGAAAAAGAGTGACTGTGAGTTATGAACTTGGCGGCGGCGCCGGCGGTCCTAAGACTTCCGAAAAGTGGCAGGTTATTTGGGGCTGTTTCTTTTTTTTTATTTTTTCGTTTCGATATGTTTTTGAAGAGCCAAAAGCTCACACCAAAAGAGCCACATGTGGCTCTCGAGCCACACCTTGCCGACGCCTGAACTAGACAGTTTAGCAACTAAGACATCGAGTAATTAATTTGATACAGGAAATCTCTAGTTCATAGCTAGATAACATAGTTGGTAGAACGTTCTAGTTTTTGATTTTAACACGTTGAATGCTTTGGTGGTCACCGGTGACCGGCACTACGTTTTTTTTAACCTGTGACCGGCAAAAAATTATTTTAATTTTTAGTTTCCACCAAGTTTTCTATTTGTAGATTTCGTTCACTAACTTTTGCTCTAGATTGCTATTTAGTGTCTCCCTTTAGTAATCCCGAGAATGTGTTTGGAGTAGACGCGCGAGGGGAAAGTCGCATGAATGTAGTTGGTCGGGTCGGTGCTGATTTTATTCTTGGCGTGAAAGGGCGGAAAATGAGTCGGTACGCGCACTATGCAGACTAGTTAGGGTGAACGGCGAAGCCCTTAAAAACTCATTATTTTTAGTCGCGAACACAAAAGCGAGTCTATTTTCAGAGCGTCGATGCCGGATAAGTAAACTGGATATTTACTCACAAGATAATCAATATTTGGTGATCTGAATAAATATAAAAATATATATACGAGAGCGAAGTCAATAGGGCATAACTACAGCTAGTGGATTATATTCGATATAGCTTGTAGACTACATAAGGTGTTGTAGTTTTCAATTGTTTAGGTGATTTCTTTGGTTAATAGCCTTGTCAAGTTTAGTTAGTCTACATAGTTTCGTGAGCGAGATATGGATAAAAAGTTAACGGTTCAATGTTTGTGTCTTTGATCTTGCAGTGGTTTTTCGAAATTTCAACAATTCGGTTTGATTGAAAAATTCCTCGGGGTTAATTATCGTCGGCGTTTGTGGGACACCGAGTTTTTTTTTCCTTCTGCTTCTCGACGTAATAAATGAGGTTTTTTTTCTCTCGGTCTTGTCGTGAGCGAAGAAATGCAGGTAGTTGTTGTTGGTTTAGTAATCGCGATTGGTCGTCTCTGCGGCAGGTGATGCACGTTACAATTCTCAGCCAAACACCTGCCCTTACACACACACACACACTCTCTCACCCAGTTCTCTCTCACAAAAAAGAAAACTTTAAATTACGTGCGCAATTCGCCCGATGATGCGGGCGGATCTCGAGTTTTTAACTATATCTCGCTTCTTGCACTAAACACTAAAACTGGCTTTTACGAGTCTGCAGCCAGTTAAATTACCCACACGATGCTGAAAACCAGAACGTTCTGTCTAGTCTACAAGCCGAGTTAGCTACTTACAAAAATCATTAGACTGTTTACATTTACATCTCAGTTTACACTGTCTAAACTAAATTTGACAAGGCTATAGCTAATGCAATTATCTACAAACAAGTGCGTACTAAAACATAGTATCTAGTCAGTAAGCGTAAATATTTAGTTTTAATTGGACCCCAATCAAGTTTTGCAAATAACTTGCGAATTAGACTGTTTACATTAACATTGATAGTTTATACACTATCTAAACTAAATTTGACAAAAATATAGCTAATGTAATTATCTACAAACAAGGGTATACTAAAACATAGTATCTAGTCAGTAAGCGTAGATATTTAGTTTTAAATTGGAACCTATTCAAGTTTTGCAAATAACTTGCGAATTAGACTGTTTACATTAACATTGACATCTTAGTTTATACACTATCTAAACTAAATTTGACAAAGGTATAGGCTATACCTTTAGGGTATTCCGTATAGGCTATACCGTATAGCTAATGTAATTATCTACAAAGAAGTGTATACTAAAACATAGTATCTAGTCAGTAAGCGTAGATATATAGTTTTTGAAATTGGCACATATTCTTGTATTGCAAATAACATTGACAAGTGTTGTTATTTGTTGCGGGTTGTGTAATCGGGAGGAAGGTGCGAGACAGAACGAAAGAAACAAAAAGGTCGCGGTAATTGAGCGACGGAAATTTCGCAATCAAGAAATGCTTCGACCCGTTTTGTTTTTTTCCCTCGCACATTTCACCTTCTTATTAAAACAATAAAATGGCTACATATCCCCCAACGCGTTTAATCTGCAGAAAATAAAGACGAAAATTATATTAACTAATAACTTGGATGTTAAGCTAGGTGCACTAATTAAACTTGACAAGGGTGTGACCAATAGACTCGGTGAAGAGAAACAAAAAGGTTGGACACCCCTGATTTAGGCTATTAAATTTCAATCGATAGCTCAGTTAGTAAAGTATGAGTATAATAGTATATTTTGTAACTAGGGTGGAAAGTTGTTAATGTTTTCGCGAGAACGAAATTGGGCGCACGAACGTAGCGAGTGCGCACATTCGCTCGAGAGGGGAATTGATTATCTTACAACATTGAGATCCAGGAGCCATAAAAAAATGGTATCAAAAATGAAGAATTTGCTTTTTTGTTAAAAAAAAACCGGCCAAGTGCGAGTTATGACTCGCGCACCGAGGGTTACGTACAAACTTGTAAGTAAGGTATCTTTTTTTGTGGAGGACGTAGCAAGCACAATCAGTTAACTTGACAAGTGGCCCTCCTGCAATCACGACCATCTTAGTATCATGAGATTGGAAGAAAACAAAGATTCTAAGTAATTGTTGTAATCCAATTAAGCAATATCCAATTAATAAACTAAGTAATTGTTGTAATTGTAGATTTTGCATATAAAAAGTTGAAATTTTTGAGCCAAAAGTGAAGTAAAATACAGAGATTTTATGAGTCTGATGCCATTTTGTGCAAGAGAACACCATTATTTCACGAAACACTAAAATATGATTCAAAAATTAACTATGCTGATGACTAAATTTGACAACCCTTGTTTTTGTTTGTGACGCCAAGGACATTCCTTGTTTTCTAATTTTTGTAAGATGGTTGTTAATAACTGAAAACTCTAATTTTAACATAAATATGCTTAATAATAAGTCATTGTAGTGGTAGAATTGGAATTCTACCCTATATTTTATTACCATACATCCCCCATTCGCTATGAGTGTTTAGGGGTTCTGGAACTTCACTATTTGTTTTTACTGCTCAATTGTACCTATATACCCTGTATAAAGGTATACAGGGTATTTTTTTTAATTAACGCGAATATTTTTAAAGTTATAAAAAGAAAACTTTATTTTAGTATTACACTTATTCACTAACTTATATTAAGATCTAACTATTTCTAGATCTATTTCGATACTCTTAACATTCAGTTGTTCAACTGACAGCTTTTGGGCAATTGACTACCAAAAAATGTAGGGCGTACGTGATTTAAGTATAATATACTTAAATCATATTATCTACAACAAAATAATTTTTAATAATTTCTACATATTATGTAGATTATAGTATAGTATTATTATGTAGATTATCAACATATTATGTAGATTATAAAGAAAAATTAGACGAAATATAATACATACAGGATGTTACGGGACTTGAGTACGTCGCATGTCGGTTATAAACAAGCAAAATTTAGACATAATATATACCCTGTATATATTATGTATATAGAGCGTACGTGATGAAAAGCATAACGAATATAAACAAAGAAAATTCAGAATGAACAGCTTGGTGGCAACACATACTTTTTAACCTTCGGACCTAACCGAGGAGGACCTAACTGTATGCAACCCATATGCTTCTGGAGCCTGAAAATACCACTACGACAACATTAGTAGATTTTCATAAGTTTCTAATAGTAAATTCGCATTTTTCTTGTAATTAAACCACATATTTACGGTTTACAGATTTATCCCTTTACATGTGCTGTAAGACACCGCTTCTTGCCAAATTTCATGATTCTAGGTCAACGGGAAGTACCCTATAGGTTTTGATTCCCTTGTGAAATCGCAAAATATGCGACATAAACGGTCTTTTGATCGCGTTGACTTACAAGTTTGATTTTTTCACAGCTGAAAGAGACCGCAGACCCGAGTATTTGATACAAATTTCAACTTGTTACCTCTACGCGTTCCTGAGAAAAATGGTCTTGACAGACAGACAGACGGACAGACAGACAGACAGACGGACAACATAGTGATCCTATAAGGGTTCCGTTTTCGGTACGGAACCCTAAAAAAGAGACAAATGCGTAGATTGAATATTCTGGAAAATTTGAGCAAACTGGGACAAGATAAGTTGAATGTACTGCCCGAAACAAAAGCGTCAATTTGATAAATGAATGAAAAAAAATTGTCGGTTTTGTTTTGGGCCGCATTGGAACTTGTCTTACGGCCCGGCGGGTTCTAATACGGCCCAATATGGCCCAAAACAAAACCGACAATTTTTTTAATTTCATTTTTTCATTCATTTACTTCAGACACCAAATTGTGAGTATCAAGGTTTCAATCGAGCCAAAGGTTTTCTGGTAGGCAGGTCATATAGAGAGGAATGTTTTATTCCGCGTATCTCTCGATTAATGTGCGCACCGTTTGGTCAATCGTGATGAAGCTCCTCCTGAAGCCAGTCTGTTCGATACCAGGCCAGTCGAGACCATACGAAGTCGAACATACACAGACACACATATACATTGACACTACTCACACCATATTTCCAGCTCGATTGCTCATGGAGAAGCATCGTCAGAAAAGAAAACCACTGCATATTGCTTTCCTCGACCTCGAAAAAGCCTTTGACCGCGTTCCTCAAAAGTTAATTTGGTATGCGCTCCGAGACCATGGAGTGCCAGAATCATTTGTTAATGTGGTCAAGATGCTATACACAAACACCAGTAGCAGAGTACGTTGTGCTGTTGGCGCCTCAGATAACTTTCCTGCAAATGTCGTGGTCCACCAAGGTTCAGCACTATCACCATCCCTCTTTGTTCTTGTCATGGACACCATCACCCGTGATCTACAACGGTATGTCCCTTGGACCTTTGTGTATGCGGATAATGTAATGGTTGCAGATGTCTCCCGCGAAAATTCCAACGTCAAGTTGAGGAGTGTAATAACCGCCTCCCCTAGTAGGGTCTACGACTAAACGTAAACAAGACGGAATATCTGGAGTTAAATCCAAGTGACGGAACCATTCAAGTCGGTTGAGAAAATCTAGTCAAGACCAACACCTCTAGGTACCTTGGGTCTCGTCTACAAAGTGATGACAGCTTCAGTGATGAAATAATGTCAGAGTAAATGCAACCTGAATGGGGTGGAAGTAGGTCACGGGTGTATTTTGCGACAAGAAAATGGCACTTCAGCTCAAATCAAAGATATATCGGACAGTGATACGGCCTGTTGCGCCATATGGGGTCGAATGTCGACCATCTGACAAGATTTGACAAAGACCGACCCAAGAGGTTTTTACATTCCTGGCGAATATACCTAACCTAATTTCTTCTTCATCGGTGCTACAGTCCTAAGTAAGACCTAAACCTCCTTCTTCTGCCTACACTTGTGCTTGGTGTCTAATCTTAGACACAAATATGAGCGGCCTATACAGAGCCTATTACAGTTTTTAACGTGGGTGGCGAGCCACCATTAGTGGAGGTTTCGTGGCAGATATACTGTGATGCCTTTGCCAGAACCATGCACAGGAGCACGGTGGCTTATTTTGCCATACTTGTGCCCCAGGATTTGAACGCGGGACTTATGACTTAGTAATCTGAAGCCTTAACTACTAGGCCACCACCGCCTCACTACCTAACTCAACCTAAAAACGTGGGGTAGTAACCCTACAATCCTGTGAGGGATGTACACCATGATCGTGAGAGTTGCGATCACTCGGAACAGTTGCATGGAGAAGTAGAATCAAGCTGGTCTCTACGAAGAAGCAACTTAAGAGGAATCAAAGACTGGCATGTGTTTGCATCACTATATACCGGAGCTATGGAGAAGGGCTAAGGTGGTATTTATACCAAAGGTGAGAAAGAAAGACACCACTCAACCGAAGTCATTTAGACCCATTAGTCTAACATCTTTTATGTTAAAGACAATTGAGAAGGTGATTGATAATTACCTTAGGACTATAGTGCTGGTAGGTACACCACTACAGCGTGCTTACAGAGGAGGTAAATCCACAGAAACCGCCCTGTATCAGCTGACAAATGAAATAGAAGCAGCACTAGAGACAAAGGAAGTAGCGATATGTGCCTTCTTGGATATAGAGGGAGCTTTTGACAACACCTCACACGAGGCTGTTAAGGCGGCCCTCGAAAGAAGGAATATCGACAGCACTATCTCAAAGTGGACGGGAGAAATGCTGAGAACTATAACGGCGGAGACACAAGTGGGAAGAGATACCATTAAGATCTGCACAACTCGAGGGTGCCCACAGGGAGGTGTACTGTCACCGCTAATGTGGAGCCTGGTAGTTGATGAACTACTGGTTAGGCTAAACAACCTAGACATCAAATGTCAAGGTTACGCCGATGACATAGTCATAATGGCCAGAGGAAAATTTGAGGGAACGCTCTGTGAAATTGTTCAGAGAGGCCTCAAAGTAACTAGTAGATGGTGTCAAACAGTGGGACTGAGACTCAACCCGAGCAAAACCACGGTGATACTATTTACTAGAAGGAGAAAACTAAACTGCCTACATCCCATACTCATAGATGGGAAGGCAGTAGAATACCAACAGGAGATAAGCTATCTGGGTATCACACTAGATAGTAAACTCCTATGGAATAGACACGCTGAGGCAGCGGTAGGTGTGCAGGAATGGTGTGCAGAAATCTGGCAGGAAAAACGTGGGGTTGTAACCCCACTATCCTGCGATGGATGTACACCATGATAGTGAGACCTGCAATCACTTATGGGGCAGTTGCGTGGGGTAGTAGAATCAAGCTGGCCTCTATGAGGAAACAGCTTCAGAAGATTCAAAGACTGGCGTGTGTCTGCATCACGGGGGCGATGGGGTCGTGTCCGACAGCAGCATTGGAGCTGCTGCTGGATCTGACTCAACGCGCCGCCAGATCGGCGATCGTAAGGTTCAGCAAGGAAGGAATGGGCAGAGGTAAAATAATCGGGAGCAGAGACCGAAACAGCCTCGCTGCCAAGATCCCCTGGCTGGAAGTACCAAAAGACGAAATGGTATGCAAATACCACTTCGAGAAAAACGGCAATGTGTAGTAGTAAAGCCGATTGGAGCGACGAATCCTCAGCATACCACATAGAGCAAAATTCCATCAAGTGGTATACAGATATACACATATACAGATTATAGACAGAATACAGATATACAGATACAGATATACACAGAAGTGGTATACAGATGATTCGAACAAAGGAAGGTACTGGCGTAGGAGTGTTTGGACCTCGTACCAAGTACTTCGAATCTATGGGAACATCCCCAAGTATCTTCCAACCAGAGGTACACGCATTCGAAAGATGTGCACAGTTTAACCTCGACAGGAATTACCGCAAAAAACGAATTGCTATCCTGTCAGACAGGCAAGCAGCCATCAAGGCCATTAGCTCATACACCATCAGATCCAAACTGGTATGGGACTGTGTGGGGAAGCTGAACAAGCTTGGAAGAGATAATAAAGTAACGCTATATTGGGTACCAGGACACACTGGTATAGACGGAAACGAAGAAGACGATCACCTAGCAAACAAGGGATCCAGTAGCCCCTTTATAGGTCTGGAACCCTTTTGCGGTTTAGTGTAAAGACTATCCACAAAAGTTTAGATGAAGAAAAAAGAGGAAAATGTATGAAAACCTGCAAAAAAACTTCCAGGGCTAAGGTAATCCAATGTGATGCTGGGATCTTTTAACCAGAAGAGAACAAAAGCTTGCCTGAAACTAAGCAAGAACAAGCTTAGAATTGTGACAGGAGTCCTGACGGGACACTGCAGACTTAGGAAACATCTCAAGGCCCTAGGCCTAGAGGAGGATGACGGATGCAGATTCTGTGGCTCAGTAGAGGAAACCCCCATACATCTGTTGAAAGACTGCGGAGCATTAGTCCGCAAGAGACAGATGTACCTTGCGGCTCACTGCTTGAACACAGAGGAGCTGCAGGCCTTGAATCCCACCCAGACCCTGAAATTCCTAAAGGAATCAGGATTAGGTTTTAGGGGATTAGGGTAAGTACACCAACACTTGGAGAAGGAGGGTGGGGTACAATAGATCTATAAAGGTCGCAGTACAAGTTGCACCACCATATCTACAATCTACAAGCTGGTCTCTACGAAGAAACAGCTTTAGAGGAATCAAAGACTGGCATTTGTCTGTATTACTGGGGCGATGAGTTTATGCCCGACAGCAGCAATGAAGTTGCTGCTGAGTCTGACTCCGTTGCATCTTGTGGTGGAGCCAATTCTCAGATTGTAAAGTTCAACAAGGAAGGAATAAGCTTATATGGTATCTTCGCAAGCACTAATTAGAGTGATCTAGTTTAGAAATATAATTACATAACTTATGGAAGCTATAGTTTTGTTAAATGTGTCTGCATGGTCTGAGATAGTAAACAAGTTAATAAAATAAGTTTACTGAATTTACGACGGGTAATCTAAACGAATAAATTAATTTGTTTTCGTGAACTAATGGTTAATTAAAAATCGCCGTTTAATAACTCACTTCGCGTCCGCAATAATTTCTGCGCAAAAAAAAATTGCACGCGATCTACAAAAAAATCCTCTTTTCGTTTCTTGTGCACACGCGTCGTGCGTCCTCGTTCCACATTTTCGCGTTCCATTAATAAACAAAATTTTAATTCGGACGATAATCCCCTCCGCTCGTAATCCCCTTGATTTTCCCACAGGAATAAAAGAAATAAAAACCTCGCCGGCGCGGCCATGGGAGAGGAACAAATTTACCAAACCAAACAAACTCCTTGCAGGTTTTTTCGCACGCCCTCTAGATCTTTACAGCCTGATACAAACATTAATTCTCTTGTTTTAAGCCGACTTTGCTAATTATAAAACAAGTTTTTTTGTGCAATTTTTTTTATAGACATTTCGCAACCCTACGCGAATATTCTCAGCACGTTTTTTGCAGCCCCGGTTTTTCTTATTGCTCACGCTTAATCCTGAATATTAAGTGCGTTACACAAAAGAAAGAACGACCATTTTAGAACTTAATAACTCTGCTTATAGACTAGTCTTTAGTCTGGATAATTTCATTTAGCGTAGCCTAGTCTAACAAAAGTATTGATATAAACTTAAGAAACTAATTTATTGAACTATAGGGTTTTTCAACGTTCACGCGTCAACTTTCACATTTAATTATGGTTCGGTTTTGAAACGCTGTGTTGTTATTCAGCTACGTTTGTATTTTGCTATAGCCCCCATTTAATGACGCTTCCACAACGCACACAAATTGTGATAATTTATAATCAAAATTTGTGCTTTATAATTCAAAGGTTGCGCGCACTTCGTGATATTTACGGTCGTAACGATCGTCCAAACAAGACCGCGATTGAACGATTGATGAAGTAAAAAAGTTTGGCAGACACTGATATGGGTATTTACAAACTTATTGTTGTTTAGGTCTACATCAATTAGTTTTCAATCAATCAATATTTTGATAAATAAACCGTGTAAATCGAATTCAAATATGAATTGCAAATGTGATTTTTTGCTTTAATGATATTCGTATCTATTTTTCCGTATTTTTCGTAGTCGTCGAGCGTGAAGTTGCGCGTCAAGGTTCAACATGTGTGTCCGCAGCAAAACCGTCGTTTTTTGTGTGTGTTTTGTTGGCCGTTGGTAAAGGGTTAATTAACCAACGGATTCTCTTTTTCCAGTTTTGTTCGCGTTTCCTGCATTAATATTTATGGCGCAATTAACATTTTCCGTCCGTCTGTCCGCCACCACACTCTCTCCCTCTCTCGCTCTCGCCCATCCATATTTCTCAATTACATCAAATAATTGATTTATCATACACGACTCCACTCTAATTTCAAACCATCATCTACCCCATTACTCTGACTTATTACCATCCAACCCAACAAATAAAACTCCCGAAATTATTAATTAAATTATTCCGTCTGTGGACTAGCTAGAAGCTTTTACTTCTCAAACTTATGCAAATGACTTCATTGCGTATGGACTTACCAAATTTAGTTCCTCTAGATAGTTTGGTAGGTGAAATGTCGATCATCAGTTAACAGCCTAGTTTATTACAAAACCCGGCCAAGTGCGAGTTGGGTTCCGAGGGTTCCGTACAAACTTGTAAGTAAGGTATCTTTAGGAGGACCTAACTGTATGCAACCCATATGCTGCTGTTGCCTGACAATACCACGCAACACATTAGCGTATTTTCATAAGTTTCTAATAGTAAATTAGCATTTTTCTTGTAATTAAACTACATATTTAAGGTTTTCAGATTTTTCCCTTTATATGTGCTGTAAGACACCGCTTCTTGCCAAGTTTCATGACTCTAGGTCAACGGGAAGTACCCTATAGATTTTGATTCCCTTGTGAAATCGCAAAATATGCGACATAAACGGTCATATCTTTGGATCGCGTTGACTTACAAGTTTGATTTTTTCACAGCTGAAAGAGACCACAGACCCGAGTATTTGATACAAATTTCAACTTGTTACCTCTACGCGTTCCTGAGAAAAATGGTCTTGACAGACAGACGAACGGACGGACAGAGAGACAGACAGACAACAAAGTGATCACAAACAACAAAGTGAAAGTAAGGGTTCCGTTTTCGGTACGGAACCCTAAAAAAGCTCCGTCTTTGTAACTAAATAACTCGCCTTACAGACTAGATATAACGTTCTAGTTTTCAGTTATATCTAGATTACGCCATTGACTATTGCCTTATCAAATTTAGTTAGTCTATATAGTTTAATAACCAAAGTATGGTTCAAAACTAAACAGTCTAATTTGCTACAAAATATCTTTGCAACTAGATAACTCAACATGTGGAATGATATTATATATATATATATATATATATATATATATATATATATATATATATATATATATATATATATATATATATATATAGATTTCAATGATATTTAGATTACTTCATTGACTATTGCCTTGGTCTACATAGTTTAATAACTGATATATGATTAAAAACTAATTTGCTACAAAATAAATCATTTTTAAAACTAGATAACTCAACTACTCGACATCAATTATGTCTTACGTGTGCTAGTTTAATTTAAATTCGTCTGGAATTTTCTTTACAAGGAAATCTTCCAGGTAGATGGAATATTCTTTGTCGCTTTTTCTTAACATTTAACGGTTTTTTTGAGCTTTGAATGGCAAAATATCTTTTGTTAGACGTTCCAGGTAAAAAAATTCCTCGAAAAAAAAAATCGAATATAAACTACCCGAGTTAACTGTAAAAATGTGTTTTGTTGCAGTTGAAATCGGCACAATTAGAATGGAATTTCAACTGGAAGAATCTCGCCGAAACCCGAAAGATATCGCCAAAAGAGCACGAATTCCGTCCTTCCAGACACCAACGGCTCCTCAAAAAGCACCTCTTGGACTTGGAGAAAAGCACCGGCCAACTTCTCGCCGACAACAAACTCGTCCAGAAGAAGATCCAGCAGCTGCAAGAAGATTTCGTCGAGTTCAAGAAAACCTCAACCGCCGATTTCTCCAACGAGATCTACGACCGGATCAACGGCAACGAAGTCGAAAATTACCTAAACCAGCACAAAATCGCCGAGATTAAGCCCCGCGTCGAGGAGAAGTTCAACAACCTCCAAGAACAACAAAACATCAACACCAATCTCCTAGTCAATTTGACAAAACAATACTCGAACTTTGATAAACTCCACCTGTCCATGCTAGAGCTGCTCGAGAACGTCGAGAGCATCGAGAACAGGGTGGAGAAAGCGTTGCCCGAGTTCCGGAAGGAAATCTCGAAGCTGGAGAGTCAGGTGTCGGAGGGCGTCTCGAAATTCGCCGCGCTTAAAGAAGATCAGGATAACACGAGAGCATCCATGAAAGCCATCAGCGTCAGCGTCTCCAATCTCCAAGATAAAACGGATGTCGACCACAAGAGGCTGACGCAACTCGCGGACGAAATCAACACCTTAAAGACTTCATCTAGTGTGCAGACTAGTAAACTACATGATTATATATTAAAGGTAAAGAAATATTTGATGGTTTAAACATTAATTTAGATTAAGAGGTCCGATGCTAATACAGAATAGCGCATTTAAGAATCGAACAAATTTTCTTTTTTAATTATTATTACAATAAGTGCACGCAAATGCGTTGATTGAATGTTCTGGAAAATTTGAGCAAACTGCGGCAAGATAAGTTGAAATGCGGGCCGAAACAAAAGCGACAATTTGATAAATGAATGAAAAAAATGTCGGTTCTGTTTTGGGCCGCATTGGAACTTGTCTTGCGGCCCGCGGGCCACAAGACAAATGCGTTGATTGAATGTTTTGGAAAATTTGAGCAAAGTGGGGCAAGATAAGTTGAAATGCGGGCCGAAACAAAAGCGTCATTTTGATAAATGAATGAAAAAAAATTGTCGGTTTTGTTTTGGGCCGCATTGGAACTTGTCTTGCGGCCCGCCCGGCGGGCCGCAAGACAAGTTTCAACAATTCACAGACACAATTTCTTTTCATTCATTTATTTCAGACACCAAATTGTTACTATAATTTTCAAATTTCGCAACACAAGCAGTATGTAGATAAAGACTAAAATTCACTATCTAATTATTTAATGTATAGACGAGATTATGATATTACATCAAAACTTGCGGTCGCATAAAATGTGTGCGAAAACCTTTAAAAACCTTAAAACCTAAAAAAACTAAACACCCTAAAAAACCTTAAAAACCTCAAAAAACCTAAAAAAACCTAAAAAACGTAAATAAACTAAAAACGTAAAAACCTTAAAAACTTTAAAAACCCAAAAAACTTAAAAAACCTTAAAAACCTAAAAAAACCTAAATAACCAAAAAAACCTAAAAAAACTAAAAAACCTTAAAAACAAAAAACCGTAAAAACTTTAAAAAACCTTAAAAGCCTAAAAAACCTAAATAACTTTAAAAACCTAAAAAAACCTAAATAACTTTAAAAACCTAAAAAAACTAAAAACCCTAAAAAACCTAAAAAACGTAAATAAACTAAAAGACCTAAAAAAACTAAAAAAAACTAAAATACCTAAAAACCCCTAAAAATCCTAAAACCTAAAAAAACTAAAAAACCTTAAAAACCGCAAAAACCTTAAAAACCTAAAAAACCCAAAAAAACTTTAAAAACATAAAAAACCTATAAAACCTAAATAAGCAAAAAAAACTAAAAAACCTTTAAAACTTAAAAAACCTTAAAAAACATAAAAACCTTAAAAACCCTAAAAAACGTAAATAACCTAAAAAACCTAAAAAAAGTAAAAAACCTTAAAGCCTAAAAAACCTAAAACACTTTAAAAACCTAAAAAAACCTTAAAAACGTAAAAAAACTAAAAACCTAAAAAAAAACCTTAAAAAACCCTAAAAAACCTTATAAAACCTTAAAAAAACCTTAAAAAACCGTAAAAATCTTAAAAACCTAAATAAGCTTAAAAACTTGCACTTTTTCAGTATAACCAGTGAAAATAACAAAATGTGCCCGAAACTTTCATATTCGCGCCTTTTAAACATGGCGGACGCGCATGCGCTTAACCCGTCATTGACATACAATGACGTCTCTAAGACGTCATGTATATCTGATAAAATCACATGTATATGGACACGTCAATGTCATTTTATTTGTATGTCAAGGGGTTAACTAACCGTAAACAGGTCTATTATCTAGTCTGTCATAAATGACAGATGTCATATGAAGTTGAGTTACTAAGATAATTACAGTTAGGACATTAACTGCAAGTTTTAGCTAAAACTATCTTGTTTATAGATATTGTTAAAGTCTTTTAAGCCTTGAAACTTAAATGACATTTCCAGAAGCTTTCGTAAGTCTTCAATTTTCCAAAACATTTTAATTAGTGATATTCAACTGTCGTTTGCTAAGTTGCTAAGTTACTCGTCTGTCACTCTGCGAAAGAAGCAGAGAGAGAGCACGAATTATAGAAGTATACACTGAGAAAAAGAGAAAGAAGGAAAGAGAGAGCGAGCGGTATAGAAATATACACTGAGAGAAAGAGATAGGCGTATAACGTAACGTAACGTTTTCTTCCTAACGTAACGTTTTCCTACCTAAAGGAACTTCGTTCCAACAATAAATTGATCGCTCACAAAGTTTGAAATGCACCCAAAATATAACCTATTAGCAAAACACTGCATTAATTTAGATTACGAATCTTAATATTAGTCTTAATTATTCTCACAAAATAATCAATTTTTGCTTCGTTAATTTGAGTTAATTACCTCCTTATCAAATTTAATTAGTTTTACGTAACTTATTAACGGAGATGCCGATAAAAGACTTAATGTAACAAGATAACTCGACTTGTGGTTTGGATAGAAAGTCGTAGTCTTCAACCACGTTTAGATAATTTTCTTGGCGATAGCCTTCTCAAATCTAGTTTGTCTACATAGCGTAGCAAGTTATCGTATCAATTTGTTCAAAATGTAAGCTTCAGTTTAAACAACAAATTAATAAATTTTTTTTTAATATTTTCTAGTCGGAATCTTCTACGGCGGATACAAACGCGACGAAATCCACGATCCACCTCGTGCAAGAGTTGAAATCGTTCGAGAAGGAGTACAAGAGCATCGTGAACAAGTTGCCGCACGATTGCGGGGCAGTGTCGGGTCCGAATGGGGTATATCTCATCTCGCCAGGCGATGGGGAACCTATCCTGACTTATTGCAGCCAGGGCTGGACGACCATCCAGAAACGCTACGACGGTTCGGTGGAATTCAACAGAAACTGGAACGATTACTCGAATGGATTCGGCTCGGCCACCGGGGAACACTGGCTGGGTAACCGCAATCTCAACCATCTAACGGAAGGAAATTGCACCAAGTTGGAAATCAACATGAAGGATATTTACGGGAAATACTGGACGGCGACGTACGATGAATTCGCCGTTGCGGACTACGCCAACGGCTTCAAATTAGTTGTTGGTAAATACCACGGCAATGCCAGCGACGCACTTGACTATCAAAACAAGATGGAATTCTCGACCGTTGACAACGATCGCGACATTTCCAACACGCATTGCGCCAGCAACTACGAGGGGGGTTGGTGGTTTTCGCACTGCCAACACGCGAATCTGAACGGAAGGTATAACTTGGGATTGACTTGGTTCGATAGCTCCAGGAACGAGTGGATCGCTGTCTCCACCAGCGAGATGAGGGTCAAACGGAGAGAGGTCTGTTAGGTTTTACGATTGTAAATGTTTTTATGAACCAAAGATGTTAACTAGTTCAACTTAGTTTAGTTTTTGTACTTTTAGTTAGACAGCAACAGGGAAAAGTTAAAAATGAATTTCGGGTTTGAGGATCTTTGTAAATATTGTTTTGGAATCATTAATGTTTATTTTAATGATGTTTGCTCCTCAAACTTGAGCCATATCTCCATTATGTTGTACATTTTTACGCAAGTTTTTCATTTCACGTATCTATGAGCTAAAATGAACTAAATTATTGTTAAGATAAGATTTATTCTAATTTAAAAAATCGCTTGTAAATATTTAAATAGTTTTTAAACTTAATCTTTGTTTAGTTTCCCTTTGTCCGTAATTTATTCGTTTAGTTTCGTGTGTTTATAGACCGGATCCATTAAGTTTGTATATATTTGAATTAAGACCGAGTAAGAATACCTTTGTACCAATGATTAGTAATTATTTTGAATAAAAAAATCTTCAATTTTAAATCTTCTTTTCCCACTCGTTCCCACGCGTCCCGCCGATTTTTTAAAATGTCCCGTTTTTTTAGAAAATATGTGCATTTTTTATTTTAAATGTATGTAAATACATTTATAGACAAGTATATGGATGTATACAATAATAGTAGCTTATGATACAAGTGTGTGAAGAAGGGCTTTTGTGCTTGAGTTGCCATGAGTTTAAAGCACGAGCCGAAGGCGAGTGGTTTAATCGCAAAGAGTAGATTTAATCTAGATTAGGTTATCGTTAGGTTAAGTTATATTAGAGCCAGATAAATCCAGATTAAGAGGCCGAGAGTCAAATTTCACTCAAGTTTCTTGATTTAAAATAAGAAAAATTAATTCAATAGACCTTTTTACTGTTAGTTAAGCGCATGCGCATCTGTCAAGTTTGAAAGGCGGGAACATGAAAGTTTCGGGCAAATATCAAGGTTATACATCAAAAAGTTCGGGAAATTCTGACGTAACAGGCGGAAATTGACGCATGCGCACAAAAAAAATCAACTATGAAAAGGTCTATTCTAATATATGTTAGAAAATTTATTTTGCACTACGTCGAAAATCTTTGTTTAGTGACGCAAGTTGTTGCCATGGTAACAACAAACAGAAATCGTTTAAATAACGAAACTCCATTTGATTTACATTGGACTTTTACGCACGATTTGGATACTTTTACATACGATTATAATAATAGCATCCTTCACATACAAAATAATGTATTTATGAATATTGTATTCATAACTAAATTATAATTCTTATTTCATCCCATTTGTCACAATGAAAATGTGGTGACTTTAACTAACGGGTCTTTTCGATAACAAGCGTGCGTCAACTTTAAAATTACAAACGTTTTATGACTTTAGAACGGCTTATCACAGAGATTATAGAAATCATCATAGAATCGTTCCTAGTAAGCTATCACAACTAAGAAATCCCACCGCACCAGCCATCGATTCGGCGGAGGACTCTTACATTTTAATTCACCGCTCGATCAATTTTCAACCGATTTCCATAAATTTAGTCTCGAAAGATGCGTAAGAAATAAAATATTCCGTTGGTGTAAACAGAATATGTAAGGAAATCGTAAACAAATGTTGTTTAATTAAAAATGTAATTAGCTATGTGGTAGCTAGAAAATATAAAAAAAAGTTAGAATGTACATATTATTACAAACACTGTATTTAACGAATAAAACTCAAGTATAACAGAGAGAACAAAAAAAAACTATACGTATAGATATTAAACCATAACCCTAATAAGTCGTATATAATGAATATGTAGATAGTAAGTACACAAATATATCAACGCTTTTTTTCTTAAAATCACCACGCAATAATTCTCCATCAAACAAACGCACACAACAAAATAAAAACTTTTTTTTAAAGCTATTACTAGAAATTTTGCTAACTTAACAAAACTCGTCAAAAACGTCTGAAACGGAACAAGGAAACATTTTCTCTGTTCCAACAACAACAAAAAAAAACATGTTATTATTATTGCATATTTATCGATTATTAAAAAGAAAAAATGTTACCGTCAAAACATTAAATTACAATTCCCTGCAACCGCCCCGCCAAAATCTTATCGTAGTGCGTCCCGTCCCAGTACACCTTGCCGCACGATTCGCAAACGTAAAACAACTCAATCTTTTCCAAAATATCCGGAGGGACCATCTCGACCTGAATCTTGACCCCCAATCGCGTCTCACACAAACCAACATCAATATGTTCATCCGAATCTAAAACCGAAAAAATCATAACAATATATTAACAGATATATTAATAGAAATCGCACATAATTCCCATTTTCGATTGATGCATCTGACTTGTCGAATTTCGTCTTCGAAATCTTCTTCGCTCGAGAATCCCGTCGCTTCGTCCGTCTGTTCGTCGAAATCGGGGTGAATGTTCTGAGAATTCGATTGGGGGGCGCTTTGCATAGCCAAAACGTTCATCGTTGATTGGGACAGTTTGATGAAGTTATTGTTGTTGCAAACCTTGAAGCAAAATGAAAATTATTAATATTATAGATATAATGCGTTAAAAGGGAAGAGTCGGAGCTTCCCAAAACTCCTCAAACCCAAAAGTAAGCACTTCAAAATTGCTGACCAAAACAGGAAAACTAAAGACGCTAACGGACATCTGCGATAAATTCAGTATCCTCATATTTGCAGTACAAGAAATACGATTTCGTGATTGTGATCACTTTGACTCTGGTGGATATCGTATCTACAAGGGAAAGCCTGCAGTCAAGTTAAGAAATAGTAATCCACATATGTTGGAAACCGCATTTCTAGTACATAACAGTATCCAAAACTCTGTGCTAGATTTCTCATCACCTTCGGAACGGATCTCCCTTCTCACAATTAAATGCGCCAACAAGGTCTTAACGCACATGCTCCTGTTAACAATGACCGTGACAAGAACAAAGTGGAGAAGTCCTGGTCACATCTTATTTGTTTACTTTTGTGCAATACAATGCCGGCTCTCCGCTTTCGCACTGAGCCGGGAGTCCTGGTCACAGCTAGAACAACAAGATCCCACAACACCATATCAAGATTCTCTTAGGAGATTTCTATGCACAAATCGGCAGAGGAAGGGAGCACAGGCACATCACTGGGAATTTCTAGGCACACAAAAAGACAAATGCCGATGGACATCGCCTTATCAACATATGTGGAATTGCTAACCTCCAACTAATGTCCACACACTTTAAGAAACCACCATGCAAGATGAGAAATCACCAATCAACAACATCGAGGAATACCAAATCGATCACGTAGCGATAACCAGAAAATCATGAACGTGAGGGTACGCAAGGGTTACGTGAAGTTCGACCATTATCTTTCACAAATTAAAACCTGCTTCTTACCTAACAGAGGGAGGGGCCAAAATCTAATTTCCCACGTATAGATCCAAAATAGCTAAGAGAACACGCGGAGGACTTCGCACAATCACTACAGACTGACACTCAAACATGGGACGAACTTCTTCAGACAATCCAGCAATCAGCAAGGAAACTCGGTCAACCGCCATGAAAACGAAAACAGGGGTGGTGGACATTGGAATGCGACAGGGCCGTATGCTTGCGTGGAAGACTTGGTATAGCAACAAGACACAAGAGAATTGGCAGAATTTCTTAAATATGTAGAGGGAAACATCCAAAACGATCAGACGCATTAAACGGATATACCATTTCAAAAAATTAGAGGAAATCGACAATGAGTTAATAAAGAGAAAATAAATGAGAAAAATAACACGCGAAATTTCTACAGAACATTTAGGAAAGAACTGATGAACTACAAGCCACCGAGCTTCTGCTTCTGTCGGCCTGATGGAACCCTTGAAACCAACACAAAAGCGAACTGCGAAATTCTGAAACAGTACTTCGAGAAGCTACACAACTGTGAAACCCCTGAAGAAAGACTCCAATGCCACATAGCCGCCCCAAACCAGGATTCTGTTCCACCAACACATGATGAAATACGATACATCATTTTACACCTAAAAACAACAAACGGCTTAATCGCTGAAATGCTCAAGATCGGAGGTGAACTCTTGAAAGACAGGCTATCATTGCTATCTTCAAGCTATCATTGGAAATACATGGAAGAGCGGCAACATACCAGTGGATTGGAAAAATGCTTTGATCCAGCCACTATACAAAAAGGGCGACAAGACTGATCCAAACAATTACCGAGGCATTTCCTTTGTATCAATCGCCTACAAAGTTGCTCTCACGTGCCCTCCTCACAAAACTGGAAGAACAGACAGAACATTTGATCGATGAATATCAGGCAGGTTTCCGATCATGCGTGGAACAAATCTGAACCCTGAAGATGATATTGCAACATCGCCAGCCCAACCGCACAGTTGTCACTTTCGTAGACTTCAAGAAAACCTATGACTCGATTGACCGCATAACTCTGTTTAATAGACTTCATGAATACGGTGTGGATAGTAAAACAGCCATGTTAATTGAACAGACTTTGTCAGGCACAACATCTAAAGTAAAATGCATGGGTGAAATCTCCGAGCCTTTTCAAATCAGTACTGGAGTAAGACAGGGTGGTGGATTGTCCCCACTCTTCTTCAACCTGGTTCTAGATAAGATAATCAAAATATGGGAGAAAGAAGTACCTGGAGTATATATGGGAACAAAGGATAAACCAATCAACATAAAGTGCTTCGCTTTTGCTGTAGACCTTGCAGTAATCACCCGGACTACTGAAGAAGCCAAACACGCCATCGAGGAACTTCATAAAAATAATAAAATGCTTCAATTTTCATCATAATAATAAAATGCTTCAATTTTTTTAAATTCGTTTGCAACATTATTATAAGTTGCTGAAAAGCTCTTATCGAGCTTATCATGTCTAATACATTTCTGCCTTTACCCTGTAGTTCAAGATTCAAATCGTTTAGTTTTGTACTAGTCTGCCAAGAATGACATATTAAATAACCACTCTTTGTTTGTTAACTATGGGTAACTGTCACCTGTTTCAGAGAGGAAACTTCTTCTAATAACTCTAGAAACCGCCTGAGAACTCGACTTCTACTGAGCCAACTACTTCGTGTGTAGCAAAAGTTCATAATCATTATCCTCATTTTCTAATCTAAACAAGTGTCTCTGGAGAGAGAGGGGGGGGGCTAGGGGAGGTTGGTTCAAAATGTTCGAAATTTATTTTTAAGTAAGTAAATAGAAGCATGAGAAAGTTAAAGATCGACTCAAATTCACGCCGCGATCGACCGGTAGATCGCGATCGACTGGTTGCACAGCCCTGATCTAGTCAAAATTTAGCTAAGAGAATTGTTTGAAGCGTTGGGATGGAGTTCAAATATTTTGTTGCATTGCCATGGAGTGGTGCTAGGAGACGAACATTATTCAAAATGTTCGAAATTTATTTTTAAGTAAGTAAATAGAAGCATGAGAAAGTTAAAGATCGACTCAAAATCACGCCGCGATCGACCGGTAGATCGCGATCGACTTGTTGCACAGCCCTGATCTAGTTTATAGATATTATTAAAGACTTTTAAGTCTTCAAACTAAAATCAAATTTTTGTTTGTTTTAAGTGTTCAATTTTCCAAAACTTTTTAATTAGCGATATTCAACTGTCGATTGCTAAGTTACTAAGATAGTTACAGCTAGGAAACTAACTGCAAAGGTCTATGTGATTATTTTTAGTCATATAGTGAAATATGTCAATCTGCGAAAGAAACAGAAAGAGCAGGAATTATATAAATATACACTGAGAAAAAGAGATAGTCGTATAACGTAACGTAACGTATTCTGCCGAAATACTCCTACCGAGATCTCCCTAAAGGAACTTCGTTCCAAAAAGTTGTTGTGAACGGCGAAAAATGGACAGCTTTCGGTTTTCAAGCACACTTTCAGCGACAGTGGCAATGTTTTCGGTCGAACGCTTGGAACGAACACGCATAGGCTTTGCTCGATCACAAACCGACTTGGTTTCCTCAAATCTCTTCATCAATCGTTCAAACGTGGTCTTGTTTGAACGATCATTATGAGCGTAAACATCACGAAGTGCACGCAGTGTCAGATTTAAAGAGCACACATTTTGATAATAAATGTTCAAAATTTGTGTGCATTGTTACAATGTGTGCTTTTGCACGATTAAATGGAGACTATAGCAAAATACAAACGTAGCTGAATAATAACACAACTTTTCAAAACCGAACCACAATTTAATGTCAAAGTTGACGCGTGACAGTTGAAAAACCCTATACAAGCGGATAAAATTGTTTAAATCATATTTACTAGCGTATTCACGTATTTGAATAAACTATGCAACAATACGCTCATTAAACCCAAATTCCGCGTATAAAATACTAATTTTAAAACCCATTTAGCTTCTAACAAGTTAAAGTGCGATAATCCGTGATTTTTGTTTACAATAAGCTTGCGTTGTGTCTTAACAACTATAAAATTGTTTATGATTCATAAGTCAAAATTTAGCTAAGAGAATTGTTTGAAGCGTTGCCATGGAGTTCAAATATTTTGTTGCATTGCTATGGAGTGGTGCTAGGAGACGAACATTATTCGATATTTATATTTATTTCCCAAACAATTTAAAAACTCAGTGATAATCCCTATTTACAAAGCAGGTGACAAATATCAAATTATCGCCCAATTAGTTTATTTAATAATTTTGGAAAATTACTGAAAAATGCCTAAAAACACACAAAATAAACTTTCTAAATAGCAACAAAATATTAAGTGAATATCAGTATGGGTTCTGAGAAGGCAAAAGAACATCAGATGCCATGTATGAGGTTATTAATGAAGTTTCAAGCAATCTTAATGACAGTAAAAAATGCATAGCAGTATTCTTGGATTTGGCAAAGGCCTTTGACACAGTACATCATGAAAAATTACTACAAGTGTTAGAGCGATATGGAATTCGTGGTAGTGTATCAAGACTTTTCAGAGATTATCTAAACGACCGCTCACAATATGTGAAAGTCAATAAAAGTCTAAGTGAACCGCAACTGGTGAAAGTGGGTGTTCCTCAGGGGACAGTTCTAGGTCCTATACTCTTCACCATTTATATAAATCATCTATTAACACTTAACATAGATAGCAAAGTAATATCATATGCTGATGACACTGTTGCCATATTTAGTGGATATGATTGGGAAGTCACCAAGAAAACCGTTCAAGAAAGTATGAATGTCATAAAGATGTGGTTGGATGGGTATCAGCTGTCCCTAAATGCAGATAAGACCAATTATATAACATTTACCATCACAGATATAAACAGACCCAAATTTCACAGCATTAATATTAAGGGCATTGGAGACATAAAAGAAGTTGAAAATACTAAATATTTAGGAATTATTATAGATAAAAATATAAAATGGAACCAACATGTAGCATATTTAACAACGCGAATTAGAAAACTAATTTACAAATTTTATCAGTTAAGGGATATCTTGAGTAAAAATATATTGATTTTGGTATACAAATCCCTAGTAGAATCACTTTTACGATATGGAATTCTGGTTTGGGGAGCACTATATGAAAATTCATTAAAAACCTTGTCTACAATTCAAAATTATATACTGAAAATTATTTACAAAAAAGGTAGACGATACCCAACCAGACTACTTTTTGAAAGGGATATATGCAATATAAGATCGCTGTACTTTCATACGTTGGTAATATTTATGCATAAAAAAGAACGTTTAAAAAATCGTATCTTGCATAATATTGTGACTCGTAGTATGACAAACAAATTGCTGGAAGTATCTAACTCTTATAAAAATGTACAAGCAAGATTTGCTTACAATCTTGCCCCAAAAACTTACAATTTATTACCCTTGAGTATTAGAAATATTAAAAGTTACGAAAAATATTCAATGCAATGTAAGACGTTTATAAATGACAATTATGTTTCATTCATAAAACTAATTGATTAATTTACTCTACTTTGTATTTATAATTAAAAAATTGTTTGATTTAGTATAGGAAAAATATTATCCAATTGTTAAAAAAAAACTATGATAAGTACGTTCTGCACAAAACAAGTTTTAAATCACTTAGGTGCATATTTGTAGAAATCAATATAGTGGTAGGTATCACCAGCGAAGTAATTTTTAAACATTTTGCGTTAAGTTTATTTTTATTTTAGTTGTATTATATTAGGTGATGGCCCTCCACTGAATAAATAAATAAAATAAAATATTTTTAAACCGTTAGCGAAATAAAAATTTTATTTCGTAGTTTCATTAAATCGCTGTTTAATACCACTAAATAATCAACATTATTTGGCTTTGTTTACCTGGCATCTGCTGAAGACATCTTTGGAAGTCACAACTATTTTGTAGTAGTCTAAAACTTGTTTCAACTGTTCTTCGATGTCCTCGCTCACCACTCTCAAACAATGTCCGGCGGCAACGTTTCCGTTTAACTACAAACAGTATAAATCGTGAGATTACGTTAAGGAAATAAAACTTGTTACCTGGTTAAAAATTTTCCCTCGGGTTAGAATGAACCGGTTCTCGTCTTGGTGCATCCTCACGCATTCCATGTGATCCTCGCCGTTGTCCAGAATCGCCGTGTCGATTCCGCACTTCCTCAGAGCCTTTCCCAATCCCTGCAGCATGGTATCACACACAAGTCTCACACTCTGAGCGGTAACGTTCTCTTTGTGCGGTGAGTCCGGTTGGGGAGTATCCACTTTCGGCGGTTTCTAAAACCCGCACAATTAACAAACATAAATAAAAATTTTAAAAATTACTTTTTTATGAACATGTTTCTTGGGTCGTTTCGGTGTGAATTTGTTTGTGATCATTAAATTGAAGCAAATCTCGTCGAATGGATAGTCGATGGTTTTACAGCCCCTTTGAAGCACGTCGTAAATTTCAATGAGACAGTAGGCATCTAAAGCGGCGTATTCTAATTGGCTTTCTCGTAGGGGGCGTTTCTCCCAGTTTGAAAATTGATCGGCTTTGTTCAACGGCAGACCCAAACATTGCTGCACCAGCGTACTCAAACTTACGCTTCCGGTACGAGCTGAATAAAAGTAAATTCAGTGTTTTGCAAAGCAATAGTTTATTTCGTACCTTCATAGGGTAATTTAAGTTTGGAATTTTTTTCGATTTGATTCCACACGTGCAGCAAATCCAAAAATCCAACCCTCTGAAAAATTGTAATGTATGGCAAAGAATGCCTTATCATAGACATATCGCTGGTTAAACCAAAACCTAGAAGAAACGCCTTGTACATTTAGCCTAAAAATCATTTGTTTAATATTTTACCTAATTTTAATATATCACAGTTATTAAAGAAAATCCTTCCAAATTCTTGCCACAAATTTGCTGCAGTCGCACCCAATCTTATCACATCAATCACGTAGATTGCCTTTCTCGTAGCTATTTGCATTAAGGCCAACTCGTTCTTCTGAGGCCCAAAACTCGGCTTCCACTCACAGTCAATACCCACTATGACTACACCCTTAAAATAAAATTAATTTATTACAATCATACAATATTTGCGCTTACCTCTAATCCAACTTCAAGGAATTCCTCAAACGCTTCCTCGCAGTCGATCAAAAAAATTTGATCAATTGGCAGTTTCAATTTGTAATATTCGGTATTAGCCGCGTCGGGCGAATCCCACTCCTCCAAAAAATTTGTAGTTTGCTGAATCCTACAAACATCATTCTTTAACCACACGCACATCCAATCATAGATAACGTTGCAACCTGTTGTTTTCATTACACGGATTTTCGTTGAACATCCTAAGGCCATAGGGCCAATTCTTCTGCGGCACCTGATAAACGTGCGCGAAACGCAACGCCGCAGGTAAATCCTGATGATAGGTCACCTGTGCCACCAATTCTTGTTGAAGTTTCGGGTCATTTTGAATCGCCTCGTGAACCATCTCCTTAAAACTTTCATCACCTAACAAAACAAATGATAACGAAATTAATTTTGTGAAGAATAATAAACGTATGCGGTCAGGGGACCCCCGTCAGGAACGAAGTACCACTTTTGCATTTCGAATTCCGCAACCCCACCGAACATTGATGGGGAGACAAAGTCGATTTGGCAGCGTAATCACAAGATTATGTCTCATAAAGTTTATGTCTCGTGGAATATTTAGACTGCATCTATTTTATTGGCTAATATGAAAGGTGAGTAGTGTAAGTATTTTAGATAAAGCCTATAGTGCATATGGATGTTAAAGGATTTGCGAAAATATCTGTCATATATGACAGATGAGTATTTGATTTAGTTCAGGGGTGTCCAAACTGCGCTCGCAAGATAAGTTGCAATGCGGATTGAAATAGAATTAGGTTAATTTAATGAACAAATTCAAACTGAGTCCTCATACGGACATGATGCAATGCTGTCCAAAATTTAGTAAATAAATGACAAAATGTCAAACTGGGGTAAGATACGTTGAAATGCAGCCCGAAACAAAAGCGTCAATTTGACATTTAAAATTCGATATTTTTTATCGAAATTTGGCATTTTTGTCATTTAAAATTCGACTCATGTTATCAATATTTGATATTTTTGACATTTGAAATTCGACATTTGTTATCAAAATTTCACATTCTGACATTTAAAATTTTATATTTGTTAACAAAACGAGTGTTTTGATTGAAAAAATTGAATGAAAATGAATGAAAAAAATTGTCGGTTTTGTTTTGGGACGCATTGGATCTTGTCTTGCGGCACCCACTTATGAGTAAAAGCACTGAGCACTTATGTGCAAATTTCGCCACAGAAATATAATTCTTGGAGATAAAGAAGATTTTGATTCACAAGGTGTATTCGCTCCGAGCGCAACAGCATTAGCGCCAAAGGTGACACTTCATGACCAGTTACGTCATTATTCAACATTTATTTGTATATAATGACATGTTGTGACAAGTTGTGGTGTAGTGACAATTTAAAGCTTGACAAAGTAAGTCAAAATTTCACAAACAAAAAGTTTGACAACAAAGGTTTAAATACAAAATTTGATAAGAAATGTCAATTTTAAGTGTGACAGCAGAATTCCAAACTCGCAATTTCCATTTTCACAACAAAAATCAATCAAAAGTTTGAGAAATAACTTTAAATTTGAGTTTTAACAATAACATTCAATAAATGTTTGATAATAAAAAATTTTAAACACACATTTTGTTAACAAATATAAAATTTTAAAGTCAGAATGTGAAATTTTGATAGCAAATGTCGAATTTCAAATGTCAAAAATATCAAATATTGATAACATGAGTCGAATTTTAAATGACAAAAATGCCAAATTTCGATAAAAAATATCGAATTTTAAATGTCAGAATGTCAAATTTGTATAACAAATGTCAAATTTTAAATGTCAGAATGTCAAATTTTGATAACAAATATCGATTTTTTTTTAAATTTTAACAAATGTAGAATTTTAAATGACAGAATCTTAAAAATGTCAAAATTTTATAACACATGTCAAATTTTAAATGTAAAAATGTCAAATTTTGAAAACAAATATCGAATTTTAGTTATAGTTTTTTTAAATTTTAACTAATGTCGAATTTTATATGACAAAATCTCTAAAATGTCAAATTTTGATAACAAATGTTAAATTTTAAATGACAGAATATCAAATTTTGATAACATATATCAAATTTTTTTTTTAATTTTAACAAATGTCGAATTTTAATTGACAGAATTTCAAAAATGTCAAATTTTGAAAACAAATATCGAATTTTAGTTATAGTTTTTTTAAATTTTAACAAACGTAGAATTTTAAATGACAGAATCTTAAAAATGTCAAAATTTGATAACACATGTCAAATTTTAAATGTAAAAATGTCAAATTTTGAAAACAAATATCGAATTTTAGTTATAGTTTTTTTAAATTTTAACTAATGTCGAATTTTATATGAGAAAATCTCTAAAATGTCAAATTTTGATAACAAATGTTAAATTTTAAATGACAGAATATCAAATTTTGATAACATATATCAAATTTATTTTTTTTTAATTTTAACAAATGTCGAATTTTAATTGACAGAATTTCAAAAATGTCAAATTTTGAAAACAAATATCGAATTTTAGTTATAGTTTTTTTAAATTTTAACAAAAGTAGAATTTTAAATGACAGAATCTTAAAAATGTCAAAATTTGATAACACATGTCAAATTTTAAATGTAAAAATGTCAAATTTTGAAAACAAATATCGAATTTTAGTTATAGTTTTTTTTAAATTTTTACTAATGTCGAATTTTATATGACAGAATCTCTAAAATGTCAAATTTTGATAACAAGTGTCAAATTTTAAATGACAGAATATCAAATTTTGATAACATATATCAAATTTTTTTTTTTTTTAATTTTAACAAATGTCGAATTTTAATTGACAGAATTTTAAAAACTGTCAAAGTTTGAAAACAAATATCGAATTTTTGTTATAGTTTTTTTAAATTTTAACTAATGTCGAATTTTAAATGACAGAATCTCTAAAATGTCAAATTTTGATAACAAATGTCAAATTTTAAATGACAGAATATCAAATTTTGATAACATATATCAAATTTTAATTTTTTTTTAATTTTAACAAATGTCGAATTTTAATTGACAGAATTTCAAAAATGTCAAATTTTGATAACAAATGTCACATTTTAAATGTCAGAATTCGCAACAAAAATTGAATCTTTCCAAACAATTTACACATTGATTATATTTTCTCTTCTTGTCGTCTAGTTTCCGTGTGCCGAAAATCATTTCGCTGGGATCTTTTTCTTTCCGAGAGGATCACAGAGAACCGAAAATGCAACTTCTTTCCTGATCAAGCCTTATCAAGCTAAATGTCAGAATGTCAAATTTTGATAACAAATATCGATTTTTTTTTTAATTTTAACAAATGTAGAATTTTAAATGACAGAATCTTAAAAATGTCAAATTTTGATAACACATGTCAAATTTTAAATGTAAAAATGTCAAATTTTGAAAACAAATATCGAATTTTAGTTATAGTTTTTTTAAATTTTAACTAATGTCGAATTTTAAATGACAGAATCTCTAAAATGTCAAATTTTGCTAACAAATGTCAAATTTTAAATGACAGAATATCAAATTTTGATAACATATATCAAATTTTAATTTTTTTTTAATTTTAACAAATGTCGTATTTTAATTGACAGAATTTCAAAAATGTCAAATTTTGATAACAAATGTCACATTTTAAATGTCAGAATTCGCAGCAAAAATTGAATCTTTCCAAACAATTTACACATTGATTATATTTTCTCTTCTTGTCGTCTAGTTTCCGTGTGCCGAAAATCATTTTGCTGGGATCTTTTTCTTTCCGAGAGGATCACAGAGAACCGAAAATGCAACTTCTTTCCTGATCAAGCCATATCAAGCTAAATGTCAGAATGTCAAATTTTGATAACAAATATCGATTTTATTTTTAATTTTACCAAATGTCGAATTTTAAATGACAGAATCTTAAAAATGTCAAATTTTGATAACACATGTCAAATTTTAAATGTAAAAATGTCAAATTTTGAAAACAAACATCGAATTTTAGTTATAATTTTTTTTAATTTTAACTAATGTCGAATTTTAAATGACAGAATCTCTAAAATGTCAAATTTTGATAACAAATGTCAAATTTTAAATGGCAGAATGTCAAATTTTGATAACATATATCAATTTTTTTTTTTTTTTAATTTTAACAAATGTCGAATTTTAATTGACAGAATTTCAAAATGTCAAATTTTGATAACAAATGTCACATTTTAAATGTCAGAATTCGCAACAAAAAATTGAATCTTTCCAAACAATTTACACATTGATTATATTTTCTCTTCTTGTCGTTTGGTTTCTGTGTGCCGAAAATCATTTCGCTAGGATTTGTTGTTTTCTAAGAGGATCGTAGAGAACCGAAAATGCAACTTCTTTCCTGATCAAAATGATGGATTTTTTTGGCGATTTTTTTAGAAAATTTCAGCCTGTTTTCATGAAAATCATTATTTATCAAGTGAATGGAAAATTTCAATGTCATAAATGACAGGCAATTTAAAAAATGACAGAAAATGTCAAAAATGACAGGAAATATAAAATATAACAAGAAATGTCAGATATGACAGTGAATATAAAAAATTTCAAACTGTTTTCCCTGCTGGTTGCAAATATACTAATTGCATTTTCTTAGCCGCTTCCGTTCGCAAGATATGACAGAATTGGAATTTTTTTTGCTGTTAAATATTGTATATTAAATTAATTATTTTTTGTTTTTGCCTGTTGTTTTTATGCAATATTATTGGAGACGAAGTTGTCTTTTTGGCCACGGGTGGCGTGCGGTTACGCGGTTACGCATGGAGTGAATAGTAGACTAATATTGAATATTAAAGTTTTATAGAGATAAAGCCTTAAGATCTTCATTCATGCAACTGGTTGGGATGGTTATATAGAATTTTCCCTTTGAAGTAAACCCTTTGAAGAAGTAAGTTAAGCCCGGCGGGCCGCAAGACAAGTTCCAATGCGGCCCAAAACAAAACCGACAATTTTTTTCATTCATTTATTTCAGACACCAACTGTGAGTAAAAGTTTGCAAATTTTGCCACCCAAGCAGTTAGTCTGTAGATTTAGACTAAAATCCACCAATTATTTAGTGTATAGATAAGATTATTATATTACATTAAAACTTGCGGTCGCAAAAAATGTGCGCGAAAATAATCTAGTCTGTTATAAATCACACATATGTAGTTTAGTATTTGATTTAGATCAGGAGTGTCAAACTTGCGGCCTAAGACCAGTTGCTATGAAAATCAAAACATCAAAATAGATTTTTTTTAGTTGAAATTCTTTTGTGCGCATGTGTCAATTTCCACCATGTTTTTCGGGCACTTTTTGACGTATAACCAGTGAAAATAACAAAATGTGCCCGAAACTTTCATATTCCCGCCTTTTAAACTTGATGGACGAACATATGCTTAACTGACAGTAAACAGGTCTATTATCTAGTCTGTCATAAATGACATATGAACTTAAGTTACTAAGATTAGTTACAGCTTGAAAACTAATTGCAAGTTTTAGCTAAAACTATCTAGTTTATAGATATTATTAAAGACTTTTAAGTCTTAAATGAAATTTTTGTAAAAGTCTTCAATTTTCCAAAACTTTTTAATTAGCGATATTCAACTGTCGATTGCTAAGTTACTAAGATAGTTACAGCTCGGAAACTAACTGCACAGGTCTATTTGATTATTTTTAGTGATATAGTGAAATTTGTCACTCTGCGAAAGAAACAGAGAGAGCACGCATTATAGAAATATACACTGAGAGAAAGAGATAGGCGTATAACGTAACCCTAAGCTACCGAAATCACCCTAAAGAAACTTCGTTCCAAAACTATAAAGTTTGCAATTATTACCTATTGCATTTTCAACGTAGCGCCGATGGATCAAAAACTGTAGCGCCCCTCCATTTTGCTTCTTTATTAAAGACGGCGTAACTTCATCCGGAATATTGTAAATCTTTTTCAAGCGAGAAATCAGTTTTCTAAACGGTTTGTAATGCAGCTTGTCCCATTTGATCTCTTGTATATCATATTGCCTACAAAAATCAAACGGTAATTTTTAAACGTGAGATTTCCAAAAACGATTCTTACACAATAAATGATTCAAAAGCGACACGAATGTTGCAATTTTTGCCCAAGATTGAGTCGAGATACGCGACTAATTCCGTCTGGTGTTTTGAACTGTCACATAGGAATTCTTCGACGATGAAAATCTTATCTTGAAGGACAAGAGGCACAAGAAACTTCTCGATACCAAAACGTTCGTGCAGACCGAGCAGGACAACACTTTGACATGCCTAAAAAACACGAAATAAATAAATTATAAATATCATTTACGTTGCGAAGCTTAACTTCTTTGTACTGTTTCAGTTTAATCATGTATCGGATAATATCTAAAAATATATCACAGTCAGTGGACATTTCGTAGACATCGGCAACGAGCTTCATCAACGAGAAAATATTCTGTTTTCTAACTATATTGAATGCAGAGATTTTCAGTTGGGGTGTAAGGAGGTGTATTATCCGCTCCCTCGCTCCCTCACACCAAACCTTGAACTCGCTCATAATCAACATCGCAAGCGATTTTGGTTTTGCATATTTGAAATCTACACAGTTGTACATTAACCGCAAAGCTTCCTCGTAAGGATTCGAGCTAGTCTCAAACTTTTGATGGATCATATTTATAATCGACGGACTACTTTTCACTACAAAGAAAACATTAAAGAATAAAACGTTTGTTAATTTTGATGTTATTACAGTAGTTCCAGCTATTTTTCAATTGTGCGAACCAAGTTTCTGTGTATTCATCGAAGTTAAGGTCGAGTGCTATCAGGTTGCTTTTGGTTTGTGCCTCTTGTAGGGGCGGAGGAGAAGGAGGTGGTGTTTCTTGTTGGGGGTCTTTAGAGGTGTTTGCTTGGAAGCCCCGTCCTTTGCCTCTACCCCTGCCTCGGTTCAAATACATGCTTTAATCTGGAAAGTTATTTCAGTATTATTATTTCATATTATTTATTAAAGTTGTTAGTAGCAGTGAAAGTTATTAGTAGCGAGGGACTCACGAAAGTTGCGGGTGATTGTGAAATGAGTGATGAGAATTTTGATCTGCCCGTTTTCACTCCATAATTTTTCTCTGTGTTCACAACAATAAATTTGACAATTATTTTTGATGTTTATATTTTGACGTTTCAAGGCGAGAATTTAACCTCTAAAAGTAAAACAAATTGGCACTAACCCCTTCGGATTCCAATTAAACGGGGGGCAGAAATCAAAGTAATGATACGGTTAGTGTTGATTAAACTGTTGGAGAACGACGCAGTCCTGTCCTATTATTAAGAACGAGAGGTTTTCTGTTTTGACGTGTGCAACTCTAACCTCAAACACTGTAACTAACAACTTGTCAAACGTTTCTAGAGATGGCACTGAAATTAACAGTCTTGGTTATGAGGGTGTTGGTTATAAGGGTCGACTGATCTTTTTGAAGTTCATGATCTATTTGACCTTTAACAGTCGAAATACGAGTCGTGATATGTGCAGAAATTTATATAACTCTGAATAATAAGTTTGATTTGATTTTTAGTTGCAAAATCAAATAATTTTCACAATGTAATCAAAATTCCCGGCTAGAAGTCGTTTTAAATATTTGAAATTCAAATTGAATTGAACCAATCAAAACGCGCGAGACCTTTCGGACACGTCATGCGCACTTGCTTTTGTTGTCGAGTGTCTTTTGTTTTTCGTAACCTCAGCTTCGAATGTTTGACGTGCTGCGAATTGCTCCGCAAAAGGTGAGTTTTTTCATACAAATTTAACAATTTTACACAAAATGTTCGCAAAATACCATTACCAGCGACTTTCCGTACAGTTGAAACGTTGATTTAGCGCCGGAAAATAATTTTTTTTTTAAATTTTCTTCATTCTCAGTCGGCATCACTCAAAGAAGCTGTCAGCCATTAATTTTAATACCTAACTTTGACACCAGATTTTATTAGAATTTTTACAATTGGTTTAATCTTCATAATATTCTTAATGTTTGTTCTAATTACAACTTGAAATTGATTAAATTCAGAAAATTAAATCCAATTTTCGCTATTTTTAGTTTTTCGAGTGGACGATGGAAGGTGGCTGTGCTTCGTGACAACTTCTCTCAGCATGTCGCAGCTATGTTCCGGTTTGTGTTGGTAATTTGTTTCAAAAGCTGTCAATCGTGTTTCTGCTTGGAGACAAAGTAAGTTTTTGCACAGAAATTCTGATTACTTTAAAAAAATTTCGCATAAATTAGTTGAATTCGGTCTTGATGTAAGCGCAAACAATAGCCATTTGTGTTTAATGCGAATATTTTTTTTGTATCATTTATGTAAGTTAAACTTGGCGTATATTTCACACGTGTTTCTACGTTACTAGATCTTTGAAGTTTTTGCAAGGATCTGTAATTTCCTTGCAAAAATGTTATTAAAAGGTAGAAGGAGTGGAAACAAAATCGCTTGTTGAATTTGTCTGTCTAATATTTAGCAATCTACCTGAAATATTGCGAAAATTTTCAAACAAAACTTCTAGATAATTTAATAGTCTACAAAAACCCGGCGAAATATTTTGGCAATTCTCTTCAGGTTCAGCAGAAATTGGCTTGAATTGGCAATTCGAAACGCTCCGAAACTAATGTTTCTATTTGAACATTTGTTGACTTTGTCTATCTAATATTTAGCAAACTAGCTAAGATTTCGCAAAAATTTTCAAACAAAAGCTGCAAATAATTTCGTAATCTATCAAAAACTTGCGAAATATTTTGCATATTTTGTTGAATTCTGCCTAAAATTAGCAAAATGTTGATGAGGTAGAAGGAGTGAAAACAAAATTGCTTGTTGAATTTGTCTGTCTAATATTTAACAAACTACCTGAAATATCACAAAAACTGTTATACAAACCTTGTAGATAATTTAATAGTCTACAAGACACTTGCGAAATATTTTGACAATTTTCTTCAGTTTTAGCTGAAATTGACTTGAATTTGCAAGCGAAAACGCTCCGAAACTAATTTGTCTATTTAAGCATTTGTTGAGTTTGTCTGCCTAATATTTAGCAAATTTTTCGCAAAAATTTTTCATACAAAAGATGCAGATAATTTTGTAATCTATCAGAAACTCGAGAAATATTTTGCAAATTTTGTTCAATTCTGGTCTTGTCTATCTAATCTTGTCTGTCTAGTCTTGTCTGTCTAGTCTTGTCTGTCTAGTCTTGTCTGTCTAGTCTTGTCTGTATAGTCTTGTCTGTCTAGTCTTGTCTGTCTAGTCTTGTCTGTCTAGTCTTGTCTGTCTAGTCTTGTCTGTCTAGTCTTGTCTGTCTAGTCTTGTCTGTCTAGTCTTGTCTGTCTAGTCTTGTCTGTCTAGTCTTGTCTGTCTAGTCTTGTCTGTCTAGTCTTGTCTGTCTAGTCTTGTCTGTCTAGTCTTGTCTGTCTAGTCTTGTCTGTCTAGTCTTGTCTGTCTAGTCTTGTCTGTCTAGTCTTGTCTGTCTAGTCTTGTCTGTCTAGTCTTGTCTGTCTAGTCTTGTCTGTCTAGTCTTGTCTGTCTAGTCTTGTCTGTCTAGTCTTGTCTGTCTAGTCTTGTCTGTCTAGTCTTGTCTGTCTAGTCTTGTCTGTCTAGTCTTGTCTGTCTATTCTTGTCTGTCTAGTCTTGTCTGTCTAGTCTTGTCTGTCTAGTCTTGTCTGTCTAGTCTTGTCTGTCTAGTCTTGTTTGTCTAGTCTTGTCTGTCTAGTCTTGTCTGTCTAGTCTTGTCTGTCTAGTCTTTTCTGTCTAGTCTTGTCTGTCTAGTCTTGTCTGTCTAGTCTTGTCTGTCTAGTCTTGTCTGTCTAGTCTTGTCTGTCTAGTCTTGTCTGTCTAGTCTTGTCTGTCTAGTCTTGTCTGTCTAGTCTTGTCTGTCTAGTCTTGTCTGTCTAGTCTTGTCTGTCTAGTCTTGTCTTTCTAGTCTTGTCTGTCTAGTCTTGTCTGTCTATTCTTGTCTGTCTAGTCTTGTCTGTCTACTCTTGTCTCTTTAGTCTTGTCTGTCTAGTCTTGTCTGTCCAGTCTTGTCTGTCCAGTCTTGTCTGTCCAGTCTTGTCTGTCTAGTTTTGTCTGTCTAGTCTTGTCTGTCTAGTTTTGTCTGTCTAGTCTTGTCTGTCTAGTCTTGTCTGTCTAGTCTTGTCTGTCTAGTCTTGTCTCTTTAGTCTTGTCTGTCTAGTCTTGTCTGTCTAGTCTTGTCTGTCTAGTCTTGTCTGTCTAGTCTTGTCTGTCTAGTCTTGTCTGTCTAGTCTTGTCTGTCTAGTCTTGTCTGTCTAGTCTTGTCTGTCTAGTCTTGTCTGTCTAGTCTTGTCTGTCTAGTCTTGTCTGTCTAGTCTTGTCTGTCTAGTCTTGTCTGTCTAGTCTTGTCTGTCTAGTCTTGTCTGTCTAGTCTTGTCTGTCTAGTCTTGTCTGTCTAGTCTTGTCTGTCTAGTCTTGTCTGTCTAGTCTTGTCTGTCTAGTCTTGTCTGTCTAGTCTTGTCTGTCTAGTCTTGTCTGTCTAGTCTTGTCTGTCTAGTCTTGTCTGTCTAGTCTTGTCTGTCTAGTCTTGTCTGTCTAGTCTTGTCTGTCTAGTCTTGTCTGTCTAGTCTTGTCTGTCTAGTCTTGTCTGTCTAGTCTTGTCTGTCTAGTCTTGTCTGTCTAGTCTTGTCTGTCTAGTCTTGTCTGTCTAGTCTTGTCTGTCTAGTCTTGTCTGTCTAGTCTTGTCTGTCTAGTCTTGTCTGTCTAGTCTTGTCTGTCTAGTCTTGTCTGTCTAGTCTTGTCTGTCTAGTCTTGTCTGTCTAGTCTTGTCTGTCTAGTCTTGTCTGTCTAGTCTTGTCTGTCTAGTCTTGTCTGTCTAGTCTTGTCTGTCTAGTCTTGTCTGTCTAGTCTTGTCTGTCTAGTCTTGTCTGTCTAGTCTTGTCTGTCTAGTCTTGTCTGTCTAGTCTTGTCTGTCTAGTCTTGTCTGTCTAGTCTTGTCTGTCTAGTCTTGTCTGTCTAGTCTTGTCTGTCTAGTCTTGTCTGTCTAGTCTTGTCTGTCTAGTCTTGTCTGTCTAGTCTTGTCTGTCTAGTCTTGTCTGTCTAGTCTTGTCTGTCTAGTCTTGTCTGTCTAGTCTTGTCTGTCTAGTCTTGTCTGTCTAGTCTTGTCTGTCTAGTCTTGTCTGTCTAGTCTTGTCTGTCTAGTCTTGTCTGTCTAGTCTTGTCTGTCTAGTCTTGTCTGTCTAGTCTTGTCTGTCTAGTCTTGTCTGTCTAGTCTTGTCTGTCTAGTCTTGTCTGTCTAGTCTTGTCTGTCTAGTCTTGTCTGTCTAGTCTTGTCTGTCTAGTCTTGTCTGTCTAGTCTTGTCTGTCTAGCCTTGTCTGTCTGGTCTTGCTTGTCTAGTCTTGTCTGTCTAGTCTTGTCTGTCTAATCTTGTCTATCTAGTCTTGTCTCTCTAGACTTATCTGTCTAGTCTCGGGTTCTCTTTATTCATATTAAAATTACCAACACAGAAAATCAACAATTTTTCGCAAACTGCGCTAGTTTTTCTGCATTTCTCATATGTACAGGCTCAAACCAAACCAAAAAATCAATCAAAATCGACAAAAGGGAAGTTAACGTGCAAAATATATGTCAAAAATGTGTATAAAAATAAATATCAACTGTCAAATATGACACATAAATATCAGGTATAAAAATGGCAAACAACTGTCAAATATGTCATCTAAAAGTCAAATATAAAAATGACAAGCTGTCAAATACGACAGCTAAATGTCAAATATAATTAGTCATATCAAGTCACATTGCAAACTGTTGCATATATTTTGTCATATTATTAATACAAACACCATTAACACTTTTTTTGACATATAGTTGATAGATACCTTGACACACAGTTGATACACAGTCCGACATTTAATTACCATAGATGAAAGACTGTGTTTATATTTGACATTTAGCAATTTTTATTAATGTCAAATATAACTACTGAACTATGACAACTATGTGTCAAACCATGTATGAACCATACGTCAAAGTATGTACCAACTACATGTCAAAGTATGTATCAATTAAAGGACAAACTGTCAAATACGACAGCTAAACGTGAAATTTGATTTTAGTCTGTCAAACTATGTATAAACTATTTGACAAAATCGTTATCAATTGTATGACAATCTGACAAATGCGACAATTAACTGTCAAATATAATTACAGTCTCGTCAAACAATCTCGTAGATGTCAAAATATGAATCCACTATATGACGAAGTATGTATAATACATGACAAAGTATGTATAATAACTATAAGACAAGCTGTTATATATGACAGCTCAATGTGAAATATAATTACAGTCTGTCAAACTATCTATCAAATATGTCAAAGTCTGTATCAATTGTATCCGTCAAATACGACGGCTAACTGTCAAATATAATTGCAGTCTGTCATATATGTCAAACGATGTATGAACTAGATGTCAAAATATGCATACACGCTATGTCAAAGTGTCTATCAACTATATGACAAGTTGTCAAATACGACAGCTAAATGTGCAATATAATTACAGTTTGTCAAACTATGTATCAACTATATGTCAAAGTCTGTATCAATTATATGACAATCTGTTAAATACGACAGCTAACTGTCAAATATATATATAGAGTCTGTTAAATATGTCAAACTATGTATGAACTAGGTGTCAAAATATATATTCACGATATGACAAAGTATGTATCAACTATATAACAGGCTGTCAAATATGACAGGTAAATGTGAAATATAATTACAGTCTGTCAAACTATGTATCAACTATATGTCAAAGTCTGTATCAATTGTATGACAATCTGTTAAATACGACAGCTAACTGTCAAATATATATACAGTCTGTTAAATATGTCAAACTATGTATGAACTAGGTGTTAAAATATATATTCACGATATGACAAAGTATGTATCAACTATATAACAGGCTGTCAAATATGACAGGTAAATGTGAAATATAATTACAGTCTGTTAAATAATGTATCAACTATATGCCAAAGTCTGTATCAAATGTATGAAAATCTGTCAAATACGACAGCTAACTCTCAAATATATATACAGTCTGTCAAATATGTCAAAGTATGTATAAACTAGATGTAAAAATATGTATTCACGATATGGCAAAGTATGTATCAACTATATAACTATATTTCAACTATATAACTATAGTCTTGTCTGTCTAGTCTTATCTGTCTAGTCTTGTCTGTTTAGTCTTGTCTGTCTAGTCTTGTCTGTCTAGTCTTGTCTGTCTAGTCTTGTCTGTCTAGTCTTGTCTGTCTAGTCTTGTCTGTCTAGTCTTGTCTGTCTAGTCTTGTCTGTCTAGTCTTGTCTGTCTAGTCTTGTCTGTCTAGTCTTGTCTGTCTAGTCTTGTCTGTCTAGTCTTGTCTGTCTAGTCTTGTCTGTCTAGTCTTGTCTGTCTAGTCTTGTCTGTCTAGTCTTGTCTGTCTAGTCTTGTCTGTCTAGTCTTGTCTGTCTAGTCTTGTCTGTCTAGTCTTGTCTGTCTAGTCTTGTCTGTCTAGTCTTGTCTGTCTAGTCTTGTCTGTCTAGTCTTGTCTGTCTAGTCTTGTCTGTCTAGTCTTGTCTGTCTAGTCTTGTCTGTCTAGTCTTGTCTGTCTAGTCTTGTATGTCTAGTCTTGTCTGTCTAGTCTTGTCTGTCTAGTCTTGTCTGTCTAGTCTTGTCTGTCTAGTCTTGTCTGTCTAGTCTTGTCTGTCTAGTCTTGTCTGTCTAGTCTTGTCTGTCTAGTCTTGTCTGTCTAGTCTTGTCTGTCTAGTCTTGTCTGTCTAGTCTTGTCTGTCTAGTCTTGTCTGTCTAGTCTTGTCTGTCTAGTCTTGTCTGTCTAGTCTTGTCTGTCTAGTCTTGTCTGTCTAGTCTTGTCTGTCTAGTCTTGTCTGTCTAGTCTTGTCTGTCTAGTCTTGTCTGTCTAGTCTTGTCTGTCTAGTCTTGTCTGTCTAGTCTTGTCTGTCTAGTCTTGTCTGTCTAGTCTTGTCTGTCTAGTCTTGTCTGTCTAGTCTTGTCTGTCTAGTCTTGTCTGTCTAGTCTTGTCTGTCTAGTCTTGTCTGTCTAGTCTTGTCTGTCTAGTCTTGTCTGTCTAGTCTTGTCTGTCTAGTCTTGTCTGTCTAGTCTTGTCTGTCTAGTCTTGTCTGTCTAGTCTTGTCTGTCTAGTCTTGTCTGTCTAGTCTTGTCTGTCTAGTCTTGTCTGTCTAGTCTTGTCTGTCTAGTCTTGTCTGTCTAGTCTTGTCTGTCTAGTCTTGTCTGTCTAGTCTTGTCTGTCTAGTCTTGTCTGTCTAGTCTTGTCTGTCTAGTCTTGTCTGTCTAGTCTTGTCTGTCTAGTCTTGTCTGTCTAGTCTTGTCTGTCTAGTCTTGTCTGTCTAGTCTTGTCTGTCTAGTCTTGTCTATCTAGTCTTGTCTGTCTAGTCTTGTCTATCTAGTCTTGTCTGTCTAAGTCTTGTCCATTTAATCTTATTCGTCTATCTTGTCTGTCTAGCATTGTCTGTCCAGTTTCGTGGTGGGTCTGTAAAATATTTTCAAAATCTTGTAAAACTTTTCTTAAATTTGTTCTATGTCTGTAAAATTATTTAAATAAACATAAATATCATATTCACAAATTTGCACATTCAAATAATTTTCACAATGTAATCAAAATTTTCATCTAGAAGTCATTTTAAACGTTTGAAATTCAAATTGAATTGAACGAATCACAACGCGCGAGACGTCTCAGACACGTCATGCGCAGTTGCTTTTGTCGTCGAGTGTCTTTTGTTTTTCGTAACCTCAGCTTCGAATGTTTGACGTGCTGCAAATTGCTCCGCAAAAGGTGAGTTTTTTCATACAAATTTCACAATTTACCACAAAATGTTCGCAAAATATTATTCCCAGTGACTTGCCGTACGGTTGAAACGTTGATTTAACGCCAGAAAATAATATTTTTTTATACTTTCTCCCAATCTCAGTCAGCGTCACTCAAAGAAAATGTCGGCCATTAATGTTCGCATCTCAAAATTTTTTCAGAATTTTTACAATTGCTTTAATTCTCCCAACATTAGTAATGTGTTTCTAATTACGACGTGAAATTGATTAAATTCAGAAAATTAATTTTAAATAAATTTTGCTATTTACAATTTGCAATTGGACGGCAGGCGGCGCTGCTTCCTAACAACTTCCTCGGGTTTATACAGAGACGGATTAAGGTCGAAAGTGCCCTAAGCAAGCACTTAATTGACGCTCTTCAAGCAATCATAAAGTATTATAAATTACACAGTGAAACTTTAGTATAATGAATCTCAATATAATGATTTCCTCGATTTAACAAATTCTTACAAATCCCCTAGATTGATTAATTAATTAATTAATAATAATTATATAATAATAAATAAAATAATTATATAAAAATAATAATTAATTAATTCATTAAAAATAATTGATTTGTAACTATTTTTGTATATTAAATTAGGAAAATTTAGATTTTTTTTTGTATCCAGACCTAAGTACAGATGAAATAACCATATCAATAGGACAGACATATGTGTATGTATATGTTTGTAATTTTTCTGGTAAATAAAATTAATTACTTAGTGGTCAGTAGTTAAAATCAAGTAGACAGGCGCGCGCTTCGCAAGCTCTATACAACATATGATTTTTAAGTCTTAAAGTCTTCTTCTTCTTGTTTCTCTCATTCTAGGCATCCTACCTGTTTATGCATCACTGTGGTCGGTCAAAGTGGGGCCTTTTATCGCTCCACCGCTTTATGAGTCTCCCTGGGCTTCTTTTACCTCTTAGCGAATTATTCCGTGATATTGCAGCCTGGTGTTGTCCATCCAGTCCACGTGGCTGCGCCACATCTCTTTTCGTTCTTCTAACCTATCGTTAATGGGTTGCACGTCGGACATTTGCCTTAGTTCTTTCAATGCAAGAAAGTAGGTAGCTTATTATCGTTTAAAAACTTGCTTTGTAAAACGTCGCGCTCCTAGGCACGTGCCTAGTTTGCTTTATGGATAATCCACCACTAGGTTTATGTTTGTTATAACTTTGCTATAAAGCTGTCAATTATATTTATGCTAAGTTTTTGCACAGAAATTCTAATTTATTTTGGAAAATTTCGCACGAGTTAGTTGATTTTCGTGTTTCTGTAAAAACAAAGGATAGTTATTTGTATTTATTGCGAACATATTTCTGTGTGTAATTTATAAGTTGGCGTTTGTTGTACAAGTGTTTACACATTGCTAAATGGTGATTTCTTAAAAATCTAAATCTTCTTTTATTTCACAGAGTAAAGATAATTAACACGTTAGCGCCGGCGTGTAGCTCCGGTGGTACACGTTGCCCGCAAACTAAAACTCAAAACCGAGGGTCGGCGTCAACGTGTTAATCGTATTATATATGTAAATTCATAGCATTGATAAACTCACTATCTTCTTCTTCTTTCGAATGGACTTACTTTAGATCACGCTTGTTCAACTGTTTAGCTTTGATCTTTGCCCAGTATTGTCGCATCTTCTGTCGGTGTAACTTCTTTTTCTCTTCTGTCCAGGTGGTACTTTTCCTTCGGAGATTTTCCTGAAATCCACGAACTTCCTTCAGGGTGCGTCACATCTCTTTTCGCCTAAAATAAAATCGCCAAATAAAATTTCGCCTAAAATAATTTTACAGACTGTCTGTTTTGGAGATCTGTTATTCCAAGTTCTTTAATATCCTTCTCGGTTTCTATAAACCAAATGGTACGAACCTTCTTGTTTTGCCAGAAGGTGAACAGACGGTTGATTAGTCAGTTTGGAAACAATCTTGCAACGTGGCCATATAAAGCTACGCTTCTTTTCCTTGCACAGACAGAGAGCATCTCAATATGTTCGTAGATGATAAATTCATTATGTTTTAACCACACTTATATAAGGGTGATTAAAACATAATAAATTTAGCAATTCAGTGTAAGTATGGATTACCACGTAGCAATGGTCTCAACCATCTTATTCATTAAACTCATGGACTTTGAATATTGCAAAGACCGTATATGCTAGATCACCCTTTCCCGAGGAGCAACTGTTTCAGATAAAGGCAACAGATTTAGTCGAGTAAACATAAAATCTCGTTCATGCTTGGCCGTAATCAGACAAGCTGGATGAGCACCCACACTATCAAAATGTTCTTTTATTTCAGGGCGGGTGCGAAGGTACAACAGTGCCAGGCACACTAAATGCGAACATAAAGCCTCTGAGTGTTGCAACGACCGCTTGCCAGTGGTCTTGACCACCCCTTCGCGAGGTGCACCTGTTTTCACTAAAAGCAGCGGATCTAGAGGAGTAAACCTCGAACTAAAAATCCCGCTCGTACTTGTCCCTCACCAGACAAGCTGGATGAGCACCCGCGCGCGTCGGGTTAGACTAATTGTATCTAAGTGCGTTTCTAGATACTGCTTAGGGAAGTATTTTATTTTCATCCGAAAGCCCACCGCAAACAAGGCTTAAAGTCGGGAGTGTTAGATTCGCGAATTAAAATGTTTAGGGAAATTGTCTCGAAATTTTGCTGATAGTGCGCGTTTTTTTTTCTGCGTGTGTTAGATCCGCGAGACTTTAAACCCGTAAAAGTTAGGTTGTGATGGAAGCTGTCCCATTTCCTTTGGCTGGTGGATATGGTTGGGGGAGCGGCGCAGACTGCAGGAAGTGCCTGTCGGACAGGGAAGCCGCCTGGTCCGCAGGACTTCAGAAGAGTGCAGGCTTTCCCTCCACTGCACAAAGGTAGGTTTTAGAGATGACTCCAAGACGCAAGTAGTAAGTGGTTTTCTGATTACGCGGTCGGGAAGTGCGCGAAATGTTGAAGAACCGTCCGAATATCGCGAGTAAAACAAATGGACGTTTGGACGATTTGAGTGGTTTAAGACTGACTTTTGCTTCTTATTGAGATTAATAATTTGTGCTGCAATGTTAACTGTAACGAATTTCTAATGGGCAAATTCTCAAATCGTTTTTAACGTAAATACATAAAGAGTCAGTCAAGAAAACCACTCAAAGCTAGACGGACATCGTCGATATTTTATTTACGAAAAGTCTTGAAAATATGTTTCTAACGTAAATGTATTTTCAAACTTTCAACCTTTTGATAAACCACTGCAATTCGCTGCAGAAACCGAAGATCCGGATTTTCGGCGCGTGTGCAATTCTTTTAACACGGTAAGGAAGTTTCATAAAGCCATCCTTAGGATGCAAAGTTCACTTTTATAAAATTGTAAAACCCAAGACCAGGATAATCAATCTGGCCCTTTAACTACTAATCAATGTATTTCCATTTCTTCTGTTTCAGAGGGGATGCGAAGGTACCAAGGTGCCAGGTACATTAAATACGAACATAAAGCCTCTGACATTCGCATCCTCATGTTATTAATATATTTCTGCCCAAACTGCTGAGGTTTAGGTGAGTTTGGTACAGAAGAAGAATAAAGAGTTAGTAATTTATCTAACACTTACCCAGTTGTTGAGTTTAGTCATTAATTTGACGGCCAAACTGTGAATTATTCCATCACACTATGGCGTATATTCTAGATTTCGTATTTATTGTAAAATCTCTTATTACTTTTACTGCTAGAATTTCTTATAAAATATTAATTGAAACGATAATTATAGGTTTATTATTTTTCTTAAATTGGTTTATTTCGTTGAAACAGCAACGTTTGTGGATTAATAAATGGGAAGAAAATATGTAAAATTTAACACGATGACTGCCACGTGAATCGCGGGTGTCTCACAGGTATTTGTATTTTATAGTACAATTTGTATTGTGGCAATTAACGTGTTAAGGGGGGAAACCACATTAGGATGTTCAAAAAATCCGATTTTTTTTATTGCATAAATTTCGTTAGCTTAGCTATCCAAGAATACGCTATCGAAATTTCAAATCGAAATTTGCATTCGTTTAAATTTTATGAGCATAGAACCGAGTGCACATCGGGTACAGGCTACAGACTTGAGCGGATTTTCCTCGTTTATCTCGAAATGACTTTTTTCACATTTGCGTGCAATCTAACTCAAAAAGTGTCGAATCGATCATTATGATATTTGATAGTATGATTCTTTATAAAATTTAGAACCAACTTGTGAGATGATATCATGATTTTAAGGGTATTTTCCTTTGCATAATTAGAGAAAAAATCGTGAAATTCGAAGAAAAATTGTTCCAACACCTGCAAAATTTTTAATTTTAATTTTTTTCGCCTGCATTTAGGTTCATATTCTTAGAAAATAAGTTATTAATGTTAAATCAAAACCTTTTTGATTTCACATGAAAATCGGAATGGCTACACTGCACGCAATTGGAAAACTATACTTACAACCTTCGGCGGACATCACACCGTAACTTGTTACTGTAACTGTTATTTTTGGCTGAAATTATTCAAAAAAATTCACAGAAATTGTTCGAAATATGAATGAAATGAAGTCAAAATTTGATTAAATTCTAGTCAACTTCTCCCACCAAAAAAAAAACCTAAAAAATCAGTATCAAACATCCTCCTAATGTGGTTTCCCCCATTAAATGATAAAAATGTAAATTGGCATAAATCAAGCTGTTGAGTTTTAACCCAGCAATAATTCTAATTTTAAATTTATCTTCTTTAATTAGTTTTTTAGATAAGACTGCTTCTATTATTGGTACTGTATAGTCGACTATAATTGGAATGCGTTATTTGATTGGTGAGAATTCATCAAATTTATTAAAATGAAACCTCATTTAGTATCTATAGTCCATTTTTTTAAAGAATGCAGTAACTAGAAACCTGATTTACACTATGACAAATGTTCAATCCAGTTACAAAATTTGGCGCTAAATTCTAATATAGTTACTTGAACATAAAATTGGTAATTTATGAACGATTTCATTGAATATCTTATTATTATTATTGGCAACAATAGTAATAAAATACAAACAAAAAAAAATGGAGAAAAACGCAAAAAATCTAATTGATACAAACATATCAGATGATAATTGTGAATTGACACGGCAGCCATTGACAACTAACAGCTGAAAAGAAAGAGAGGAAAGAGGTTGAGATGGAGAAGTAGATATCGTCGGTGTGAACTTCTCCTCGATTTAAGCCAATCAGAGAACAAGGTCAAATAAGCCCTATTTTCCCTGTACTGCATTCTTAAAAAAATGGACTATAGTCTTCTGTTACTAATTTACACGAAACAAAATTTGAATCGCAAATGTTTGGGGCGTTTTAGATATTTGATTCGCGTTTTTGTTTAAAATTGCACTCACAATTAGGTTGGATGTTTCGGGGATTTGAGAGCAGTCATTACTTAAACTGCAGTTTGAATGCAGAGTTATCCTAATTTCTAACAACTTGTTAGCACAATCAAAATTCTACTAAAATTACTCAAATTTAATTTAATTTAGCACATCTATAGGAATGTTCAAAATTTATTATTGCTGCATCAAATTCTTCTTCTTCTTCTATAGCTCTACAGCTCAGTTTGGGCCTTGGCTTGAGTTACAACATTCTTCCATCTCTCCCTGCTGTTAACCAATTGCAGCCAGTTTCTCACACCTAATATATTCAGGTCGTCGATGCAGTCATCTCGCCATCTCTTACGTGGTCTACCCCGAGCTCTTCTTTCATATGGTCTCCAGTTCGTTAGTATTTTCGGTCCTCGGGTGCTTTGCATACGCATAATATGTCCAAACCATTGTAACCGTAGTGCCTTTACATGCTTTACGATGTCCGCTCCTCCAATTAGTCTGTCCAGTTCATGGTTCATTCTGCATCTCCATGTACTACAGTTTTCAAATATTCTGCGTAATATGCTTCTTTCGCAAACTCGTAGTGCGTTTTCGTTGATCGTAGATATGGTCCATGTTTCACACGCATATGTTATGACGGGTCTAATGAGTGTGTTATAGATCTTTAACTTTAATTTGACACTTAGAAGCTTCTCTCCCAGTAGCTTCTTATTCGTGAAATAAGCTGTCTTTCCTGCTACAATTCTCGCACTGCTTTCTTCGCTGATTCTGTTGTCGTTAGTTATTTTCGACCCTAGGTAAGAGAAGGTTCCTGACTTTTTCGAAATTAAATGCGTTGACTTGTAATTACTCGCCTACATATTAGTTTGCGCAAATTTCATTTGGTTCTGTCCGGTTGAAATATTTAAAAATTACGTATTTCATTCGCTTTGAATCAGTTTCTTTGGGATTCAGTGTTGGTTCTGACCAAACGGAAGACGTAACTGTTGTCTCTTGCGCCTCATGGTTGTTTTCGCGAAATTAGTTTGCGTTTCCCAATCACGGATAATTTAAATCCAGATTGGAAGACCAGTCCTGTTTGTTCTGTCCAAAAGGAATTTGTGGTTTTAGGCGAGTCAAGTTTAATATTATTTTAGTTTACTTCCTCTTCTATACGTCTTACAAAAATTCTAATATTTTGGAACGAAGTTCCTTTAGGGCAGGCATGTCAAACTCATTTGATATTGCGGGCCACATTTTCTATTTTGTACTAAGTTGGGGGCCACATGTTTTTACTTTTCAAAAAAATTAATAAAATACGATTCTTTATAATGTATTTATTTTATTCATGTTATTTTTACACTAAAACTATATAATTATTCTATATTTAAAAAAATTAAATTGAAATAAAAGTTCAATTCAAAAATAATAAACAAAATCACAGTTTAATACTACTTTTTGGAAGATATTTGACATCGTTTGTTGGAAAGCAGGCCATCAATGTTTGGTTGAATATCTTTGGTTGAGAAATTGTTACAATTTTTAAATTTGATGATATATGTGGATCGATTAATCTGATCGGTAAATAACTTAAAAAAATGTTAACGCTCTTGTTAACTTCGGTTAAATTGAACTTCCGTTAACTTTAGTCCGTTACATTGGTTGTTTGTTGACATGCTGTCATTTTTTGTTTGAATTACGCGCCACGCGGGCATACCAGCAACAGCTCAAAAGAGCAAAAATACAGAGCCGAAAAAATAAAGCGACCCTGTTGATTATTTGCTCTTTGCGAGTGAATATGACAAGTTATTATAACCTGCCTTTTTTAGCGTTAGCGTCATTTTTAACCGACTTCATTTATATTTTATCATTCTTCATTTATTTATCTTTTCGTTTGAGTTGGTTCTTGGTGGTAATAGTTGATGGTGTAACATTTACAAGATTAGATCATGAACACTACTACTTCTACTCAAAGTACGCAAAGCACTGAAAGTGAAACTGAATCAAATCCTTGGCCACACTTTAGTGATTACTTTGAACTTTGTCTGTCTGTCAGTCTGTCCGTGTATGTGGCTGTTTATGGAATCGTAGCTCCTAAACGAATGGACCGAATTAGATGAGGTTTTTATTTTTGAAAGCTGTCGTGATCGAGGAGGTTCTTAGCTATAATTTATGGAGATCTGTTCATGCGTTTGATGACAATCAGCTCATTTCTTATTTAATCTATAACCAATTTGACACAAATGTTTGTCTAGAAAAAAATTGTGTATGAAAACTGAAGGTTCTTTCCTGTATTTCATTCATTTCCTGTATTTGAAAATATTTCCTTTCCACTCAGAAATAAAATATGTATAAGGGTTTACGGCTTTGTGACACCTCTGCTTTAGAGAAACAGTTTAGAAAGACAAGTTCCAATGCGGCCCAAAACAAAACCGACAATTTTTTTCGTTCATTTATCAAATTGACGCTTTTGTTTCGGGCCGCATTTCAACTTATCTTGCCCCCAGTTTGACAATTTGTCATTTATTTACTATATTTTTTACCCGCATTGCATCTTGTCCGTATGAGGCTCAGTTAGAATTTGTTCATTAAATAACCGTTCTATTTTAAGCCGCATTGCAACTTGTCTTGCGAGCGCAGTTTGGACACCCCTGACTTAAATCAAATATTCAACCACATACGTCATCTGTCATATATGACAGATAATTTGGAAAATCCTTTAACATCCATATAGACGATAGGTTTTATCTTAAATACTTAGTTCACTCACCTTTCATGGCCAATAAAATAGATACAGTCTAAGTATTCCGCGACAAAAACTTTAGTCTTGTGATTACGCTGCGAAATCGACTTTGTCTCACCAGGAGAGTTCGGTGAGGTTGCCTAAGTCCTCAAAGCAGAAGGGATGGAAGTGGAACTTCGTTCCTGACTAGGGTCCCCTGACCGCATACGTTTATTGTTAATGTTGGGCTAGTGGCATTTGGTTTTGGATCATCTTTTAAAAGAAACATTTCTGATTTATTTTCGCTCTGGTATTGTTTCTTAATTGATAGACGCGAAGATAGGCTTAGTTATAAATTGAAAAATGTGAGGATATATTTTTTGAAATACTTTTTATTAGCTTCTCAAACAAATAAAAAAAATAATAATAAAATTATATAAATATTTAAAAATATACAAGCGTATCGGTCATTATTTTTTGTTTCTTCTAAAAATATAAATTACAATAATAATATATTATATATTTGTACCACAGATTTATCCATCCATTTCGAATCCATCGTCCGTTTCCATTCATTCTAATCAATAATTGTATCCGGTTTGTGGACTGAAGCTTCCACTGCCTGGACGGGGGCCTCCGAAAGCGGGTCTTGCGCCACCTCCGAAAGCACCACCTCCTGCGCCACCTCCAAAAGCACCACTTCCTGCGCCACCTCCAAAAGCACCACTTCCTGCGCTACCTCCGAAAGCACCGCCGCTTCCTCCGCCTCCTTGTGGACGGTATTGTCCATCATCTCCGCCAGCGCCGCCGGAATAGGCTCCGGCACCTCCACCACCTCTGGCTTCCTCGGCCAAATTCTGTTGAATGGATTTCAAGATAGCCTCCGGGATCGGTGGAGGAGTCGGTAAATGCGCTCCCACTGGCCTGAAACCGTTTTCGTCGGCGGTGTATTGGATGGAGTATTGTTGTCCGTCCGGGCCGGTGTAAGAAAATGAACCCGTCGCCGATTGCGCCTCGCCCTGCGAATAAACCTCGCTAAATCAAAAACATTTATTTCTCCTAAACTCACCTTCAGTTGTCCTCTCTCTTGAGCGGCGATACCGTTTCCGGTCTCGTAGGCGTAACTGTAACTTCCGTCGCCTTGGTTCGGTTCGTTGTCGTAACGGAGGATTGGAATGTTGGCGCCGCCGCCTCCGGAATAACTTCCTCCGCCACTGCCTCCGCCTCCGGAATAACTTCCTCCGCCGCCGCCGCCTCCTCCTCCTCCCGGGAACCTACCGGCGCCTCCGCCGCCACCACCGCCGAACCCTGGCCGTGGTGCTCCTCCGAAGCCAGGTCCCGTGTATCCTCCGGCACCTCCCGCCCCCGCTGGCGGAAGATACGTGTTGTCCAAGCGAGCGCTCAACGCCGCCCCCACAACCGACAACACAATCAACTGAAAACAATAAAAGTATTTTTTCATCACTCATGGATAATAGTACTATCTTGGTGCACGTTTTTTAGTGCGATAAATCAGTTGTATTTTACATAACTTGAATAACGCACGCAAATATTCACTGTATAGACTGTATCTATTTTATTGGTTACTATAAAAGGTGAGTGAACTAATTGTTTAAGATAAAGCCTATCGTCCACATGGATGTTAAAGGATTTGCGAAAATATATGTCATGTATGACATATGACGGATGTGGTTGAGTATTTGATTTTGGTCAGGGGTGTCCAAACTGTGCTCGCAAGACAAGTTGCAATACGGGTTAAGATAGAACGGTTAATTTAATGAACAAATTCAAACTGAGTCTCATACAGACAAGATACAATGCGGTCCAAAATTTAGGTTAACCAAAATTTGCTAACTGGGGCAAGATAAGTTAAAATGCGGGCCGAAACAAAAGCGTCAATTTGATAAATGAATGAAAAAAAATGTCGGTTTTGTTTTGGGCCGCATTGGAACTTGTCTTACGGCCCGATGGGTCTATACACGTCTATACGTCTATACCCGATGGGCCGCAAGACAAGTTCCAATGCGGCCCAAAACAAAACCGACAATTTTTTTCATTCATTTATTTCAGACACCAACTTGTGAGCAAAAGTTTGCAAATTTCGCCACCCAAGCAGTTAGTCTGTAGATTTAGACTAAAATCCAGCAATTATTTAGTGTATAGACGAGATTATTATATTACATCAAAACTTGCTGTCGCATAAAATGTACGAAAATATTTTAGTCTGTCATAAATGACACATGTGTAGTTGAGTATTTGATTTAGATCAGGAGTGTCCAACGGGCGAAATTGTTAATTTCACTCTCGAGCGAATGCGCACCCTCACTTTTTCGCACTCGAGTAATATTGACAACCTTTCGCCCTAGTTACAAAATCTACTATTATCTATCTCGTATTTATAATAAATAATAATAGTTATTGTAACATAAAAATTAAAGAAAAGGTTACTGGCCACGAGGTCCTTCATGCCCTGACATTTGACAGATGTCAACTGTCAGTTCAGCGAACAAGTGAAATGAAATGCAGTTTGTGCAATGTTTTACTGCTCGGGCTCGCGGCGTGACGTTCTCTAAGCAGACATACGTCAAATTTAACATTTGACAGGTGTCAACTGTCAATAAAACGAGAAAATCTTGGAAAGTTGAGCGCTCGAATGGGCGACCGCTCCGGATCACGGCGTGACGTTTTCTAAGTTGACATACGTCAAATTTGACATATGACAGATGCCAACTGTCAGTTCAGCGAACAAGTGAAATGAAATGAAGTTTGTGCAATGTTTTACGGCTCGGGCTCGCGGCGTGAAGTTATCTAAGCAGACATACGTCAAATTTGACATTTGACATTTGACAGGTGTCAACTGTCAGTTCAGCGAGAAAGTGAAATGAAATGCAGTTTGTGCAATGTTTTACGGCTCGAGCTCGCGGCGTGAAGTTCTCTAAGCAGACATACGTCAAATTTGACATTTGACAGGTGTCAACTGTCAATAAACCGAGAAAATCTTGTAAAGTTGAGCGCTCGAATGGGTGACCGCTCCGGATCACGGCGTGACGTTTTCTAAGCTGACATACGTCAAATTTGACATATGACAGATGCCAACTGTCGATTCAGTGAGCAAGTAACAAACAAGTTTTAACGGTCTATAAGTCTTATATACAATATCTATGTCATATTTTCTTAAACTTTGCAAAATCGCGAACGTTGTTTTACACAGGGCACTGATTAGATTAAACTGCACTATAAATTTTGGCGAGATCTTGATTTCTAAACTTAGCTTAGAAAATAGTTCCGAATAATTATTTGAAAACTGGATGGTTGTATTTAATCCGAAGTTTGTGTGTTCACTTACAATTGTCTTTCAAATAATTGCTTATATCTCAGCTGTTAGGCAATTTAGAGTAGCGAAACTTTGTACGCACATAGTAAACTAAATCCATTAATCGTGTTTGAAAACTAGTGAGAATAAACTAAAACGTGAATGAATCAATCGTTATCAAAACGTGAATAAATCGACAGATAATGTTTTAACATTTGTTCAAAATCGCCTGAGACTCAAACAATGAAATTCGCTATTAACAGATTATACTGCTTTAACAATTTTGACTAGATTTCGACTTTTAAAAATTGTTTGGCACATAGTTAACTAAGTTATCTAGTAATAGCTGTAAACTATAACGTTCTATTTAGACTTAGAGTGAAGTAATGAGCTTTCAAAGTTGACTAGAAATAGTCTTTGAACTTTTAGTCCATATCTCGGTTTCTAGACTAGTTAGAGTAATGAAATTTTTAAGTTAAAAATTTTTGTTTGTTCATAAAAAAAATGTGTTTGTTTGTTTTGTTTGTTATTGTAAATGAATTGTACTTACAAATTTCATATTTGGATATGAGTAGAGATGGTTTGCAGTGAGAAATGGATTGATGAGTAGTGGATGAAGATGCAGTGGATGCAAAAGATTTATATAGTAAAAGACGGCCGGGAGAATTGTCGGCGGGCCTCAGTGGGGGATCTCCCCAAGTGAAGATGAGCCTCGGCATTTCGACCGAGAGGAATTTCCTCGATGATCCAGATCATCGTAATAATGCACCAAGGCTGTCATAAGTGCATACCGATTTCTTTTTCGCTCGGTTATTTGCTCAATTATTGCGCGCCTAGAAAGTGCTAGAAATAAGAAAAAAGTTACTTATCTCGATGTTTTTTTTCTGCTTTTCGAAAATTGCAAAATATTGATTGTGCGCGGACTGTCTCGGACGATCTCTTTCCAGCCCGGCTATGTTATTTATGGCGTGCGTGCAATTAATAAATTTATTTAAATGTCGAAACGCGTAAAATTTCAATTTATCTTTTTTTGAGCTAAACGTCTAATTAAATATTTCATTTACTGTTTCATACATAATCACACTCCACCATATACATTTCATTTATATGTCACAACTGTCTTGTTCAACAATAAATGTCACGTAAAACATTTAATACAAATTTGTCCAATCACGACATAATATTTGACAATTAATACGTTGTCATAATATTTAACAGTTATTACATTGTCACAATATCTGACAGTTATCATATTGTCATAATACCTGACAGTTATCATATTGTCACAATTTTCGATAGCTATCACATTCTTACAATATTTAACAGTTATAATGTCATAATATCTGGCAGTTATTACATTTTCACAATATTTTACAGTTATTACATTGTCACAATATTTTACATTGTTATTACATTGGTAACAAATACAGTTATTACATTGGTATAATACCTGACAGTTATTATATTGTCACAATATTCGATAATTAACACATTCTTACAATATTTAACACATAAAAATGTCATAATGTTCTCACAATATCTGACAGTTATTACATTATCATAATACCTGACAATTATCATCTTGTCACAATATTCATTTTGTGATTAAAAATTATGACATTTTATTATAATTTTTAAATATAATGTCACAATATGTAAATTAAATTTAAATATAATGTCACAATATTCGATAGTTATCACATTGTTACAATATTTACAAATTTTACAATAAGGGTTATAATGTTATATTAATGTTAATTAATGTATATATGTCATTTCTGACAGTTATCACATTGTCACAATATCTGAGAGTTATTACTAGGGCTTTATATATAGGATCCTATAAACTAGGATTTATATGTAAATACATATTTTTAATTCAAATAATTTTCGGTTTTATTTTGTTTTCCACACAAGTTATGATATTTGAAAATAAAGGTTACATTTTCTCGTTCCAAATGTTATAATTTGCGTAGAAAACAAAATAAGATCGAAAATAATTTGAATAAAAAATAGGTATTTACATATAAATCTGGGCCCTAGTTATTACATTGTCATAATACTTGACAGTTATCATATTGTCACAATATTCGATAGATATCACATTGTTTAAGATATTTAACAGTTATCAAAGTGTCATAATATCTGACAGTTATCACATTGTCACAATATCTGACAGTTATTACATTGTTATAATACCTGATAGTTATCATATAGTCACAATATTCGATGGTTATCACATTGTTAAAATATTTAACAGTTATCAAAGTGTCATAATATCTGACAGTTATCACATTGTCACAATATCTGACAGTTATTACATTGTCATAATACCTGATAGTTATCATATAGTCACAATATTCGATGGTTATCACATTGTTAAAATATTTAACAGTTATCCAAATGTCATAATATCTGACAGTTATCACATTGTCACAATAATTGGCAGTTATTACATTGTCATAATACCTGATAGTTATCATATAGTCACAATATTCGATAGTTATCACATTGTCACAATATCTGACAGTTATTACATTGTCAAAATACCTGACAGTAATCATATTGTCACAATATTCAATAGTTATCACATTGTTACAATATTTGGCAAATATCAAAATATCATAATTTCTAACAAACGGAACACAGCCTGAACATATAAATATATTCAGCCTTTCCGGAGCTCTATAACAGTTATTGAGTCTTTATAGGACTACCAAAACAAATCTCAAATGAAATTTGTAAGTTATTTTATAGCTTTCAGTCCACTTTCGTGGTACTAAAAAAAACCATAAAAATAACATTGATTTTTTAAGATCATGTCTTTCCGATACCTTAAGTGGATAGCGATCTGTGGACGCGTTTCGAGATTTATCTCTCATCAGCACAGCTTTGCTTCCATAAACAATAGCAATTTTCAAGTGCGTGGTTTGTGACACATTGTCACAATATCTGACACTTATTATATTGTCATAATACTACTTGACAGTTATCATATTGTCACAATATTCGATATATATCACATTCTTACGATATTTATCAGTTATCCAAGTGTCATAATATCTGACAGTTATTACATTGTCACAAATTCTGACAGTTATTACTTTGGCATAATACCAGACAGTTATCATATTGTTACATTATGCGATAGTTATCACGCTGTTGAAATATTTAACAGTTATCAAAATGTTATAATATCTGACAGTTATCACATTGTCACAATATCTAACAGTTATTACATTGTCGTAATACCTGATAATTACCATATTGTCGCAATATTCGATGGTTATCACATTTTAACAATATTTAAGTTATCAAAATGTCATAATATCTGACAGTTATCACATTGTTACAATAATTGACAGTTATTACATTGTCGTAATACCTGACAGTTATCACAATATTCGATATTTATCACATTCTTACAATATTCAACAGTTATCAAAATGTTATAATATCTGACAGTTATCACATTCTCACAATATATGACAGTTATTACATTGTCATATTACCTGACAGTTATCACATCGTCGCAATATTCGATAGTTATCACATTGTTACGATATTTCATACTTATCAAAGTGTTATAATATCTGACAGTTATCACATTCTCACAATATCTAACAGTTATTACATTGTCCTAATACCTGATAATTACCATATTGTCGCAATATTCGATGGTTATCACATTTTTGCAATATTTAACAGTTATCAAAATGTCATAATATTTGACAGTTATCACATTGTCACAATATCTGACAGTTATTATATTGTGATAATACCTGACATTTATCATATTATCACAATATTCATTTTGTGATTAAAAATTGTGACATGTTGTTATAATTTGTAAATATAATATCACAATATGTAAATTAAATGTAAATATAATGTCACAATATCTAACAGTTATTACATTGTCATAATACCTGACATTTATCATATTATCACAATATTCATTTTGTTTATTAGAAATTATGACAGTTCTGTTATCACAACAGACAAGACTAGGCAGGCTAGACAGACAAGACTAGACAGATAATAAAATATTCGATAGTTTATTGATCACATTGTTACGATATATAACTGCTATCAATGTGTCATAATTGTATGTCACAACTGTCATGTTCATCAAAAAATGTCACTTAGAACATTTAATACTTATTTGTTTAATCACGACATAATATTTGACAGTTATTACATTGGCATAATACCAAACAGTTATTATATTGTCACAATATGGGATAGTTATCACATTGTTACAATATTTAACAGTTATGAAAATGTTATATCTGACAGTTATCACATTGTCACAATATCTGACAGTTATTGATGTGATCTGACGATTATCATATTGTCACAATATTCGACAGTTATCACATTGTTACAATATTTAACAAGTATCAAAATGTAATAATATCTGACAGTTATCACATTGTCACAATATCTGACAATTATTACATTGTCTTAATACATGATAATTATTATATTGTCACAATATTCGATAGTTATCACATTGTTACGATATTTAACAGGTATCAAAATGTCATAATATCTGACAGTTTTTACATTGTCACAATATTCGATATTTATCACATTGTTGCGATTTTTAATTGTTATCAAAGTTTCATAATATATGACAGTTATCACATTGTCACAATATCTGACAGTTATCACATTGTCATAATACCTGACATATCATATTATCACAATATTCGATATTTATCACATTGTTACAATATTTAACAGTTATCAAAATGTCAGAATGTCTGACAATCATCACATTGTCACAATATCTGACAGTTATTACATTGTCATAATACCTGACAGTTATTATATTGTCACAATATTCGATATTTATCACATTGTTACGATATTTAACTGTTATTAAAGTTTCATAATATATGACATTTATCACATTGTCACAATATCTGACATTTATTACATTGCCACAATATCTGATAGTTATCATAATATCACAATAGTTATCACATTGTCACAATATTTGACAGTTATCAAAATGTCATAATATCTGACAGTTATCACATTGTTACAATAATTGGCAGTTATTACATTGTCATAATACCTGACAGTTATTATATTGTCACAATATTCGATATTTATAACATTGTTACGATATTTAATTGTCAGCAAAGTGTCATAATATCTGACAGTTATCACATTGTCACAATATCTGATAGTTATTACATTGTCATAATATCTGACGGTTATCATATTATCACTAGATATCACATTGTCACAATATTTGACAGTAGTTACATGTCCTAATAAAAGACAGTTATCGTATTGTTACAATATTCGATAGTTATCACATTAACCCCTTAACGTGTACGGTCGATTTAATAGACTTTTTTACGCTTATTTAAGCGCATGCGCATTCGTCAAGTTTGAAAGGCGGGAATATGAAAGTTTCGGGAAAATAATAAGGTTATACGTCAAAAAGTTCGGGCAAAACATGGCGGAAATTGACACAAGTGCACACAAAAATTTCAACCATGAAAAGGTCTATTCGAGCGCGCTGGACATTATTTTATCACATTGTTACGATATTTAACTGTTATCAAAGTTTCAAAATATCTGACAGTTATCACATTGTCACAATATCTGACATTTATTACATTGCCATAATATCTGACAGTTATCTTAATATCACAATAGTTATCACATTGTTACAATATTAGACAGTTATCAAAATGTCATAATTTCTGACAGTTATCACATTGTCACAATATCTGACAGTTATTACATTGTTATAATACCTGACAGTTCCTATCATATTGTCACAATATTTCGGTAGTTATCACATTGTTACAATATTTAACAGTTTTCAGAATGTCATAATCAGAGAAAATGCGAGGCCCGGGGCAATTTGGAGGCCACTTCCCACATCTATTGAAAAATAAAAATTAAGGGAAGAGAAAAATATATAGTTTTTGTTTTGGTATTAAATATTTATTCAATAAGTAAATTTACTTAACAAATACTTTTCGCGCTTTGGCATCAGCAAATTCGGTTATAATTCTGTTGGAATCTTTTGTAAACTGAGGCCCCTTTAAATTATGAGGTCCATGGCAACTGCCCTTCTGTCCCTCTTGACAGTTATCACATTATTTGACAGTTATCACATTGTCACAATAATTATGACGCCCATTGCAACTGCCCCTTCTGTCCCTCTTAGAGGTCCTGGTCATAATATTTGACAGTTATCACATTGTCACAATAACTGACAGTTATTACATTGTCACAATGCTTGACAGTTATCATTTTGGCGCAAAATCTGACAGTTATCACATTGTCACAATATCTGACAAGTTGTAATAATTTGTTGATTATTTTAAACTATTTTATCATTTATTTTTTAATCTTAATCAACTATGTAATTAATATTACCAACCAAAGTTTTTATTAACGAAACTGATAATTACAAATGTTGTTTCAAGCCGTTGTATAAAATAATTTCATTTGTCACAACTGTCATAAGAAATGTCTTGTGACAGTTCCATATAGTTTTTGCTTTCAGGTTAAAAAAAAAAATACATATATTTTGCGGAATAAAATTATGCCGTCGAGCTGCAAATTTGATCAGAGCTTTATCGGCACGATTTTGCAATTGGCATTATCGACGCTCATTTGTCAATTGTGAATTCGTTCGACAAGACTAGACCGACAAGACTAGACAGACAAGACTAGACAGACAAGACTTTTTTTTTAAAAGTGGTTCAGGGTAAGCTCTCACCAAATCCCCTATTCCACCTTGGCTTTTAGTATGCGCCACCCCGGTATCGCATATATTGCATTCATTCAGGGTGGGCAGCCCGGACAGTTAATGAAAACCGCCCTAGTTGTCGCCTCCCCGACCAGGATTCGAACCCGGGTCTCCCGCATTGAAAGGCGGGTATGTTGTCAACTACACCACCGAGGAGGACAGACAGACAAGACTAGACAGACAAGACTAGACAGACAAGACTAGACGGACAAGACTAGACGGACAAGACTAGACCGACAAGACTAGACGGACAAGACTAGACGGACAAGACTAGACGGACAAGACTAGACGGACAAGACTAGATGGACAAGACTAGACGGACAAGACTAGACGGACAAGACTAGATGGACAATACTAGACGAACAAGACTAGACGGACAAGACTAGACGGACAAGACTAGACAGACAAGACTAGACAGACAAGACTAGACAGACAAGACTAGACAGACAAGATTAGACAGACAGACAAGACTAGACAGACAAGACTAGACAGACAAGACTAGACAGACAAGACTAGACGGACATGACTAGACGGACAAGACTAGACGGACAAGACTAGATGGACAAGACTAGACGGACAAGACTAGACAGACAAGACTAGACAGACAAGCAAGATTAGACAGACAAGACTAGACAGACAAGACTAGACAGACAAGACTAGACAGACAAGACTAGACGGACATGACTAGACGGACAAGACTAGACGGACAAGACTAGATGGACAAGACTAGACGGACAAGACTAGACAGACAAGACTAGACAGACAAGCAAGATTAGACAGACAAGACTAGACAGACAAGACTAGACAGACAAGACTAGACAGACAAGACTAGACAGACAAGACTACACAGACAAGATTAGACAGACAAGACTAAACAGACAAAATTAGATAGACTAGACTAAATTAGTTTTAAAAAATGAAACGAAGTTATTGTGTAGCGGGTAGTTTATAAACGACGTGTAAATTACAGTCTCCCGACCCGGCACAGCCCGGCTTTGCCGAGCCGGGCTGTGGCGGGAGACTGTAATTTACACGTCGTTTATAAACTACCCGCTACACAAATATTATGTGTAAACTTTATGACTAGACACTCAACATGAGACCGACAAGACAAGACTAGACAGACAAGTATGGACAAACAAGATTAGACAGACCAGACTATAGACAGATCAGACTAGACAAATCACTTTGTACGGATCAGATTTACATTTGTTAAAAAGTCTTAATTGAAAATGCTTCTGATTACTATTAGCCTTGTAACAATCTCTCTCGTTATAATTTCGTTTATTACAAGAAACATTACCATTTACAAACCTTACCTAATCATTCCGATCGCCGCCGACCGCCCGGCAGACGAGACAAAAAAATCTCGCGCATGGTTTTCAGATTAGAGTCTAATTATTAATTGCCTGGCATTTTCCGAAATGAAAATATTTCCATATCAAACCCATTACGTAACGAAACAGAATCGTCTCGTACCCACAAAACGGCTTTGTGTGTGGGAGAGACGGATTAAATTACTTTCTAAGAGACGCGCAATCACTAACTACACCTAATAAATATGCAAGTTGACTAAAGACGACCGCAACGAAAATAATCGCAGGTTCAATTACAACATTCTACAAGTTATGACGGCTAATATGTTTGCAAATCTAATGAAAGGTTTCTGTTGAGGGCTCTTGTTGCATAATCGCATAAAGAATATATTTTTGGCCGAGTCGTGAATTGTCACGGTAGATAAGCAAAGAACGATTTGCATTCGCCAAAACCACGTTATATGTGCTCCGATGAATTATATACGTCGAGCGCTTGATTGTCCAGAAAACGTTTGTTTCCTTATTTGTTTTGTGCGCAGCCTTCCTGGATTATTAACTATCCTTTTGGTTCGCTTTTTAAACTTTTTTTGTTTTTTGAATTCAAATCGATTCGCGTTAATTTCAAACAGAATTTTTACTCAATCGAGTGGAATTGCAAATCGTAAAGTGAAACTGCATAATTTCGTCTGGCAAATAACGTCTAAAAATGGCTTAATTTCAGGTTTTTGCGAAATCTATTTAATTTATTGCAACAGTTAGGTTTCTTATAATAATGGAGTAGATTATAATATTTAAAGAGAATATCCTTGATGTTAGGTTAATTGATTGTTAGTGTGCGAGTAATTAAGAGAAGATTGTGCACTGACCATCAACGGCGTAAAAATGCCTTTGAGCGAAATTAGCGTGTAGGATTCAGTCCGAGTTTGTGGAGTAAGCCACTCCTCGTCTGACATTTAACGTGTGATTTTCTAATATTCCAGTTGTAAATGGGAGATTAAGCGTGTGCGCGCCGAAGACGAAAACGTTTTCATCGGTCAGAACCCGTCGCAACGGTCAGCCACAAAATACCTGTAATTTAGTAAACTAAGTTCTAACACTTTCCCACAAATAAGTCATAGTTCACCGTTTCGCAAACTATATCCCTGTTACAAATATATATTCGGATTGTTCCATTTTTGTGTGATCTTTAATTAACAATGCAAATGATGAATCGTGATTTAGTACTTTCTACGGGGAGATGAGAGATCAAGGAGAGCATATTCTGATTTACTTTTTTATTCGCTGCAAGGCTACAATCAACCTTTAGTTGATATGTTTCGTTGCGATTGCGTAAATCGCATATTAAATTGTCATTCAAACGGCATATTTCTTTATTTCATCAAAAGTTTAAAGCGGGCCGATTTATATGCATGCAAGTTAAATTTGATGGCTCCATATACAATCCTACTATTGTTGACATTGGTAGTGCGTATTCTGATGCTCTTTCGTTATACGTGGAAGTCAAAGTAAGGAAGTGCATGAATAAATTGTTGATCGTGTAGAAAATTGGGATGAATTCTTTATAATGTTTGTGATGGTCACAATAAGGTTTATAGTAAATTTAAGAGGTGCATTCTCCTTGCAGCGGCGAATATTACACTTAGTTTTATTCTGCACTTAATTTAGAATAATTTAGCAAAAGATTCAGTCAGTAAATAATCTAAACTGACTGAATCTTTTGCTAAATTATTCTAAATTAAGTGGAAAAAGTTTCGGACAAAAATCTGAAAGTACGCTATTTATAATTGCTTGTTGCAGGCTTACGGTTCACTGAAACAGAAAAAGACTATTAGCTGTTTGTTCTATACAAAATTTCGCGCCTTTTGATGTATTATAAGACAATATCCATGACATGTCGAAAATCGCAAATTCGAAGAAACAATCGACAATTTTCTCCAAAAACCATTTTTGCCAAATTGTCCGCGACTTTTACAAATTTTACGAGGTTTTCCAGACTTACAATTAGTCTAGAGGACTAGACTAACTCAAAATACATTGAATTAACGACGATTTAGTCCAGTTTGCAAATCCGAAAACCAAATGCAAAAATTTGTAAAACTATAGAAGTTGGAAGCATTTTTGTAAAACTCGACAAATTTCTCCAAAAACCATTTTTGCCACATTGTCCGCGAGTTTTACAAATTTAACAAGGTATTCTAGACTTAGTCTAGGGGCTGGTTTAACGCAAAATACATTGAATTAACGACAGTTTAGTCTAGTTTGCAAATCCGAAAACCAAAGTCTTGTCCACCCCTCTCTCCCCATATCTTTTGCTCTTGTTTAATTGAATTGGTTACTTTTGCAAATACAGTGCTTCTGCAATAGCCCGCTTATTGAAACTGGGATACATTTGTCCCACTCAAACATCAATGATAATATAAATAATAATATAAAGGATATATAATAATATAAAGGATAATAATAAACCTACAAGTTATTGTAGATGGGTTTAAATATGTTCAAATATACTCAAAGGGTTATGTTTTATGAGAATCCGTTAGTTTTAGGATGGTGAGTGGCAAAAACTACATAAAACCGTTAAAAAATTACTGTTTTCCAAATATTTTAGAATAGTCTAAAAATGGATATAATAGTATTTTCTACTGATTGGGTCGGCACAGTCAATTTAAAACACTCTTGAGTTGCTCTATAACAGTGATTCCCAAAGTGGTCTATATCGATCCCAGAGGTCTATGACAACCTGCAAGGGGTCTACGTCAGCGAAAAAAAAAATTGGGGGTCCATGAAATGAAAATGGGGGTCCACGATAGTGGATCTCAACATACACTGATAGTACCTATTTACTTACATTATTATTATTTTTTTTTTTAATCAGTAAAAACCTTTATTACCCTAAGGTGTAAAGGTACTTATTACAATATACTAATTTACCATAAGATACTTATTACAATTTACCATAACAATAAATCAAATTTACACTATAAAATAAAATAAAATAAATCAACCCATTTCATGTATAAATACATTTTGCCCATTCTTTCTTGTTTTTTGCCATCTTCAACCCCTCATTCCAGGATATTCCTCATTCCTTCAAAGAATCTGCCACTGCTTTGTTCCATGTTTTCCTTGGTCTTCCTCTTTGATTTTCCTGTGTAGATTTGGCTAGCCATACTCTTTTCGTTTGTCTTCCATCTTCCATCCTTACTAGTTGCCCAAATCATTTTAATCGCCTTTTTTCTATGCTTTCCAGGACTGGTTCGACATTAAGTTCTGCTCTAATTGTTTCATTTCTTATTTTGTCTCTTTTAGTAATTCCTTTAGTGCTTCTTAGGTATTTCATTTCTAGCGTCTGTATTCTACTTTTCATTTGACTGCTTAGCACCCAGCTTTCACCACCGTATGTCAGAATTGGTTTGTATATAGTATTGTACACTGTCATTTTCGTTTTCTTCGATATATCTTTGTTTCTTATAAACGTGTTATTAAGTGCATAGAATAGTTTTATTGTATTTTCAATTCTGGTGTTGATTTCAGCCTCTTCCTTTCCGTCATTGTGTATATTTACTCCTAAGTATTTAAATGTTTCTGTTTGTTCTATATCTTTTCCATCTATTTCTCCTTTCCCGATGGTCATTACTTTGGTAACTTATACATTGTACATTGTCAATACTGTAGTCCCTATTTGCGCATTTGAGAGAGAGGATGGATACACGACTTCTCGGGGAGGTAAATTCGGTGATTGAATCCAGTATCCTGTGACTGATTATAAATCCTGTACCTTCTTACGTGGGTACGTACGGGGTACGTTCTTATAATATAAAGACATATACATTATTTAAAAAAGTACCTATGAAGTAAAAAATTTATTATATATGTTTATAAAATTGTGTAAGTTGTAGGATGTAGGCATTCGCTGTGTAGTCGCAATACATTTTGAACTTGTAAAAACCTGCAATTTTGCCCACAGTTGATTATTTGAAGCTTGGCTTCATTCCATCATTTTCGGACAAACAATTGCCTATGTGCCTTTTATGCAAAAAAAATTGGGCAATGACAGTATGAAACCATCTAAGCTGCAGGATCATCTGAAAATATGTCACCCTGATAAAACAGATAAAGATTTGAAATACTTTAAAAGACTCAAAGATAAACTTCAGAAGAGACCCACGCTGGACAGAATGTTCGCTTCGTCGTCAGAAAGAAACGATGATGGTTTTCGGGCGTCATACAAGACGTTAAAAATAATACTTACTCCCTCTGTCCCATAATACTTGATAGTTTTCTTCTTCTTTCTTGTCCCATATTACTGGATATGTTTATTTTATTTAAGAGTAGTTTATTTTTGAATGATCTTGTTTTTTTATATGAGTAGGTACATCAATGAAAATAGTATTTATGAATTTTTTTTATAGAAATAGGAAAGCTTGTATCAATATTCAGAATGAAGACGAGTTTTGTTTTTTATGGAGCATTGTATCCGCATTACACCCCGCGAATGAAAATCCTCATCGTCTGGCATCATATCCCCACTTTTCTTCAATTTTAAAATATGACAGACTAGAGTTTCCGCTTAGAATTAAAGACATTCCTAAATTTGAACAGCTGAATAATATTAGTATTAAAGTTTATATCTTGGAGTTTAATTTTAAATCTAAACAACATGACGTAGTAGGACCGATTTTTCATACTAATGAGACTAGGGGAAGACATGTAAATTTATTATATTTAGAAGAAGGGGTTAAAGGTCATTATGTATGGATAAAAGATATGTCTAGACTTGTAAGAAGTCAAATTTCATCACATCGCGAGAAGAAATATTTATGTGATGGCTGTTTAATTTTTTTCAACTGAATTCGCGTTTAATCAACAAATTGAATGACTGTAACAAAATTTACACTATTAGCCGACGGAAGACCTTGTAAAAGATAAGAGAGGTGATATGATGCCAGGAAATATATTAAAATTTCAAAATTTCGAAAATAGAAAAATGCGTATACCCTTTGTTGTATACGCAGATTTTGAATCAATTTTAAAACCTATTGATACATGCTCGCAGAACCCTGAAAACATAGATCACGTACACTACAGTTTCGCCAATTATATAAAATGTTCATTTGATGATTCGTTGGGTAAATTTTCCACTTATACGGGGGAAGGTTGCCCGAAATTGTTTTGTCAGAACCTCTATGCAGATGTTAAGGAATTATACAGGGAACATTTAAGCGTTGTATGTGAATGTAAATATGAATACACAAATGCAATGACAATACTAATGCATTTAAATCACAGTGTTCGGAAGAGCTCTACAGAGTAGCGATCGGCAACCTTTTGGGTATAGCGGACCACTAAATTCACAACTGAAACTTTCGTGGACCCCTAATCAGCTCCGCAGAATTTTTTTTGAAAATCATCGAAGTCAAATGTGTTTAAATTGAAAGTTAGCTTGTTGAATTTGCAAATTTTGTGTACAAAATTTGTAACGAAAATTGAGAGTTCCGAATGATTGTGTTTTCTCCAGCTACTTCTCGCTACTTAATCATAATCTCGCTACTTACAGCAAAATCCGGAAAACCGTATACTATAGGAGAGAAGTTAATTTTGCCAGCCGTTGAAAGAGGTTTTAAAAACTGTTTTACACAAACCTGCATCTGATGTCATTAAAAGAATTCCCTTAAGCAACAATACTGTTGAAAGACGTATTGATAGAATGAGTTCTGATATTGAAAGCTTCTTTCGTAATTATTTGCAAACGACCCATTTCTCTATTCAAATGGACGAGTCAACTTTACCCGGTAATGCAGCATTATTATTGGCATATGTTCGTTTTATTATGAATCAATAAATCTACGAAGAACTGCTCTTCGCAAGAACTTTAACAACCGACAGTAAAGGTGAATCAATATTTCATGATTTGAAGGATTACTTCATTGAAAAAGCAATCCCTTTATCAAGTATTATATCAGTAGCTACAGATGGAGCACCTGCCATGGTTGGACGTTATCATGGATTTATAAGCTATTTAAAACAAAATGTGTCAGGGGTGTTAGCAATATATTGCGTCATCCATCGACAATATTTAGTTGCTAAAAATTTGAGTGTTAGATTGAATGAATCTCTTCAATTGGTCATTGATGCAGTAAACCGAATCCGAAGCAACGCGTTGAATACGGGGTTAAGTACGCTGGCTGTCGATAGACTTATGTTTGACAAGATTTTTTGCACTTTTTTTTAAACTATTTTAGAATTTCTGGATACTAAAGATAAAATTTACTACAATTATCTTTAGTATCCAGAATTACAATTAAAATTTAGACAATTTAATGAAGTGGAAAACAGACATCGCCTTTTTTATTAATTTTTTTATTTAAATTAAGTCCATTTTATCAGCGTTTCTCGTCAGAGTTAAACCAATGAAGCAAAATATTGGACGGGGCGAATTTTCGTTCTTTTTAAACGTTTTAACCTACGTTCAATATTTAAATGTCCTCTATTCAAGTTATGAAACTAGGTTTGAGGAAGTTTTGACTATGTTATTACCACCGTGGATAATTAACCCATATGGTGACATAGAAGAAACGAATGTCATAATACAAGAGGAACTGACTGAACTAAGTACAAACGAAGAACTTAAGGTTCAGTTTAAAAACGGATATCGGCAATTCTGGCTGCAAAACAGCATACCCGTTACTTATCCCGTATTATGGAATATAGCGAGGAAAATTTTAATTTCCTTTCCATCGTCATACCTAGTGGAAAGGGTGTTCAGTGCTGTTACCAATCTCCTATCGAAAAAATGAAACAGACTGGACATCATTAGCCGAGGAGATTTAAGATTAAACCTTACAAAATTGACGCAAAATGTTGATAAATTATTAATAAGCATCAGGTTCATCCTTCTCACTCAAAACATTTACTTATTGCTTAGTTTATTTTATGTTACGTATATTTTATATAGCAGATACAAAATTTTATTTTGAGTAGTTTTAATTTAAATTCAATTAATAAATGTATACAACTTAACATGTGTTTTTACTTTAAGTTTTTAACACTAAACTTCACTACAGTTAGAAATTTACAAAAAAACAATATCAGGGAAGTAGGGGGTCTACCCAATACTTAAAAACATGGCAAGGGGTCTACGACACAAAAAAGTTTGGGAACCTCTGCTCTATAAGAAAAGTAATTATTTTCGAACAATATTATAATTTTTTTAAAAACAATATTATAAATTTGAATAAGAAAATCTTACCTATAAGAAAAGAAACGACAATTAATGTTTTTAATTGTAATGTCGATTCCCAATTCACGTAACTAGTTTTAACAAAATTATAACATAAATAAAAAAAAACAAATAGTATCCGTTGTCTAGGTTTCGGACTACTATGATGTTGTTTTAAGCAGAATTTTTTGTTTACATGGATTTAAAAAACAAATTGCAACGAAACACTCGGAAATGTACGTTAAACTAGATATTCGAGATATAGATTTTATAATGCCAAACTGTATTTTATAAATCACGAATTCCGTTAAAAGCCGAAAACGAGTTTATTACATTTGTATTGTTTATCGAACGGTGATCCACTTGTTATAATAACCTCAAGGATTTTTTCGCCGACAAAAAATCCTTTCGAAGATGTTTCAACTAAATACCTAAACGCAACAATAGAACGAGGAAGAAGAAAAAAAAAATGGAAAGTGAATCTCGATACTGGCATTTCCGAAATCGAAGACGTTTAACCCCTTGGCGAATAACCCCGATCCGTAATAAAAAGCTCGAATTGCGCAACGCTAAATCGCGAAAACAATTCATAACGAGTTTCCGCGATACAAAGTTCATTATAAGTTTCAATTTTTATCATTTATTCACTTCGGCATGTCATTTTATACGCTCGATTATTTAACTTAATGTAAGTGAATTTATGTAAACATAAATACCACGAATCCAGGAACAAATTAAAATCTATATTTTGGCGCTTTATCAATGGGGAAACGTAAAATCGATCTAGTGAATACTCGCGAGACTTTATACGTTAGTAGCTATAGCCCGCGGGTTTGTTCGCGTGGATTATTATATCTTTCAAATTAATTCAGGTCAGCTATGTTTATCAAATGTTGATTATCTTATGAGTAATATGAAGACTAATATTGAGATAGTAAGTGTAATATTTGAAAGGTTTTACGAGGACCGGATAAAATCAAATTGAAATTTTCTCCAATATTTTCGTAAGGAATTTTAGGCTATTGTAAATGCCCATTATTTTACAGTTCGTGGACTATGTAAATACATCATAACACACACACATATGTAACAATCCGCGATTGATGTTATGTAATAATTCAAAAACACTCATAAGTGTTTGGTTTACGATTCGTTGATTGGTTGACAGCTGCACGTTGATACTATTTTTTAATATAGTACTCCGTGATTTCCAAACAATCATTAAACGTCACATCATTCACATAGAAGCTGTCATTCATTTCGTTTTGTCACGTTTAAATCTAACGAAAACTACAAATAAGTACTAAATAAAAAGGCACTATGAATGTATTTCTTTTCATTTCCATCAAGTTAAATAAGGTCGAATGTTTAACATCAAACATATTTTTCTTATTAAACAGAAACCTATTAGTGTGGTCGTAGATAAAGTATAGTACATGACTCGAGTTGTAAGGCAATTACGTGCTCGCGGAATTACGCACTCCCCGCTACACGGGCCGTAACGTAACTGTTCCGCTCGTACGTAATATGCTTCTTACAACTCTTGTCACGTAATCAGTTGTGGATTTAGAAATTTGCCGCCTATAGGCTAATTTATATTGCCGCCTAATATATTTTGTTTAAATCTCAAATGTGAGCTCAGCGACAAAAAAGCACGTTTTTTCAAGGTCACGATAAGTACTTTAAAATTAAGCTTTTAATGAAAAACGTGCATATCTAGCAAAACATAATTAATAAAATACGAAAATAATACAAACGTTTATTAAACTCAAATAAATTGCAATAAAAACTTCATTTCAACAAAATATAAAACTTAAATAATATGTGCGCCGTCATGTTCATATTGCTGCCCAGTTGGACTCCGTTGTGATGGGATTCTCGCTCCCATGATCTCTATGGTCATTTTGGTCAGTTTGCGCCGCCCGACCAGGATCACCAGTTCTGTCTTATGGGGCGCCAATTTCAGTTGTTTTGACTCCATCCAGCGATGAACCTGGTCCAGTGCCTCGTTTCCAGTGCCTCCTTAGTCCCGGCCATGGCAACCATTCCCAGCTCGTCTGCGAATCCAACCAGCGTGATCCCTTGTGGCATTGGGATGTCTAGAACCCCGTCGTAAAGGATGTTCCATAGAGTGGAGCCCAGTACTGATCCCTGGGGTACTTCGCACGCCACCTCGAACTCCTCGTTTTCCTCAAGGATGAGTTTCCAATCTGACAAGTAGTTCTTATTTATAGTTTTATTTATGGGACCCTCATCATATTGGTAAAGCACGTCCGTCTGCGTGTAAAATTTAGAAAAGCCTGATGTGCCAAACTTTAGTAATCCCTTGGTTTTCCATGTAAGGTTTAAGTCGGGAATGCCAAAGATAGATCGAAGTTAGGCCATGCCACAAAATTTCCAAATTGCAATCGAATTGTGCACGCCCAACCTTAATAAGTCTTAAGTTATCTAAATAAAGTTGAAGTCAGGTATTGTATGTTATCACCCCAACCTAGTCTGGTCCAAGTTCGGCCAGGAAGTTATCTATATAAGGTTGAAGTCAGGAATTCCAAAGGTATGCCTAAGTACCTAAGTTCCTAAGGTATGGCTATTTGAGTTTCGAACAATCTAGTTTGTAAGTTTTTCCGCAGGCCGTGCCGTGTTATGCTAAGTGTACACCAAAACCGATTTTGTCGGTCGATGGCGGACAGAACTCGGATGTGTATTTGCTTACACTGCACACAAGTAGTTACCACTTGTGCCGACAACCTTAACCGTATGGAAAAATCTCGATTATTGTAATTTTTTGAATGTTTATCCCACAGGATTGGTCTATTATAAAAACTAAATAATTTTTCAATATTCATACTCGCTTAGGTAGATAACAACAAAATTTAAGTGTAAATACACTCCATTTGCACTGTAGATGCCGGCAGACTGGCCACAAATCCGATAATCGTGATGATCGGCCGTTTTCGGGCGTCATCGGACGACGACAGTCGTCTTTGTGTACGGGCTCTCTTTATTTTTATTTAAGTGTTTGATTCAATCGCCGCCGTCGCTCGAGCAAACTTTGACGAATGAGGTGTACGCGACCCATTAGAATTAGGTTTGCCATTATTCGGAAGACATCATTAGACCCGAATTAATCTTACGGAATGTTTCAGGTTCAATTACCCGATTTTGATATATCTAAAATTATTTAGAAACATCTCTAGGTGAAGGGGTTTTGGGTGATTAATGGACATAATCACGTGATGTATTTTAGCCACTTGTTACCAACCCCCTCCCCCCTGGTGATACGTGGTGAGGTTTTAGGTTAAGTTAGCATGAGTCTGACTATTGCATGACTCAATCAACAGACGCGGCTTTTCTTTTCGGCAGCTTTTCTTTTCGGCGGCTTTTCTTTTCGGCGGCTTTTCTTTTCGGCGGCTTTTTTTTTCTGCGGATTTTCTTTTCGGTGGCTTTTCTTTTCGGCGGCTTTTCTTCTCGGCGGCTTTTTCGTTTGTATCGCCGTTCTATATCTGTCTCTTTCAGACTACGATGCCACTACGCGGCGTATGCCCCAAACAGCGCGGCCCCGTCGATCCTGCTTCGGACCAACCACTACTAGTCGGGATGCTATTGAGCTTCTAAAAGTTTTTTAAAAGCTGGTGATACGTGGTGAGGTTTTAGGTTAGGTTAGGTTAGCATGACTCTATTACATATGACTCTATAACATATTTTATAAATATTCAACTAAATATAAAAATGTATTTTTGGAATTTAATTTTTCTTAGGCTTACATTTCATTTTTTTTCTGAATTTATTGTTTCAAAATTTTTAATTAAATCATCAAATTAAATCGAATTTGCAATATCAGATTCAATTGATAAAACTGCTAAATCGCTTAATCTGCTATCGGACATCGTTGAGCGTAAATATGTTTTAATTCGTTTTAAACATGAGAACGAACGTTCCTTAGAACAATTGCTGACAGCTATTGATTTGCATATTCTTAAAATAATATCAATATTAGGAAAAATATCAGACAGATTTTGATCCAGTTATCTAATTACACATAGTGTTGATGTTTATATGTTTTTTATCATCAAATGCCAAATACTCTTTGATGTGCAAAATCTTTTCATCTAGATCATCTGAAACATCTTGTGAATAAACTTCACATAATTTAAATGCTTATATTTTTATTTCTCGATTTCGATTTCTCGAGTTTAGTTCTGAAATTAATCGATTCACAATTGTAAAAAATACGTTTATTTTAAAACTATCCTGAGCGCCAAACAGGTCTTCATTGTCGTTGGTTTCATCAAAATATCGCTTTCTTTTTTTGGTTCCCTTTTCGCTTGCAGTGTAGCTTTGATTACCGACAAGCGCCTTGGCCTCTTCTTCATACGTTGTAAAGTTCTCGCAGGAAGATGAAATAATTGAAATTAAATATTTCTATAAATCGATAACCAATCCATTGTCTGCATCTTCCTGTTTTTTACTCACTACGTTGATATGATTTAAAATATTACCCCAAAAAACAGTCATGAACGCAGTTTCAAATTTTGTCAATTTATTTGCTGCTTCTTTGTAACCGTTTTCTCAGAACTGTCGTTTTAAATTGATTTTAGAATGTGATGAATTTCTTTCCAAGCCATTAAAAAACTTTTGCAGGCATCATCTTTGGTGTAATGAGTACATTTCTGTTTTGCAGTTTTTCTCAACGCATAGTTGATGCCGAAAAAAGCATAAACTGCATGCAAAAATGAAAAAAGTTGTTGGATTCATTACAGCAACAGTTGGTATAAATTCCGCCAACTTGTTGGCATTTTTAATTCTGGCTTGGTGACCAGTATAAGCGCCAAACTTGTTTGCAACATTATCGTGCGACTGATCTCTACAATTTTCTAAATTAATCTTTAAAAATGCCAGGGTGTTAGTTAGTGCTGTGTACATTTCTTCAGATTTGTATCCAGTATTTGGAACATGTTAGAAATACCTCTGTTGGTATTCCACATTCCTTAACATATCTCAGAACAATTGCTAACTGATCTACATGGCGATGTCTGGTGTAGAAACAACAATTATAGAAAAATATTTTGCCGCTTTTATTTTGGCAGATATTACTTCTAAGCCATAAGATGAACTATTTCTTCGTACCTTGTGGACGAAAGATATAGTTCTACCGTTACCCGGTCTTCCATATTCTCTTAGATGTTAATTTGGCAACAATTGTTATTGCAATTTAGGCTTTCTGCGAAACGAAGGAGCTTGTTCTGCAAATAATATTGTAGTAAGTGTTAAAAACATTTAGATTCATTTAGTATCAGTTTCAGAAATGATATTGTGGGTGACTTGGATTAGAAAGTTTTAAGTCTTGAAGTTCGCAGTGAAGAATTTCGCAATGCGGTTTTTAGTCGCCCTTCATCATAAGGCTTTCCCTTCACAAAAACATTACATTTGTTTCGCTATCTGCAAAATTGCGAAAAATACATCGGAAAAATCACCGCGTGTTCCCGAAATTCGACCTAGATTAACAAGTTGAACTTTGCGGCGACGTCGCGATGCCGCTGTCAAAGATTTTGCAACGCGCTTTTCACTACCCGCTTGTAGTCGTAACTTGTTTCGCTAGCTTGAAAATTATGAAAACTACGGCGGAAAAACCAGCAGTCGCTTTAGGAAATTGAACTTTCCGGTGGCGTCGCGACGCCACTGTCAAAGATTTCGCAATGCGGTTTTCAGTCTCGCTTCCCGACCACGTTTTGCTCTAACAAAACGTCGAATTTGTTGCGGTAGCTGCGAAATTTTGAAAAAACAAATGCAACCAATCCTCGGTAGATCTAACTTTGACGGGCCGTTGCGGCGTTAGTTACAGAGCGATTTAAACGCGCTTTTCAATTTATGGTTGCAAAACCTCAAAGTTTGATTGAGTCTGGGATTTATTGCCGTAGGATTATTATTGAGTAAGATACTACACATAATGATGCCCGGGTAATTAAAAAAATGGTACAGATTGTCATGCTGAACCAAAAATTTGCAATAACCATACAATTCATCTCGCTGTTTATTCCTTGCAAGAAAACTTCTGAGAGAACGAAAACATTAAATATTTTATTTCAAACACTCTCTACAATTAAAGTTACATCCACCCACTCCGAAAGATCATTTTTCCTAAACGGCAATTTTTGTACAGACCTAAGATCTCGTTTAAATATCAGACACTACCACCACAAATTCTTAAAAACCGAACCCGAAACCGAAACCGCGGTTTTTAATTTTCAAAAACCGAAAACCGCGGTTTTGAAAAAGTGCGAATATTCAGAAACCCTAGTGGTAACCAATCCACCGTCACCTGTGGTGACATTAGCGGACCTCAGGATTCTGGGGAGTCCGCACCAACATGCTTTAAGGATGAGTCGGAGCATCCTGAAATCACCGGACGTAAACCCAGACAAAGACGGCAAAGCTTCTACGCAATATTTAATGCCAACTCACTGCTAAAAGTGGGAAAACTGATAAATTTGCCTGATTCACTAATACGACACAACATAATACTGACAGCAGTATAGGAAACCAGATTTACGGACGAACATGCCTTCGAGTCCCAAGGCTACAGAATCCTCAAATCAAAAGTGAGTCAGCAGGTAATGAAGAAAGTACCCCACTTAGGTACAGGATTTATAATCAGTCACAGGATACTGGATTCAGTCACCGACTTTACCTGCCCGAGTAGTCGTGTATTCATCCTCTCTCTCAAATGCGCAAACAAGGACTACAGTATAGTCAATGTACATGCCCCAATCAACCAGTACAACAGACTCAATCCAGACAGAACTGATAAGAACTGGGAAGACTTAGAAGATATTATCTCTAAACTTCCAGAGAGGCACACCGTTATACTGCTTGGTGACTTCAATGCTCCATTGGGAAGAGAGAAAAAATACAGAAACATAGTGGGCAATTATCCGGCGCATAAGCGAAGCAGCCGCAACGGAGAACGATGAGTGGATCTGTGTAGGACTTTTGGATTGCTCATGAAATCTACAGCATACAAATACTTGCCAAGGAAGCAGAAGACTTGGATTTCACCAACCTGAGTGAATACCAGATATATCATGTGGCCATTTCAGAAAATCTCAAAAAGAAATACAAAACGTTAAGGTACTAAGAAGCGCCAATCTGGACTCAGACCACTACCTCTCAAAGATCAAAATAAAACAGAAATGGTAAGATCTGATGTAGAGCGACTCAAGAACAGTTCAGAAGTAAGTCAGAGACTGAACAATACAGATCTAAACAGCTGGGACCATCTGAAGGAGGCTCTTGTCAAGGCAGCCAATGAACTTGCCCCTCTCACTAGAAGAAGGAAGCATCCGTGGTAGACTGAATACTGTGAGAATGCCATAGCCCAGGGGTCATTAACCTGCGGCTCGCGAGCCGTATGCGGCTCTTTCGATGTAAAACTGCGGCTCCCCAGTACCATAAGCAAGAATTATTATTATCGAATATTTTATTATCGAAACCCTTTAAATCGTGCAATCGATCATATGAAACTAATTTCGTTTGTTGCACCTGCTACTTTTCTTCACATTGTTTTTTCGTAACATTCTGATTTTATTTCATTACTTTTCGATTCGAAGAAGATAGTCGGGGTTGTAGATTGTAGATATGGTGGTGACGACGGTTGACTACGGCTAAACCGCCGCGATTTTTAATCGCGTGATTTTGTAACTCAAGTAATCTAATACAAGCGGCCTCACTTGCGGTTTTTTCCCGCGACTGATTTTTCCCATAGCGTACTATGTGTTTTTCGGGCGGTTTCGAGGTTATAGCGGGCAACGGGCAAAAACCGAAATGCGGCCTCGGCCTTATAGATCTATTGATCGGGTTTGGATGATGTCGTTTGCGTTCATATGCAACTCAGATAGTCTTCCGACTTGTCTCATTTACTACAAGAAACTCGCACACAAAAAGAACTCTTGAAGAATTTGGAGAGACACTTCAAAACACTACAAAACATACACAGTTCGCTAGTAAATATTTAGCCAGTGAAGCACGAAAAAAAGCTGTCGAAGTGCTTCAAAAACAAGTCAACAGTCAAGTTCCATGCTAAGTTACTGGGAAATCGCATATCACGGGAAATTGAAAAAGGGGGAATCATTCAAGGCTGGTGAGTACGTCAAAGATAGTTTCATACGTGCATCTGAAGAACTGTATCGTGATTTCAAAAACAAAGCATAAATCATGAAAAATCAAATATTTACAATTATCTGCTAAAATAGTATAAGATAGAACTGCTCAAATGTCTTCAAATATAACACATATGCAAGTGGAAGATATTTAACTGGCTTCTGTCTTATTACTTGCTATAGATGAGTCTTGCGGCATAAAAGACAAGTTGCTCTTTTTGTCAGGTCGTATAAGTCGCCGCAATGTTCAAAAGAAGAACTGCTAGGATTGCTACTGCTTTCAGGGAAAATTCGTGGGGAAGATACAAAAACTGTGCACAAATAGTGACCTACTTCTGCACAAAAATGTGCGATGATTTTCCAGAGGTAACGTAGTGAAACGTGTTGCTTTGTGGTTGACCATCCCTATTTGGAAAAATACAAACGGCTTCAAAAATTCAACTTGTAGATATCACAATGAAACTAGATGATCTAAATCTAAAACTGCAAGGAAAAGGAAATCCAGGCTATGCCTTGATTGAAGAAGTAATTTGTTTCGAAGAAAAAAAATTACTTACTTACTTTAAAGACATGGAGAGCGATGGTAAATTAGAGTGATTAAGAATAACTATAATAAGAAATGCCTGTCACGCAACCTGCAACTTAAGCACTTCACATCAGTACCAGAAGCCCTATATGCCAGGCGTGTCTTCCTTTGAACCGAAGAGGTGTGGTCTAGTCTTATCTGGTAGAGAAATCGGAAATCACAGAGAGGAGAATCCTCATGAGGATACTAGGCCCGGTAAAGGAAGATGGGGAATTTCGAAGGCGGCATAACTCTGAACTCTACGAACATATTGAGATGCTCTCTGACTGTGCATGGAAAAGAAGGGTAGCTTTCTATGGCCACGTTGCAAGACTGCCTCCAAACCGACTAACTAACCGTCTGTTCACCTTCTGCCAAAACAATAAAATTCGTACCCCATGGTTGAGAGAAACCGAGAAAGATATTAAGGAACTGGGAATATATATATATATATATATATATATATATATATATATATATATATATATATATATATATATATATATATATATATATATATATGGGAGAAATATGGGAATAACAGATCTCCAAAATAAACAGTCTGTGAGACGCACCCTGGAGGGAGTCTGTGGATTTCAGGAAAAACCCCGAAGAAAAGGTACCCCCTGGACAGAAGAGAGAAAGTGGTTACACCGGCAGAAGATGCGACAATACTGGCCAAAGGAAGAAGTTGTGGAGTCTGGGGTACGCGGATGATGTGGTAATACTGGCAAAATCGACAGGAGAATTGAAAGAAATGATTGAGAGACTGGAGAGATTTTTTGATAAAAGGAAACTGACTGTAAATGTAGATAAAACAAAATGGTTACAGTTTAAGAAAGAAAGGTGGGGTGTGCAGGAAGGAGAGGTTCGAATGGAAGGGAATGGAGATTGAGCAGGTTGGGCATTTTAAGTATTTAGAGTTTGTATTTGGGAGTGGGTGCGGTAATAAAAAGCGTATAGAGTACATGGCAAAAAAAGCGTGGGTGGCGGCAGAAAGATTCTTGAAGGTATGGGGAAAAGAGTTTAGCACAAATTACGGGGCGAAGGAGATGATGTGGAAGGCTTGCTGGCGAAGTATATTGATGTATGGGGGTGAAGGAAGAAGAAGGCGTGGAAAAAGTGCAACTACAATTCTTTAAAAAGGCCCTGAAATTAGACAGATCAACTCCTTTCTACATAGTACTGCAGGAGCTAAATGCATTTAAATTAAGAAGAGTAGCAAGGTATGAAGGTAAAGTGAAGGGAATGACTGAGGAAAGAATTGTAAAAGAAGTGTACAGGGTAGCAAGTTTGGAAGGAATTAATGGTTTGGAAGGAATGAGAAGGAAACTCTATGAAGGAGGTGGTATGTCTATCATGGAAATGGAGAGGCTTAGGAGGGAAGGGGTGCGAGTTGACGAATGGCTAGTGGTAAGGGTGAAGGAAGTTGAACTGCAAGAACGTCAAAGGAAAATAATGGAAAGTAGATATAGTAAGGGCTATGTGGAAATACAAATATTTGAAGAGCTACCTAAATAATTAAAATCAAATAATTAGTAATTGCTAGGTTTATATGCGGTTGTGAAGAAAGAGGGCGAAAGTATTGGATGAATGATAAGTATAAGAGTTGTGGTGTATGTGGGGTAGGGAAAGACGTATGGGTGCATTGGTTTGAGGAGTGCAAAAAAGGAGAGTGTACCGAAAGAGAGAGAGTGTTAGGGTCGAAATGGAAACAGTGCATGAATGAAGATGGTAGTGGTTTGGTAATGATGGAAGGGATGGAAGGAACAGGGAACGGAAACAGAGGAATATCCAGTGTAGTTTTTTTTCTCTCTCTCTCTCTTTTAACTTGGACTTTATTTTTTATGGTGATTATTGCTTTTGTTTTATTTTTTGTTTGTTTTGTTTTTCTTTTGGAAATCTAAATTGTTGTTTTTTGGTATTGTAAGAGGAAAGGTTTATGTTTTTTTTATTTATGCCAATAAAGGATTGTATGTATGTACTGGGCAAAGGTCAAAGCCCAACAGTTGAACAAGCGTGGTCCAAAGTAGGCCCATTCGAAACAAGAAAAGGAAGAAGAAACAAGATCAAACTAGTTATGAATCTTAACTAATTGTGACAAAAATCCTGATTGAAAAGGCTACAAAAATATAGTCTTCGACCCGTTTGAAGAACCTCTCTTAGATTTTAATTGATAGCTCTGACTGAGATTGAGATCCCTTCAAAAGATTTATAAGTTTGTCTTTTCGGGAAATTTATTAAACGAATGCATGCCGCCAAGCCAGTTCAGCAAACTGGCGGATTCTTTTGTGAAACTTTGCAATTAAAGTATAATTAGAGGTTGGTCGAATGTGTTTTTGATATCACGTAATTTCGCCGCGGGCCGCAACTTTTCGCATTATATAAGATTCGCATTATAATCGGCGCTGCAATTATTATAAGTAATAGTGGGCTATGAGTACTTACGTCTCTTCGTATTAATCTCTCTATGTATGTGTGTGTGTGTTATATGCGATGCACGGGAAGATCTGGGTCACTAAAAAGATTCTTTACTTTCATCCTGAACACATTTATTTAAACTAATTGAGATATATTTGTTGCCTACGTTCTAATATTTATTAATGACTATATTTAAATAGTTTCATCTGTCTAGTCTTGTCTGTCTAGTCTTGTCTGTCTAGTCTTGTCTGTCTAGTCTTGTCTATCTAGTCTTGTCTGTCTAGTCTTGTCTATCTAGTCTTGTCTGTCTAGTCTTGTCTGTCTAGTCTTGTCTGTCTAGTCTTGTCTGTCTAGTCTTGTCTGTCTAGTCTTGTCTGTCTAGTCTTGTCTGTCTAGTCTTGTCTGTCTAGTCTTGTCTGTCTAGTCTTGTCTGTCTAGTCTTGTCTGTCTAGTCTTGTCTGTCTAGTCTTGTCTGTCTAGTCTTGTCTGTCTAGTCTTGTCTGTCTAGTCTTGTCTGTCTAGTCTTGTCTGTCTAGTCTTGTCTCACTAGTCTTGTCTGTCTAGTCTTGTCTGTCTAGTCTTGTCTGTCTAGTCTTGTCTGTCTAGTCTTGTCTGTCTAGTCTTGTCTGTCTAGTCTTGTCTGTCTAGTCTTGTCTGTCTAGTCTTGTCTGTCTAGTCTTGTTTGTCTAGTCTTGTCTGTCTAGTCTTATCTGTCTAGTCTTGTCTGTCTAGTCTTGTATGTCTAGTCTTGTCTGTCTAGTCTTGTCTGTCTAGTCTTGTCTGTCTAGTCTTGTCTGTCTAGTCTTGTCTGTCTAGTCTTGTCTGTCTAGTCTTATCTGTCTAGTCTTGTCTGTCTAGACTTGTCTGTCTAGTCTTGTATGTCTAGTCTTGTCTGTCTAGTCTTGTCTGTCTAGTCTTGTCTGTCTAGTCTTGTCTGTCTAGTCTTGTCTGTCTAGTCTTGTCTTTATAGTTTTGTCTGTCTAGTCTTGTCTGTCTAGTCTTATCTGTCTAGTGTTGTGTGTCTAGCAATAAAGTCTACACATAATATTTGTGTAGCGAGTAGTTTAATAACGACGTGTAAATTACAGTCTCCCGACTCGGCACAGCCCGGCTCGGCCGAGCCGAGGGGGGCTATGCCGAGTCGGGAGACTGTAATTTACACGTCGTTTATAAACTACCCGCCAGCAATAACATCGTCTCATTTTTGAAAACTAATTTTGTCTAGTCTGTCTAATCTTGTTTGACTAGGCTGATCCATATAGTCTTGTCGGTCTAGTCTTGTCTGTCTAGCCTTGTCTGTCTAGTCTTGTCTATCTAGTTGAGTATGTCTAGTTTTGTCCGTCTAGCCTAGTCGGTCTAGTCTTGTCTGTCCTCGTCTGCCAATGCGGAAGACCCAGGTTCGATTCCTGGTCGGGGAGGCAAGAAGTAGGGTGGTTTTCACTAACCGTCCAGGTAGTGAAACGTCCAGGCAGCCTCACCCTGAATGACTGCAAAAAATGCGAAACCGTGTTGACGCATACTGAAAGCCAAAGTGCAACAGGGTGTTTACAGTGAGAGCTTCCCCTAAAAACCATATTAGTCTTGTCTGTCTTACCCAGTCTAAACGTAATAATTAATAGTAGGATCTAGTTTTCGTCGTGCCAAACAAAATTGTGACGGTTGCCAAGACAAATGGAACAAACATCAAAAAGAAAATTAAGAATTTAATTGTTTGTGTGGTTTTAATTTGGTTTTCTTGTGCGGCAAAATTCTCAAACGAAACGTGCGACACGTTGTTCGAAAGTAAATAAATTTGCGAGTATGACATAAATCACCGGGAATAGAATAAATTAAGAAATAAGCGATGGCGTTTATTGTCGCACGAAGCCTGTTCCGGCCTTCAACGATTACTTCCTTGCTGCCCAAACTGTCCGGCAATGTGTTTTGCCGGTACAAGCGATCCATCGCGGAGGAGACGTGCAGGGACGAACAACTGAAAGTGCTCGTTTTGGGCATCTACACCGACCCTGACGATCACTTGCATCCGGGTAGGTTGACGCCGACCGGGGAGAAATTCAACAGGATGATTTGCAACAGGCTGTTTGAACTCATCAAGGTTTCCGGGCCGCCGCCGGGGCTTGGACAGGTCAAGACTTATTACGATTTGACGATGGAGTTTCCTGCTATAGCGGTGGCCGGTTTGGGGAAGGAGTGTCAAGGCTACGACGTTTTCGAACAGATTGACGAGGGAAAGGAAGCGATCCGGATTGCGGCCGCTGCCGGCTGTAGAACGGCTCAGAAACTCAAAGCTCAGAAAGTGTTCGTCGAGAGCTTCGGACATTCCGAGTCTTCGGCCGAAGGAGCCGCGATGGGCGTTTGGCTGTACCAAGAGAAGAAACTGAAGCAACACCAGACGGTCATCCCGCAGCTTGAACTATACGACGACTGTGATTGGACGGGCTGGCAGATTGGTTTGCAAAAAGCCGCGGCTCAAAACTTGGCGAGACAATTGATGGACACGTCGGCTAATTTAATGACTCCGACGTCGTTCGCTCAGAACGCCGTGGAAGTTCTTTGTAAGGCGGGCGTTAACGTGGAGGTTAAAGTTAGAGGTTGGGCGGAAACGCAGAACATGCACGCGTTTTTGGCTGCTGGGCAAGGATCTTGCGAACCGCCGATTTTCCTTGAAATCAGTTATTACGGTGCGGCGAAAGACGAACGGCCTGTTGTATTAATAGGAAAGGGATTGACGTACAACAGCGGAGGTTTATGTCTGAAATCGTGCCGTGGTCAAAAATATATGAGGGGCGATATGGCGGGAGCTGCATGCGTCGTGGCGGCTTGTCGTGCCGTGGCCGGGCTACAACTCCCCATCAACATTCGTGGCTTGATTCCGCTTTGTGAGAACATGCCAGGTTGTGCTGCTATGCGGTCAGGCGACATAGTAAAAGCAATGAACAAAAAAAGCATAGAAATTCAAGAAACCGATTGTGCTGGGCGTTTGGTGATTGCCGATGCTTTGGTGTACGCACAAAATTTTTGGCCTCGATTCATTGTAGATATTGGAACGATGACTTATGACATGGAAACGGCTTTGGGTGGTGCTGCGTGTGGTGTCTTCAGCAACTCGGAGGCTTTGTGGGAGTATATGCTTGCTGCTTCGATGCACACGGGCGATAGAGTTTGGAGATTCCCGCTCTGGCACCACTATTCGAAACTGGTGACAAATTTCCACAACGTCGAGGCAAAAACGATTGGACGCGGCTACAAAGGTTTTGGAAGAGCTTGCAGAGTTGCGGCTTTCTTGAGGGAATTTGTGCCGTGTGGAGATTGGCTTCACATGGACACTTTTGGAGTGATGAAAACCGGCGGGAAAGAGTACACATATTTGAGGAAAGGTATGGCAGGAAGACCGACTAGGACTCTGGTCGAGTTTCTGTCGCAATTGGTTTGTCATCGGGAAGAATGCCCCACGTAAATTTGATTCTTTTGTCTTGCGGTGTGTGAATTATATTGAATTTCTTTTTTTATTTTGTCTGAATTTTGTAAAATACAATTTTTAAATTTATCATTTACAGTCACACAAATTACGTTTTAAATTTTATTTTTTTTTCCTTTAAATTATATCTAGTAAAAATATTTTAACTTGGATTTAATTTTTTGTTTGTTTAAGATATGTTCGATATATATCAACTAACAAATGTCTAGATTAGAAAAAATAAGAGGACGAGTGAGTAGTTATTTCTCTTGAAATTTGATCATAATAAATGGCGATTAAATTATCGAGTTAAATATCATCTCATACATATTTTTTCTAAACTATCGGGCTGCGTGAGTGAATTCCCCGAGCGATATTCTGCCTAGAACGTTGGCCTCATAAACCTACATAGTAAAAATAAACATCAACACCGTTATAACAATCTAATAATACTAGTGTAAAGGTAATAGTCTAATAATTGAAATCCTCAAAGAGTCGTCATCTGCTGTGAGTTGTCATTCGTCCGACAATCGCTAGTCTCGCGACTAACGCTCAGCTATAGCTATGTCTGAGACTGCGACAAAGACGCGCACGTCGACTCCTTCACTATATGCGACGTCTTCATCCGCAAATCGACGGTATCGTACAGCGGATACTCGCAACAGATTATAACCTTCAGGAACTTTGGCACCTCAACGTAAAAAGCCGGAGGAATCGGAATCAATGGAGACGTCGACGCCTTGTAATATCTATACTCGGATATACTAAAACAAAAGACATAATTAGCAGATTATTGAAACAGTGAGGTCAAACGTACTCTCCAAATTTATCGTCGGAAGAACGTTCGAGGAGCGGCATGCCGGAAAGGAAGAGGATTATGAAAGTGGTGAAGATCGGCGAGGCTATCGCTATCCATTCGATGCCTTCGATTACGTTCAGGGATATCACAAAAATTCCCCACCACAGAACAATCTCGCCGAAGTAGTTCGGATGACGAGAAAGTCTCCATAAACCTAAAATATCAAAAATAAACGTATGTTCCAAACGTAAGTTCCAAGGACTCGAAGACTTCCGCAACCCCACCGAACTCAAACTCGATTTCGCAGCGTAATCACAAGACTAAAGTTTTTGTCTCGTGGAATATTTAGACTGTATCTATGTTATTGGCTACTATGAAAGGTGAGTGAACTAAGTATTTAAGATAAAGGCTATCGTCCACATGGATGTTGAAGTATTTGCGAAAATATCAGTCATATATGACAGTTGACGTATGTGGTTGAGTATTTGATTTAGGTCAGGGGTGTCTAAACTGCGCTCGCAAGACAAGTTGCAATGCGGCTTGAAATAGAACGGTTAATTTTATGAACAAATTCAAACTGAGCCTCATACGGACAAGATGTAATGCGGTGCAAAAGTTAGTAAATAAATGACAAATTGTCAAACTGGGGCAAGATAAGTTGAAATTCGGGCCGAAACAAAAGCGTCAATTTGATAAATGAAAGAAAAAAAATTTCGGTTTTGTTTTGGGCCGCATTGAAACTTGTCTTGCGGCCCGGCGGGTGCGGTCCAGTGCGGTCCAAAACAAAACCGACAATTTTTTTCATTCATTTATTTCAAACACCAACTTGTGAGTAAAAGTTTGCAAATTACGCCGCGCAAGCAGCTAGTCTGTAGATTTAGACTAAAATTCATAATATTTATTATTTAGTGTATAGAAGAGATTATTATATTATAATCAAAACTTGCGGTCGCAAAAAATGTGTGCGAAAATAATCTAGTCTGTCATAAATGGCACAGGCGTAGTTGAGTATTTGATGTAGAACAGGAGTGTCCAACTTGCGGCCCAAGACCAGTTGCTATGGAAATCAAAACATCAAAATAGACCTTTTCATAGCTGAATTTTTTTTTGCGCACATATGTCAATTTTTGCCATGTTTTTCGGGCACTTTTTGATGTATAATCATTGAAAATAACAAAATGTGCCCGAAACTTCCATATTCCCGCCTTTTAAACTTAACGGACGCCCATGCGCTTAACTAACCGTAGACAGGTGTATTATCTAGTCTGTCATAAATAACATATGACATATGAAGTTGAGTTACTAAGTTATAGATACAGCTTGGAAACTAACTGAAAGTTTTAGCTAAAACTATTTACTTTATAGATATTATTAAAGACACATTCACAGCGCAGTGTTCAACGAGTACAGACGTTTCGAGCGGTGCTAAAAGAGTTTAATATAAATTGTTTGTTTAAGCATGTATATATACTATAATATGAGTCGACAATTAAGATCTAATACCGTATTGGATAAAACTGGTGTTAATATCACTAGTTTCTTCTCCAGCCCAATTTTCATCGAGCTAGTTGGGGGTATTATTCGAAAGGAAATAGAGTCACTAAATATCCTGGTAAATGACTTCAAATTCTAATTATTTATTTACCAAATGGGATATATAAAATAAAAAGTAAAAGTAATAAGTTAGTTAAATTTAAAATACATAAAATCATTGTACATCAGGTTCATTAATAGAACTTTTTTCAAATTATTTCTAAATTTTTTTAAGTGACATTTCGTTTTTTATTGTGTTTGGTATTTTATTGTAAATTTTATATCTTTGTTTCTCAAGTCCTTTTGAACACAAGTTTAAATTTGTTTTCCTGGGATAAAGGTGGTGTTTTCCTCTTGTGCCATATATATGGATATCTTTATGTTTTTGGAGAGTATCGCGAATTTTGTGGATATATGAGGCAGTTTCCAATATATATAAATTGACTACTGCAAAGATATTTAAATTTTTAAAATGTGGTTTGCACGATTCTGTTGTTTTTATTCCCACTATATTTCAGACAATTCTTTTCTGTGCTAGAAGTATTTCTTCTATAAGTGATGTAGCTCCCCATAGAATAATGTTAATATGGATTGCACCTTGGCAAAATACCAACTCAACAGGTCTTCCTTGTTCACCAGATTGCGCAGATGTTTAATTTGGAATGTTTTCTGATGTAGTAACCGACTAATTTTTTGTATGGTGGTTGTCCAGAGGAGATGCTCTTCCAAGTGGATTCCTAGAAACTTTGCTTCTTTAGCTCTTTTTAAACAGTGGTTTTGTATTTTCAAATCAATGTTCTCAGCATAGGTGCTTCTAGCTGTCTGAAAAATGACATACTCTGTTTTTTCTTTATTAAAGAAAAGGTTGTTTGCTGAGAACCAAGTGTTGATTGAACTTAGTAATAAATTAGTTTTGTCTGCATTTTCTTTTATATTTTTTCCAGTTATAATAAAACTGGTATCATCTGCGTACAATGTACTATGCTGTCCGTTTATATAACTTATTAAGTCGGCGGTGTACAATAAGAAAAGTGTTGGTGCAAGAATGCTCCCTTGAGGGACCCCAATATTGGTACAAATGGACTTTCCTGTTTCATTTCCACTTCTTATTGTAACATATTGCTTACGGTCTTCTAAGTAGGATTGTAGCCATCTCCTGGCTTTCCCTCGGATTCCATATCTAATTAGTTTGTTTAATAGTGTTTCGTGGGAGACACAATCAAACGCCTTACTTAAGTCGTAGAATATTCCTATAGGTTTATTACCCATGTCTACTTCTTTTAAAATAGTGCTGTTTAAATCTGCTAGCGCTGCTGAAGTTGATTTCCCTTTTCGAAATCCATGTTGTTGGCCTGGAATAATGTTATATTTTTCTATGAATAGGATGATTCTACTATGTATGGCGTATTCAATGATAGTACAGAAATAAGAGCAATCGGCCTGTAATTTCCAATATTCTTTTTGATCTCTTTTTATGCACTGGAATAATTTTTGCTATTTTGAGGATTGCTGAAAATTGTTCATCCACGATGGAGGCATTGATTATGTCTGTTATAGGAGTCAATAGGTAATGGCTGAACTCTTTGATAATTTCACATGGAAGGTCATGGGGTCCGCTTGTTGATTTGTTTTTTAAGGAAGCAATTATAGATAGAACCTCATTTTCTGAGAATTCCTGCAAATATATTGTATTGGGATTAAACTTTATGTGTTGATCCGAAATGTCTGTAGGAATAATATTACCAACAGTTTTTTTTTGGGTGGGCTTCCTCAAAATACGTATTAAATTTGTCTGCAATTTCCTTCGGACTTGTGATTAGCGTATTTTTTTCGATTAATATAATTTGATCGGTAGTTTTTGATCTGTTTGTTTCTTGTTTTATGACATTCCACAGCACTTTCGATTTATTAGGTGTCTGCAGTATTTTTCGTCTAAGAAAAGATTTTTTCAATGAGGTGACTAATTTCTGGTGTTGATATTTTTGTTGAATAAAATGGTTACGTAAAGCGGGATACGTTTTTTGTAATATGTGCATATCCTTTAGTTTTGCGGACGAGACCTCTATTTCTTTTGTTATCCAAGTCTTTCTTTTACTAGAGGAAAACATGTAAAGAAATAATACTGCATGATTTTGATAAATGTAGTTGTCTTACTGTTGCTGCTAGTTTTGTTGAGTACTTCTTCCCATGTTTCCTTTTGTAGATATTCAGAGAAACGAACTTTACTGGTTACCGAGAATCGTCTTACTAATTTTGGCTGCATACCTGTGACTTTCTTGCAAATGCCGCTCAGACTTAATATACGATGGTAAGATATCAGAGTGTCTTCCACAGAGGTATTTAATTCCATTTCCGATGTTGCAAAGATGTTATCAATTTTTGTTTCAGTGGTGGTGGTTATTCTGGTAAATTGTTTAATTTGTTCCTCCATTCCATATGCTGCTAGTAGATTTTTGCAATTTTGGACTTCCTTTGATGTTTTGGCAAAATTGATATTGAAATCGCCAACTAGGATAATTTCTCTGTTTCTCTTCGCCCATTTGTGTAGAATATTATCTATGACTTCCATAAATGTAATTAAACAGCCTGTTGGTGGTCTATACACATTTAAGATTATGGTGTCTACTCCATTTAATTTCATGTGTAGTCCACATATTTCAATAGTTTTTTCAATGGCATAGTTTTCCAACTCCAATCTTTCAATGTCAATACTATTTTTGTGCAGTAAGGAATTGACCCATATCGCTACTCCTCCACCCTTTGACTGGGTTCTGCTATAGTGACTAATCAGTTTATAATTATTAATATGTATAAATGTGATATTTACAGAAGATATCTCTGCTAGACAAATAAAATATGGGTTTACATTATCAAATTCCACTTCCAGTTGACACAGTTTCTTACGGAATGAATGTATATTTAGATACATTAATATGTTAGTTTAAAGTGTCTTACGATTAGATAACGGTCGTGGCTTTGTTCTGAATTTTGTGTAATTTTTTAGTCTTTTGTATTCCGGAAAAAACGGTTTATGCAAGTATTTCTTGGCCACATTTCCGGCTTTTTTAACTCATCAAGATTTTCTTTTGGCACAGAGATTTTAAAAGAAGAGTATTCCTCTGGATGCTTAGACGCCAGCTTCTCACTTTTGACTTTTTGTTGAATTTTCGATCCTTCAGGTATTGGATTAGGTCATCCGTTGCCAGATATGGGTCGAGTCTGTAGATATGTAGATGTTCATATCTGATAGATGCTCTAGCTTGGGTGATATCCTCATTTGTACCATGTATAACGCTTGCGCCTTCCAGCTTCTTCGTTTTTTGTTTCTCTGTGTATCCCAATTTTCATTATCAATATCAATATTTTCGTTTGTATTCCGAACATCTGTGTTTTCGGATTCCACTATTTTGTTGTTGGTTTTTGTTCCAGTGCGCCTTTTCTTTGCGATATATTTTTTTTTGACCCTGCAGGTGGTAGATTTTATCGCTGATAATGAACACATTTATTTCGTCTTTTGATTTAATTGAAATGAATTTACAGATGTTGCTCCAGTAGGACTTGTAGCACATAATAACTGCTCCTTAATCACTTTTAGTTCTTTCACTTCTGCTGTTAGGTCGGTAATTAGCATTTGTAAAGGCTAGACTTGTGTGATGAAGTTAGATTAATGAAAGATAAATATGAATCTTTAATTAATTCTATTAATCCAAATATAACAGAAGTAGAGGAGCCAATTGAAAATCAACAATATACCGAATAAATAGCGCCAGAGCCGAGAACTTCGAATATCTGCATAGAAAAAACAATATCAAACGATCCAAACGCGCGGCGAGGTACCTGCGAGAACGATAATAAAAACAGCCCACACTGCAAATCCAGCGAAAGAATAAGTGGAAAAAACCAAAATAAAGTCCACATTAGCGACAGCTTAACAATTCAGAATAAAAAACTTAGAAAATCGGACGTTATCTTTGGAGTAAATGTTAAATGAGTCGAATTTCAAATCGGCAAGGAGATATGCCCATGTTCATGTGTTAACTATCCTATGGTGTGTAACCTATCTAAACAAAAAAAAATTCAATTCGGTTTTATGTAAGAAGCTTAACTCTAAGTTCCCGGACGAGTATTCCTCGTTTAAAGTATCTAATCTAGCAGAAGATAGAGTAAATATTATGAAACCGGAATTGTGGGCTAGAAATACATACGTGAAACGATTTTTTCACAATTGGGAAACAAACCGGCGGGGCAATTAGTCGAACGCCAGGTAGAGGTAGAATAAATAATATCTTACTCTACCTCAACATTCAATCCCTCCAGAGCAAAATTACAGAACTAGAACTCTATTTGGAGAAAACAAAACCACAATTTATTTGTCTAACGGAAACCTGGTTGACAAACGCTAAAACTTCTCTTATTAATATGAATAATTATAAATTAATTGATAACTTTTGTAGGGAACATTCCACTGGAGGAGGGGTAGCTACCTGGGTAAGGGTGTATAATGCCCGCCATACACACAACGGTCCACATGACAGGTCTACCTGTGCAGGTTTGCCTGTGCAGATAAACCGGAGCGTGTGTGGGAATAGACCTGTGCAGTTTCTTGTGTACGGTTGACCTGCGCAGGCAAACCTGCGCATGTAACCTGTACGGTAGACCGTAACGTGTGTGGCGGGCATAACGATCTGGTCCCAATTGCTGCCCACTAAAATCACTAAACACTAAAAATAAATATCAGATCAGTAGAGAGTCATATCGAATCATAATAACGATTATGTGGAGGAAGACTGAATGTACTACGGTAATTTTAAATTTATACCGACCTCCTACAGGTTGCATAGAAATATTTTTAGAAATTTTGGAAGAGGTAAATGGATAACCTCTTCGTACCTATCCACAAAAAGGGAGACAAGAGAGATCCTGAGAAACAACTACAGACCTATTGCCTTAATTTCTGTGCTCTCCAAAATCTTAGAGTATTGCTTCTTACATAGACTTAAACCATTTATTAAGAAGCACAAAATTGTCCCTGCAGAACAACATGGCTTCCAAAGTGGAAAATCCATCAATACGGCGATCCTAGGCTTGAACAATAAAAACCTTAGTGACATAGATAGAGGAAATTATCCAATAGGAGTTTTTTGCGACCTCAGCAAAGCATTTGACTGCGTAAATCACAAACTACTTCTCGACAAGTTATATAGGTACAGATTGAGAGGGAACTGGCTGACATCATTTTTGAATAATCGATCCCAATTCGTAAGAATTCAGTCGCATAAGAGAAACGGAGTGTCACCAGAAATAGTCACACAATTAGGGGTACCCCAAGGAAGTGTTCTTTCACCGACACTATTCATTATATTCCTGGCAGATTTAGTAGCATATAGATAAGATTGTAGTTGTACGCTATATGCCGATGATGCCAGCTTCTTAATATCGCAAAATACTGTGCAAGCCTCTCAATTAGAGACAAACAGTGCAATGAAACAGATTTTCCGCTAATTTGTTTTTTAACTTGCAAAAAACAGAATTCATGGTATTCCAAACTAGCAGAAAAGAGTATGCAACAAACATTTCTAAGTACAAAATGTTGAGTCCAAACATCGAAATTTCTGGGTCTTGTAATAGCAGAACATCGTTGCTCGTATGGAATAATAGCTTGAGGACATCTTCAGAACTACCGAGAATCCTGAAAGCTCAGAAAAGAGTTATTCGTGCACTACTTGGTATACCTATATATGCCTTATGCAGAACCCATTTCAAACAGCTGAATATACTTACGGTATTTGGTTTGTATTTGCTAGAACTAACATGCTATATACACAAAAGTAAAAATACCCAAAAATGAGGATAAGCACAAATATCTCACACGTGGACACATGAAGACATATATACCCCAAAAACAAGACTTGTTATGTGCAGCAAAGTACCAGATGTTTATGGAGTCAATATATATATATATATATATATATATATATATATATATATATATATATATATATAATAAGCTCCCAATAAGTATCTTGCAGGAACCTTCTTATAAGAAATTTAGAAAAAATTTGAGAAATCTCCTAATTTCAATATGTCCATATAATCATCAAGAGTTTGTTGATTATATCAATATCTTATAATGACGTACCCATATGTATCTTTTGTATATATCTAGTGGTTAATAAATTAATTTGATTTGATTTGAGGACTTTGAATAGAATGAATAGTGTCGGTGAAAGAACACTTCCTTGGGGTACCCCTAATTGTGTGACTGTTTCTGGTGACACTCTGTTTCTCTTATGCGACTGAATTCTTACGAATTGGGATCGATTATTCAAAAATGATGTCAGCCAGTTTCCCGCTTTCCATCTCAATCCGTACCTATATAACTTGTCGAGAAGTAGTTTGTGTATATATACAGTAGATTTAAGTTTTCAAACTTTGAAATTTCCAGAAGCTTTTATAAAAGTCATATAGTGAAATCTGTCATTCTGCGATAGAAACAGAGAGAGCACGCATTATAGAAATATACACTGAGAGAAAGAGATAGGCGTATAACGTAACGTAAAGTTTTCTGCTCCAACCGAGACCTCCCTAAAGGAACTTCGTTCCAAAAAAGTTTGAAGACTAACAAACTTAATCTAGATTCAAAATGACTTAGTCCATAAAACCACGATTTACAATGTATTTATAATCTTTACCATCATTGCACCATTTCCCTTGGTTGGTCGGATCCTGCCTAAACGAGAACTTTTGCAAATCCGCGTACGTTTCCGCCAGGAGCCCCGTCACGAACATCCCGGTGCCCGCCGAGTCCAACGTGGTCATGGTCTTCGGCGCGGGGGGCGTCGCGTGCCGCGGAGAATTTATTATTATCACCGGAAGACTCACCACGTACACCCACAGCGCCTGAAAGCAACCCACGACAATTACCACGTCTCAGTACGAGAATCGACCAAACCTGAAACGTCCAGAAGATCGCGAACCGGATGGTGTTGCTGCGTTTGTCGTCGAACTGTTTGTCCCTTCCGATCTTCAGGATCCTGTACAGTAGATAGCCGGAGAGACGCGCTCCCCATAAACAAACGAACACCGTCACCATCAGTTGTCGGCTATCGTAACTTCTCTACATATCAAAACAAATGATAAAACACTATTATGTATAATTATTTTTAATCATGGATACGTTATTCTGTTGGTCAGTCAATTAGTGAATCAATTAGCTAGGTAGTTACTAAGTCAGTCAATTAGTCAGACAGTTATTCAGTCAGTTAGTTATTCAGTCCGTCAGTTAGTCAGTCGGTCAGTTAGTTACTCAGTTAGTTAGTCAATTAGTTAGTCAGTCAGTCAGTTAGTCAGTCAGTTAGGTTAGGTTAGGCAATTAGTCAGATAGTTGAAGTCAGACAATTCTAATTGAAGTGCACATTTCTGTTTGACAGTATAGTTATTATATTTTAGCTTTTATTGTTAGTTAGTCTTCTTACTTTTCCTCCTTGGCCTAGGAAGAAGGTGAGCAGAGCCAGGATGATGAAGTTGATTCCGCCGGCGAAGTCGGTGACTTTGTCCATTTGGAAGGTGGCGGCGACGGTGAAGAATATGATTTGCATGGCGACGGTCACGATGGCACTTATCGCGAAATGATCCACGTCGAAGATATCGACGGGTCCCATCATCATTTTTCTTTGCGCTCCCGTTTCAATCGCAATCACATTACCTCTCCCTGCAAAAACAAACCAAAATTGAAATACAGATTACATTGATTGATTGATTAGATTGACAAATTTGATCAGTGTCTGCCAAATTTTGTATAGTGAGAGGTTGTCGGTTTGGTTAGGTTTAAAACATGAATATTTATTAAACCAAGTAATGTAGAAGCTTCATTAGCTTCATTTTTGCTTTGTGACCTTAGTTAAAACGTGCCAATGGATATGTCAAATTTCCAACATCAAATATGATATATCATTGCAAATGTCAAATTTCAAACGTAAAATGTAATGTCATAGGAAATGTCAAATTTCAAACATCAAATTTGTTATTAAAAATGTTAAATTTGATATGCCATTGGAAATGTCAAACGTCAAATTTGAAATGTCATCGGAAAAGTCAAAATTCAAACAACAAATTTGTCGTTGCAAATATCAAATCTCAAACTTGAAAATCGATATGTCATTAGAAATGTCAAATTTCAAACGTAAAATGTGATATGTCATAGGAAATGTCAAATTTCAAACATCAAATTTGTCAATAAAAATGTTAAATTTGATATGCCATTGGAAATGTCAAACGTCAAATTTGATATGTCATCGGAAAAGTCAAAATTCAAACAACAAATTTGTCGTTGCAAATATCAAATCTCAAACTTGAAAATAGATATGTCATTAGAAATGTCAAATTTCAAACGTAAAATGTGATATGTCATAGGAAATGTCAAATTTCAAACATTAAATTTATCGAATAGGATGGTTGCGACAGTTACTACCTGGTAATCCATACTTACATTGAATTGAAAAATTCACTTTGTTTTTTACCACACTTATATTATGTAAAAATGTTATATAACTTATTATTCACAGTTATATAAATTTCTACACATATCACGACTCGAGTTTCGACGTTTGACGGTCATTTTCAAGTGAACTTGAAAATTTTTCCACTTTCCATTTGAAAATGACCGTCAAACGTCGAAACTCGAGTCGTGATATGTGTAGAAATTTATATAACTGTGAATAATAAGTTATATAACATTTTTACATAATATAAGTGTGGTAAAAAACAAAGTGAATTTTTCAATTCAATGTATTAAATTTGTCATTGGAAATGTCAAATTTGAGATGCCATTGGAAATGTCAAACGTCAAATTTGAAATGTCATCGGAAAAGTCAAATTTCAAACATTTAATTTGTCGTTGGAAATGTCAAATCTCATATGTCAAAAATGATATGTCATTGGAAATTTCAAATTTCAAACGTGAAATGTGATATGTCATAGGAAATGTCAACTTTCAAACATTAAATTGGAAATGTCAAATTTTATATGTCAATGGAAATTTCAAACGTCAAATTTGATATGTCATCGGAAAAGTTAAATTTCAAACATCGAATATGTCGTTGCAAATATCAAATCTCAAACTTCAAATTTGATATGTCATTAGAAATGTCAAATTTCAATCGTAAAATGTGATATGTCATGGGAAATGTCAAATTTCAAACATTATATTTGTCGAATAGGATGGTTGCGACAGTTACTACGTGGCAATCCATACTTATATTGAATTGAAAAATTCACTTTGTTTTTTACCACACTTATATTATGTAAAAATGTTATATAACTTACTATTCACAGTTATATAAATTTCTACACATATCACGACTTGAGTTTCGACGTTTGACGGTCATTTTCAAGGGGAAAGTGGAAAAATTTTCAAGTTTACAGTTTGAAAATGACCGTCAAACTTCGAAACTCGAATCGTGATATTTGTAGAAATTTATATAACTGTGAATAATAAGTTATTTAACATTTTTACATAATATAAGTGTGGTAAAAAACAAATTGAATTTTTCAATTCAATGTATTAAATTTGTCATTGGAAATGTCAAATTTGATATGCCATTGGAAATGTCAAACGTCAAATTTGAAATGTCATCGGAAAAGTAAAAATTCAAACATCGAATTTGTCGTTGGAAATGTCAAATCTCATATGTCAACAATGATATGTCATTGGAAATTTCAAATTTCAAATGTGAAATGTGATATGTCATAGGAAATGTCAACTTTCAAACATCAAATTGGAAATTTCAAATTTGATATGTCAATGGTAATTTCAAACATCAAATTTGATATGTCATCGAAAAAGTTAAATTTCAAACATCGAATTTGTCGTTGCAAATATCAAATCTCAAACTTCAAATTAGATATGTCATTAGAAATGTCAAATTTCAAACGTAAAATGTGATATGTCATAGGAAATGTCAAATTTCAAACATTAAATTTGTCGAATAGGATGGTTGCGACAGTTACTACGTAGTAATCCATACTTACATTGAATTGAAAAATTCCCTTTGTTTTTTACCACACTTATATTATGTAAAAATGTTATATAACTTATTATTCACAGTTATATAAATTTCTACACATATCACGACTCGAGTTTCGACGTTTGACGGTCATTTTCAAGTGTAGTCAAACGTCGAAACTCGAGTCGTGATATGTGTAGAAATTTATATAACTGTGAATAATAAGTTATATAACATTTTTACATAATATAAGTGTGGTAAAAAACAAAGTGGATTTTTCAATTCAATGTATTAAATTTGTCATTGGAAATGTCAAATTTGATATGCCATTGGAAATGTCAAACATTAAATTTGAAATGTCATTGGAAATTTCAAATTTCAAACGTGAAATGTGATATGTCATAGGAAATGTCAACTTTCAAATCAATGGAAATTTCAATGGAAATTTTAAACTTCAAATTTGATATGTCATCGAAAAAGTTAAATTTCAAACATCGAATTTGTCGCTGGAAATGTCAAATTTGATATGCCGTTGGAAATGTCAATCGTCAAATTTGATATGTCATCGGAAAAGTCAAATTTCAAACAACAAATTTGTCGTTGCAAATATCAAATATCATATGTCAAAAATGATATGTCATTGGAAATTTCAAACGTGAAATATGACATAGGAAATCAAGTCAACTTTCAAACATCAAATTGAAAATGTCAAATTTTATATGTCAATGGAAATTTCAAACGTCAAATTTGATATGTCATCGGAAAAGTTAAATTTCAAACATCGAATTTGTCGCTGGAAATGTCAAATATCAAACAAAAATTGATGTTATTGGAAATGTCAAATGTAAAATGTGATATTTATGTCATAAATATTATGAAAAGCAGCCCAATAAATGACCTTATACATCAGCTTAGTTAAAAGAGGTAACAATTTAGGGCTGTTTTTCATAACATTCATGATATTTTTAAAAAAGAAGTCTTTGTTTGCAGTTATTCGTTCCATTTTGTTGTAAATTAAACAATTACTCTTTATTACGGAACGTCCCACAATACGCTAGGTATTACATGGAGAATGAAATTGGATTGTGCGTCTGATATATGGGATCCTTTGTTCTATAGCGGTTTTGGGCGTGAGCCCGTCCTTCCGCCGTCGTTGGTTTCGTTTTTCGGTTGTTGTTTTGTTATTTAGTCTGTTGTTGTCGTCTGTTTTTGCTTGTCCTCCTTTTTTTTCACTTCAGTGGACTAAGTTCGGTTCTGGTTCGCTTCGGGTGGGTCCTGTTTTCTTGGTGCGGTTGTCGGCTTCCTTGGTTGGTTCTTGCTCTTCTCCAGTTTGGCTTTTTTCTTCATTTTTCTTCGTTGGATGGTTTGGTTTCTCTTCTCCTTGGTCGGGTTTGCGCGTCAGGGCGGTTTCGGTGGGGCTGTAGGCTTCTGTTGCTCTCTTGGCCGCTTCGGTTTCTCTTTTGGGGGTTCGGTTCTTCTCTTTGTGGCGGCTTCGGTCGTACTTTTGGGGGCGGCATCGGAGGTTGAACTTTTGGGGACGGCATCGGTGGTTTTCCTTGGGGCGGCTTCGGTTGATTTCTCGGCGTCGGCTTCAGTTGTCTTTTCAAGGGCGGCTTCAGTTGTCATTTCAAGGGCGGCTTCAGTTGTCTCTCCGGGGGCGGCTACGGTTGTCTTTTCGGCGGCGGTTACGGTGGTCCTTTCGCCGGCGGTTTCAGTGGGCTTTTCGGCGGCGGTTTCGGTGGGTTTTTCGGTGGCGGTTTCGGTGGGATTTTCGGCGGCGGATTCAGTGGGCTTTTCAGCGACGGTTTCGGTGGGATTTTCAGCGGCGGTTTCGGTGGGATTTTCGGCGGCGGTTACTGTGGTCTTTTCGGCGGCGGTTTCGGTGGTCTTTCTCCTTTTTCTAATGTAGGTTAACATTTCCTCGATGACGCTGTCCCCCAGGGTGTCCAGGTAGGCTGGGTCGAGATACATTTCTGCGGCGGCTTCGTTGTGGCTTGTCGTTATAAAAGTGGTCATCTTGAGGCTGCGACGGTCGCTGAGACTATGGTGATGCTTGTGCGTCTGATTGTAAAACTAGGCTTTAAGTACGAGATGCCGGCGCCGAGTGGTCATTTCATGAACTACCTAGGCTGGAAATGCAATTTTAATATTTTTCACTAAACGTCGACGTTTCTGGAAGTGCCTAGGTATTTCATGAAATTACGGATTTTGCGTCATTTGCCCCTGATCTAGTCTGTCATAACAGATCATGGTCATGACATGACAGATGACAGATGTCATGACAGAAGACATATGAAGTTTACTAACATAGTTACAGCTTGGAAACTAATTGCAAATTTTAGCTAAAACTATCTAGTATATAGATATTATTAAAGACTTGAGTCTTCAAACTTAAATGAAATTTTTGTAAAAGTCTTCAATTTTCCTAAACTTTTTAATTAGCGATATTCAACTGTCGATTGCTAAGTTAGTAAGATTTATTACAGCTCGGAAACTAACTGCAAAGGTCTATTTGATTATTTTAAGTCATATAGTGAAATATGTCAATCTGCGAAAGAAACAGAGAGAGAGCACGCATTATGGAAATATACACTGAGAGAAAGAGATAGGCGTACAACGTAACGTAACGTTTTCTGCCGAATCACTCCAACTGAGATCTTCGTTCCAAAAGTTTTGCAGACACTGATCTAGATCAAAAGATTCTAAACTAAATTATCCAAGTATGTAATAATTTGAATATAATAATGTACAATACACGTGCATAGTATGTGTCAATCAATGTTGGTTTGTAATGGAACATCTATTTATGTTTAAGGTAGCTCAGACTGAAATAAAACGTCATTTAGTTTGATAGGCGTCAAGGTTACGGACAGCATCCATCAGATCGATACAAGTCGTCTCGCGATTTCTGCACGCAGCACAGTGCACGCGCACAGTTAAGACACTAATTTTTTAATTTATTTTGCAAGCTTGCAAATTTAATATCGAAATTTAATTTAAAAAAAGAAACTTTCAATATTTAGTAGGTACTAAATCACACAAAGCTTTCTGCTCTCATTTCGCATTTAATCGACTAAAATGTATTATTAGATAACTGTATTACATTTAGTCAACTAATTTACGAAGTTGCAACATAGATTTGGGGAGTTCTAATTGTATTATTAAGACTTTAAGACTAATTGTATTATTAAGACTTAAGATTGGAGCGTGATAATTTAGTTAGTTTCAGTGTGCTATTGCGATACATTCGGCGGCGAGTTAAAATGGAATTAGTCAAAGTACTTATTTTAAACGAGTTCTTCGTAATCTAAATGCATTTAAATAAATAGCATCTTCAAACCCAAACTTCTATCTATTTGGTTGTCCCGGGTTCCACCTCTAGTCACTACTTGGATCAAGTGCACATGCAACTTTCACTTGTTTTATTCGGTTGTTATACGTACATGGAAAACATGATTTAAACTTTAAACGACGGCTGGCGTCGAAGTTGAGATGTCGACGTCGCGACGCTCTGCAAACAATGTTGACTGAACCGACTGGAAAAGGGACGCGACGGCGCATTCGCGCGATTTTCGGCATATACAGGGTGAACGGCACCGCCCAAACTAATTTCAAATCTAACTTATTCTAAATACCTAATCTATATAGTTTTCACTAATTCTACATTCTGTATCTACACTAAAACCTAAGAACTTTTGCGCTAATGACTTGACAAGCAATGAGATAAAGATAAAAGTAAATGACGGTATCAAAACATTCTAAAATGCTTAAAACCTTGCGAAATAATTGACTTCGCTTTTACCTACATCTACACTACATTCTAAACACGTCTAAATCTCCAGCACTATAGCCCATTTTTTTAAGAATGCAGTAACTAGATACCTGATTTACACTATGACAAATGTTCAATCTAGTTACAAAATTTGGCGCTAAATTCAAATATAGTTAATTAAATATAAAATTGGTAATTTATTAATGGTTTGATTGAATATCTATAAAATACACCAAATGGCAACAATAGTAAATAAATGGAGCCAAACGCACGAAATCTAAATGATACAAAGAGATCAGATGGCAATTGTGAATTGACACGGCAGCCATTGACAACTAACAGCTGAACATGCATTGGCGTACGAAAAAAATATGCTTGGTTTTAATTAATTTTTTTATCTAAATTTAAAATTGATTATTAAATTATATATAAAACACTATTCTATAATATAGTACTTATTATCCGTAGTATAATTTAACGTTCTATTGTATTTAGAAATAATTCCTAGTATTGTATTCATTTAATTACATATCACTAAATTCTACACCATTGACTGCAAATGTATGTCAAAATAGAGAGATGGAGAAGTAAATATCGTTCGTGTGAACTTCTCCTCGATTTAAGCCAATCAGAGAACAAAGTCAAATAAGCCCTATCTTCCCTGTACTGCATTCTTAAAAAAATGTACTATAGACATATTTACTTGATTAATGTTGTAAATTTGAATTTGGAAATAAATTATTGTGGCTTATTTCATGGCGATTCAACCAACTTCGGATTGAACGAAAGGATATTTTAAACATCTTTATTCAATTACAAATTTGATATTTAAATTCAGATTTCTAAATTTCCGTTGGTTTTGATTTAAGTTTTTTAATATAATTGTTTCTGTTTGACCGTTTAATGCAGTTTGACATTTACTACAATATCATCGCTAGCTTACTTCACACTAGTCAAATACAATTTTTCATAATCTCCTCCAATAATCCAACTAAGCTAGTAATTATAAAGTATGGGTAATTTAAATATTTCGAATTGTTGAATTTTCGCGTATTTTAAAATACATTTAACGCGGGTTTCATATATAATTCAATCGTAACAGTAGTGATTTGATGTGCGCAGTCGTGTAAAACCGTAGCTTCCGCCGTCCATTCCGCCATCGTTCTTTCTCCAGTTTTCGACAGACATGGTAAGTCCTTCGTCCGTTTTTATTCAATTTTTCAACCGAGAACGCAACGCTTTGTCGTTAATTTACAGCAAAACATCGCGAAAACATCGTAGATTTGATACTGCACCTTCAAAAGCGGTTTTGTTTTTAATCTTTGCGAGTTTTTGTGTTTTTAAGACTAGGCCACATGGCGTTGCGTTTCAGGTGCAATGAGTTTACCAAGAAAATGTTTGTATGTAATTTTTAGCCTTTCCAAAGGTTCGTAGAAACTGGGCGGGTCGCCCTTGTCTCCGATGGGGCCCTAAAAGGCAAACTCGTCAGCATTGTTGATGTTATTGACCAAACCAGGGTGAGTTTTTAGGTTATGTTATTGTGTTCATTTACATGTGCTTACCTTGTTTTTTTTTTCTATAAGAAATTTAATTCGTTACAATCATATTTGTGCCGTTTATTTATTATTATTATTATCCTCGGATTGCACCCAAAGTGGATGGCGCTAAGTTTTCATGGTTTTCAAATCTTTTTCTTGGCCCAGATTTCCTGCATGTTCTGTGTGTACCTTTTTTTTATATATATGTGGTTTGGGGGAAGCTCTACCAGCTTGTGTATGAGGCACTCACTCACTAAACCCCTACTTCCACTTGGCTTAAAAAAGTATGCCACCCTGGTATCGCTTATGCATTCCTTCAGGATGAGCAGCCTGGTTGTTTTTTTTGCCGCCCCTAGTTGTTCGAGAATCTGGCTCTATAGTTTTGGTATTCCTTTTTGTAGTTGATTTTTGTCTGTTTGTCTTGTTCTTTTTGTGTCAGGATGTCACGTATCATTGTCTCCGTGTAAGTCCAGTCCTCTGGTGATCTCAGCATCGCGTCTACCAGTGTTTGCACCTCTAGGATGAGGCCGGTCTGCTCCTTCCATCTGTCCCTCTCGGATATCCACCTACTGCATTCAAACACAGTATGAAGTGCACTGTCCACGTCGCCGCAGTATATACACATTGCGTCACTTGCCCTGTCAAAACTATGTAGATACTCCCTGAAGCATCCGTGGCCGCTGAGGGCCTGTGTTAGATGATAAGTTATCTCACCACGGTTCCATGTTAGCCAAGGTTTAAGTTTTGGGATCAATAGTTTGGTCCAATGTCCTGTTTTGGACATATTCCATGACTTTTGCCAGTCTTCATGTATTTGGTTCTTTGCATTTTTTTGTCTTTCTGTCCTATTTGCCCAGTTCCTTGTCTTATATAATTGGACTATCTCGTGGATTTTGCACTCTATTGACGATGCCAGCAATCACCAAGACAGCTTCCCTGGAGATAGTCCTGTATGCACTGCATACTCTGATGGCCATTTTTCTCTGTACAGAGGTGAGCATCTGTTTCATGTACCCCTTTTCAATTGCTCTAGCCTAGACTGGGGCTCCATAGAGAATGGTCAAGTGAACCACAGAGCACAGTAGTCCTCTTTTACTGATTTTCGGACTGCCGGTGTTAGGCAATAATTTTCCTAGGGCAGATGTAATTTTAAGGGATTTTTTTATAGCTTTCCTAAGGTGTGCTTTGAAAGACAGTTTCCAGTCAATAGTGATGCCTAGGTACTTGACTTCTTGTTTCGGTGTGATGTCCACTTTTTTTAATTTTGAATTTTATAGGTCCTATTTTCCTATTGCCAGTGAGAAGTACAGCTTCTGTTTTTTCAGGGGCTAGCTTAAGGTTTTTTCGCTCTAGCCATTCATCGACCTGCTTTATGGCGATGTTTGCCTTTCTCATTAGTTCTTCTTCAGTTTTACCTGTTGCAACTAAAGCTAGGTCTTTGGCGAATCCTACTATTTCCACCCCCGCGGGGAAAACGAGCCTTGACACGCCATCGTATAGAATGTTCCATAGGGTAGGGCCCAACACTGAGCCCTGAGGAACACCACTAGTTACTTCGCATTCGACGACCTCATCGCCGGATTCCATCTGTATTCCCCTATTTGAGAGGTAGCTGTGCACCACCTGCAACAGGTATGGGGTAAACTTTCTGTTAGTTAGCTCTTCCATAATCATTTCCCAGGCTGCAGAGTTAAAAGCATTTTTTATGTCTAGGGTTATCAGCGCCGTCATCTTACGTGTTCTTCGTGTGCCGCTTGTGGCTTTCTCTGCCACTTTGATCACCCTCAGAACGGCATCGACCATGGACCTTCCTTCTCTGAACCCATATTGTCTATCGGAAAGACCTCCACCCTTGCACAATTCCGCTTTAATTCTGGCTAGAAGCAGTTGTTCAAGTAGTTTCCCGAGGACATCCAGCAAGCATATTGGTCTGTAAGAGGATGGTTCGTGTATGAGCTTTACACCTTTCCGGAGGAGGACCAACCTTGCTATCTTCCACCTATCCGGGAATCGGCCATCTGCTATTATATTGTTCATGATCGTCGCGGTCGTTGTGGTGTGTTGTGAATTTCCTTGTCCAGCTTATTTGCGAATTTGTCCTCGTTTATATTTTTTGCGTGCCACCTCCTGCGAGTGCATTTTTTTGCAGATGGCTTTATTGTACCTACGTCTATACGGTATGACAATTACCTGTGGTCACTTAGTGTTTCCCTCGTTAGCACCTGCCAGTCTGTGAGTGTGCCTGTTTTCTTTCTTCAGTCCAGGAGCTTCCAGTCTTTTTCTTGGTCTCCTTCACTTCCCACTGGTGTATTTGATGTATGAGAGTCATTCTGTCCTGAGTATCTGTGATGTTTGCTGCTTCTAGGTCTTGTGTTACTTGTTTCATCCACTTGGTACTGACTACGTTTCTGTAGGAAGTTCAGCATCTGTTTAGTTAGTCTGGTCTCCGGGAGTCTTGAGATGTGTCCGTAGAATCTAAGTCTGCGTTTTCTGATGTCGTTCTCTATGTTAGACAGTTTTTCTGTGGTTTCTATTGATTGTAGTCCTATATATAGTCCTTTATATCCTTCATCTGTGAGTTTTAGTACAATAATTTTTCTGATAATTCGCCTTTCTTCTTTGTTCAGGGCTTCCATGTCACCTTTATTCGAGGCTATAGTTTCTGATGCGTATAGTATGGCGGGTTTGATGACTGTATTGTAATGTCTGATTTTTGTTTGGATGCCAAGGTTCTTCTTGTTGTAGATGTTTGCAGTCATGCCGTAGCTTTTTCTTACTTTCTCTATCCTTGTCTTTTGTGTTTCTTTCTCAATTCCTGTATGTTGTATGATCTCTCCTAGGTATTTGAATTTTGTAACTCTGTTTATTGTTCCGTATTTCGTCTGTAATTGTTGTGTGTCTTTTTTGTTTGTTGACATGTACTCAGTTTTCTCGAACTTTTTTTTTGAGGGCTTCTACCTGTTGGATCGTTTGTTCCTCAGTGTCTGCTAGAACTGCAAGGTCATCTGCAAATGCTAGACATTTAAAGGTGATACCACTTCTGCCTAGAGTGGTGGGTGTTGTGTTCCATTCTCTAATTACTTTGTCCAAAATAAGGTTGAACAGGAGTGGGGAGAGGCCGTCACCTTGTCTGACTCCTGTTTCAATTTTGAAAGGTCTTGAAACTTCTCCCATGAATTTCACTTTGGAGTATGTATCTGTGAGTGTTGCCTTTACTAGGTTCAGTGTTTTTGTGTCCAGTCTGAGTTCGTTTAGTGTGTTGAAGGGTGATGTCTGGTCTACTGAGTCATACGCCCTTTTGAAGTCAACAAATGTGCAGACCGTGGGTTTGTTGCTGAGTGTCCTAATTCTTAGGCAGCTTTTGAGATTGAATATTTGTTCTACGCAAGATCTGTGAGGCCTGAAGTCCACTTGGTACTCGCCTATTTGCCTTCAAGTCGCGTCTGAACTCGTTCTTGTAAGCATGCTGAGAAAATTTTGTATGTTACTTGAAGAAGGGAGATCCCTCTGTAGTTGTTCACATCTGTCCAGTCTCCCTTCTTAAAGAGCGGATGAATGAGAACGCGTCTCCAGTCTTCGGCTACTTTTTCTGTGTTCCAGATTTCGAGGATAATTTCTGTGAGTTCTTGGAGTGCGTTTTTGCCTAGGTTTTCAATAGTTCTGCGACTATGCAATCTTCACCTGAGGTTCTGTTGTTCTTTAGCCGTTGGATGTATCTTCTGATTTCTTCTGTTGTTGGGGGAGGTGATGGTGGTGTTGTGGGTTCTCTGTATTCGTGTTGGAATCTCTCTGGTGGGGGTGGGCAGTTCAGTAGTGAGTCAAGGTATCGTGCTAGGAGTTCGCAGTTCTCCGTGTTGGTCAGTGCTAGTGTTTTGTCTGGTTTTCTGAAACATGGATTTTGAGGTTGATAGCCTTTAATTTTATTGGAAAATGTTCTGTAGAAGTTGTGTGAGTTATAGTTGCGGAAATCCTGTTCGATTGAGTCTAGTTGTTCGTGGATGTATCTGCGATTGATCTGTCTGATTGTTTTTGCAACTGGACGTTATTGTTGTGTTTGTTTCTTTTTATTTTTCCGAGTTGGAAACTCCCAATTTAAACTAGAATAAAAATAATCTAGAATCTTTTATATTCACCAAAAGAGTTGCTTCTTTGCGGTACTTTTGGAGGGGAAGTGATTTTCAAATACCGTTTTTTCCTTGTAGGGAAGTGGCATTTTTATATACATTGGGTTCAAAAACCACCAGATGATTTGAACAGATCTTGAGTTTGAGACAGACTTTGAACGGTGTTGGATTTATTCTGTTACTTTGAATAACATTCCTCCACCCCATTGGAACTTCTATGTAGCTTTTTTGGTCAATTAACTCCATATCTTTACCACGTTATGAAGGTGGTATATAAGGTATGAATGACCTCTCCAATGAGAGGTCATTCATACCTTAAGACAATTATACTTAATAATACCTTAAGACAATTATACCTCTTCTTCTTGAGACTGAGGTTGCGATGTGCATCACCGCACTGCTCCTACGTAACATGGACTACCGTAGTTCTTCCATAATATTCAGGACTTACGTTGTTTTTCCCTTGGATACCCATTTTATAATGTCAGTTTTATAAGGTCTAACGTGCTTTTTTCGCACTCTTATATAGTGGAATGTAAAGTACACTTCTAATACTAACAAATGGCAGTATCAGTTTAATATTGACAAAAAATGGACTTCCGTGGGTTTTCCCCTGTACCCTTCATTTGTTATAAACAAATTATTAACGAATTGCTGAAAATTACAATGGTATATCTGGAGACACAAATTCATTAGCGGAACGAAACTGAAATTTGAAATTAAATTCTTTATAATAAATTCATTGCACATCGATAATTAAACATAAAGTTTACGAGATCATATAAACTTATATTGCATAATATTTTCCATTTTCATTTTTTTTCCTTTTTCAATTCAATGTAAGTATGAATTACCACCTAGTAACTGTCGCAACCATCCTATTCATTTTCCATATCGATTTGAAGCTTTCACAATGGGACTTACCACTTTCAAAATAAATTTTTTCATCACTTCATTAACCCAGCAAACTTTCGTGTTACAAAATCTTAATGATTTTAAAAATATTAGTAACAAGTTACTTCAGAATAAAAAAGTTCAAGTAAAATCTAACTATTAAGCTAACTTAAAATAAACGGCTCATTTATATTATTGATGTTTTGTAAAAACTGAACGAATTAAATTTCTACACTGTTCCAAGAAATTAACACAAAAATTATTAATATTCTGGTAAAAGAAATGTAGTGTAGTAACCTCATAAGGTTGACCTTCACATGGTCAATATAATTGCTTCAATATCATATTTTTGTTATGTATGGATCATCTGAGGGGCATGTTGTCAGTAAGAATCAATTTAATGTCGACAAAAAAAAAAAGATTTTAATTGCAAGCTTCTTCAATGTATTGAAGCAGTGTCAATATTTATTGTTCATGCTACAGTATTTTCATCATTTTGCCTAGAAGCACTGGCAGTGGCAACTTATAACAATAATCTTTTTTAACCACTTCTTTTCCATCATACTTTCTTTTCGTTTTATTTTTTACCTCTTAAATGCCATAGCTAAAGCTAATAAAAAAAAATATCAAATTCACTCTTTTTGAATGTAAAATTGTAACTGACCAACACAGAAATATTGAAGTATATTGATTGTTTAAGGGCATCTTCCATTTTTTTCCTTTCAAAATATTTCGTCAATAATTTTGAAACATTCATCATGTGAGGACATCGTCAATAATTTTTCTTTTAAAATATTTAGACTAAGCAATTATGTTGACCATGTCAATGGCATCTTCAATATTTTTTCTTTCAAAATATAATATCGAAGCAATTATATTGACCACGTGACGGTTTCAATAGTCACATGCTACTCTTGCAATTAGTCTGTTTCTAAATAGTAAATTTAACTAACGGTTAAAAAAAGTATGGTAAACTTTAAACAATATTTCATTATCTTTGGTTATGGTACATTAATTTCTTAGAGCAGTGTTAACAGCAAGATAATTAAGTCTTTATATAATTTTAACTTTTTAAATGAAAAAATCTAAAATTAAATTTTTCTAAAATTACGTTTTTTGTCTACAAAGTTGAAACTTATCAAAAAAATACTATTAAAACTAAATTTTAACGTTTTAACAAAATTTTCTACGTTTTTTGTCTACAAAGTTAAAACTTATCAAAATAATACTATTTAAACTAAATATCATTTAAGTTTATTATGATGATCCTGAAAATTGATAGGAAATGCCGGCTGATACAAAAATGAAGCCAATTTTTCACGACTGATCGTAAATCGCATGATGATAAATCTCGTTAAGATTTCTCTTTGTTAGATTTCGAATGATCTGTTTTAGGTTTTAGTTGATGGTCCGTCGAGCAACATCCCCCGCAACCAGATCAGGTTGAGCCAATTGCAATTGACCAAGTTCAGGATTAAATTCCCGTACACTGCCTCCAGCCGCGTCGTCCGCAAGGCGTGGAATGATGCTAAAATTGATGAGAAATGGGGAGAGTCCATGTGGGCCAAGAAATTAGCCGACAAAGCCAAGGTAATAAAATAAACTACCTCAAATTTAAAAGATTTATGGAAGCAACTTTGTTATGATGATACAAATTGATAGGAATTGCCGACTGATACATACATGAAGCTAAATCAATTTACTGAAATTCTCTATAAATCTTTTATAAAACATTTTTTTTTTAATAGATTCTTATTTTAATTGTAAATGTTACTTTTGTCTTTAGCGTCTGCATATGACAGACTTTGATCGTTTCAAGTTGGGTAGGGCAAGGATGAACAGAAATAAGATTCGTACAGGAACTTACCTCAGGTTGAAGAGGAAGGCCACCAAGGATGGTGTCTTTACTGGAAAGGTTAAGTTGCCAAAAGTAATTGAGCCATCTCAGAAGAAGAAGTGGGTGAAGCCTGCCAAGAAGGCCAAGGCTGCCCCAAAGAAGTAATTTGTACTATAAGATGATAATAAAATTAAAAATTTATAAATCCGCTGGAATTGGAAAAATGACCCTTTTTTTCCTTGTTCATCCTGATATATTATGGAATATTTTTGGTGATATAGAAGAATTTTTCGTCCTAAGCCAAAATGGAATTCTAAGGAGATTAGGATTGTAAAATGAAAAAAGTCTTATCCTCTTCCTTTTATCCTGCAATCATCCCATTGGATATGTAAGAAATTTTTTCTCTTTTTTATAATAATTTTTTTTATTAATTCAAATACACATATTTAGAAATTTATTACAGAAACAACAATTTAAAGGCTGCATTATTCTTATATCACTTAAAGTCTACTAAATACAAATATACTCTTAACCGCTTATTGACTTAAACAGTCGTATAAATATACTACATAAATATTCATCTGAATACACAAATATATCACCGTGACAGTAAAATTGTTTGATATTTTATTTTTCTTTTGGAACAAAAAACAAAACAAGAAATAACTTATAACAATATTCGGCATTTCATCCCTCATCATTCTCACTTAATAACGTACATTTATCACATACTAATCGATGATACTTGAAATAAAAAACGTTTTATTTTATTTGGTAAACACTAAATCTGCGAGTAATTCGTACAGTGAGGCAAAGGCGTCGACCAATTACCGTCGGGTAAACATTTCGGTCGCGCCCCCATTCTCGACTCAAATCCGGGATTACAAGTCACCTGTAACTCATCCCCGGGTTCATAAACGAATTTCGTTGGTGCCATCGCACCATTATCCGGCTCGCCCAAATACGGACATCTTGGCTTGCCTAAATAATAAAATAAATAGATTTCGTAGATAGCTTTATGTAGTTTGTAGTATAGACAAAATTTGTGTTTTTTTGTTTTAATTCTGTATTGGATTTTAGTAGGTAGTTAAACATTACGGTTAGTGTTATGATAACTCACAGAAAGGTGGCGGATGAGACCAATATCCGGTTTCAGTGCATATAATGCTCGCTTCGCCGTCTAAAACGTTAGCTGCTATACACGCGAATTGCACTAAACTACCAACGGCGTATCTTCCCCCATCCATGCCAGCTGACGATTGCACAAGATGCCCATTTAGAGGGGGAATTGGCGGCGGACATTGAATAGCTTTAAAATATTTACTTTAAAGGAGAATTTTATTTAGTTTGAGACGATTTTACTTACGAACACACCTGGGTAAAGGCCCCGACCAATTTCCGTTCAACTCGCATTCTATACCTGGGGGGCCCATAAGCTTATACCCCCAAGCACAACTAAAAACTGCCCTTCCTCCGTAAGTCGCATTGTGCTCTTCAAGTCTTAAATGCGGCTCGGATAATTCTCCATCCAACGACGGACACAACACAGCCTCACAATTCGGTACGGGAGACGACCATTTACCTTTTTTTCATAATTACAAGATATATTTACATTTTGTTTAAATTAATTTGGGATGAAATTACCTGACGCTTGACATGTTAAATTCGCCGTTCCATTAACTTTAAAGCCGACAGGACATTGAAAGACGGCGGTATGTCCCAACCGTGTCCCCTCAATTCGAACAGTCAGGTGCATCCCGGATACGGAAATGGGATCGCAGTGTATCGCTGCGGATAAGGGACGAAATTTGATTAATTTGCCCCGCGACGTATAACTCATCTCAAATTCAGATTTGTGATTTGCCTATTAAATTTATCGGCCGATACTGACCTGCCACGTGGAGGGTTAGACTGTTCGTTATCCCTCGGGGCGTCGCGCACGTAAACGTCCCTGTGTCTTGGGGTTTTGCATAATAGACTGATAGACGGTACTTCCAATCTCTTTCTTCGGCAGCTATCGCCCACCCTAATAAATATAAAAAAAAACACTGAGAAGGGAATTTAGAGAGTTTGTAGGGTGAATTAGACAATGTTAAATTGACTTTGCCGAAATCCTGACGCGAATAAACTTAGAATTCACGTAGTTTTCATTTATCACATTTTTAGGATTAGCAAAAAAACATTACAATTTGTTACTTTATTATCAAGTTTTAAGTAGTTGATAAAAAATGTAATTAAGGAAAATCCAGTTAATTGTAGAAAAAGACTGTTTAAATAAATGCGAAAAATTCATGTGGAGAAAATATGTTTCCGCTGGGGAGTAATGGAAAAAATAAATAAGTCCAAACTAGCAAAATATCTCATCTTTTTTTGTGTCAGGGTAATTTATTTTACCCTTAACCGAATAATAAAAATAGTAAAATATCGGCGAGAGTTATTTGCGTAATTTTCGTACGTCCGCTATGAAATTATTTGACGGCTGGCAGACATTTGAAAGGGAAATTCGCGAGCGAAAATATTATTCTTTCTCTAGCGTAATTCTACCTTCACTGATCCTCACTAAAAGAAAAATTACATTCAACGCGGAAAATTTCATAGCGGGACAGAATAAAAGAACAAAAAAAGTAAGCAGAAAACTGTAAAGAAAATTGAATATAAAAGATAATATTTAAACGATGGAAGCAGTAGTTTTAACATGTAATTTTTCTGATAAACAGATTTATAGAAACACAAACAACAATGATTTTGACTTGCTTACATTTAGTGAAAACTATAAGTTGATTCTATATTTGTTTGTATTGAGAATTTAAATTTACGGATATATTTAGATATTACGAGTTAGACTGCACGAAGTAGATTACTGGCGTGTCTCATGTTTGCTAAAATGTATTGCCTATTATAATCTATAGACTGTGTCTATTTAACTTTTAATAGTGCAGATAATGAAAGTAGTTTTAGTACGCAGTAATGTTTTTCAATATTAAAATAGATTGAGCTAAAACTCTAGTGGTAGATTATAAATATTGAATGTAGTTTTAACTCTTCCATTTACATATTACAAGTAAGTCCACTTATCCGAAATATGACGGCGGCGAAAACTAGTTCGAAACGGTCTATCAAAATTAAAATCTAAATTAATACGATAAATTTTAGCGTTAAAATTTTAACGCTCCCTACGGAATTACCTTCTCTTCGCTATATATTATAAATTCTACTTTACCATAGTTTTTAAAGATGTTTTTTTTAGGACAGAAATAGAAAATTCTCAAGGGGAATTCCGATGGAAAAGTGGCTTCAATTTCACTTTTTCCACCCATAAATCAATAAATATTTATAGAATAAGAAACAGACAGCATGGAAATGTTATTTTAAACTTAATACGCAAACATTATTCCTAAAAAAAAAGAAATATTTTTTTAAACTTAATATTCTCAATCCCTCTATTTTTTTCCTCCCTTATCGGGGTTAATAGAATTTTTTTATTCTTTTCTTATCGATAACTCTCCGATATTATTCTCCAGTTTTTTTCGCCGTTGAGGGCGTTCTAAATAATGAAAGACTTTTTTTAAGGGCAAAAAATCTCCCTATTGTGTCTGTCTGTGTAAAAAATGGGGCTCAAAGCTCACGGAAGATTAAATATGAGCTGGATAATAAAAAACCGGCTCTACGTTAGGAAATCCTCTTGTATTAGAATAAATTTTATCTGACAAATAAACAGCGGGATGGAAATTATGGAAAATCAATTTCTGTTATGTTTATGATTGTTAATAAATATTTGGAAGATCTCTTTCAAGTTTATTTAATCATAATTTATTCAAGTGTATTTGTGCAAAATCTACTTATCTAGGCAGTAAAAGTAAATGTTATATATACAGTCTATAATCTTAACAGGTTATAAATTTCAGTATACACGAGACAGACGACTTATTCTATTTCGTGCAGTTTTCGAAATAATAAAAATTTAAATTTATTTATCTTGTTCTTACATAATTTTTTTACCGAAACGTGAGATTTAAATTTGTTACCGAAACTTTATAAATAAATTTCGGTTTTGCTTACTAACGCAAATATTTTAGGAAATGTTTATTTAAAAATATATTGAATAATGAGCGCGTTTCATTTACCTTTAAATTTTACATATATTTAGTTGATGATAAAATTAGCAATAAAATAATTAAAGGACTGTTTTCATTTGGTTAAAGGACTGTTTTTTGCGAATTAGGAATTAATTTAAAGGTGGTGCAGAGTGAGAGAGGTTTAGGACGAGAAGGTCGTTATTTTTAGATTTTCGGAGTTCTTAAAAGACTCGCTCGAGATTTATGAGGGTGTTAGAGGTGGAGGATTATTATGGAAATTATGGCGCAAAAATATGGATATTTTATGTTATTGCACATTAAATTTTCGCTTCAAAGAAAAAAAATGTATTACCTTATATACGGCATCATCGTAATTTATACACTTTACCCAATAAATTATATAACATCTACATAATTACTGTGCAAAAAGTTTCGTGTCTTTTTAACATTGTGATTTCTGCAAAAAATCTAATATTCTTTTCTGTATACACTTTTTCTGCAAATATTTTTATGAAATTTGGCAGCCAGACAAAACTAATTTACAAGCAATATTTTACTAATATATCGCAAAACACAAACCATAAGCAACGATAATACAAAATCAATTTCTTAGCGTTCGTTCTGTTTTTATCGCATTCGTGCAAAACGTTTATTAAACTAAATAACACAAAAACCGCAATTTTCCCATGCGTGTGCCCTTTACTAAGTAGGCCAAACGTAATCTCAAATCTAATTAGCAAACAATAAAAAAACACCCGAAAAAAATTATATAATAAATAATTTCTTTCTTTAAGAATTCTTGCGAAATAAAAATATATTAAATATCAAATTATTATTTTATTTAATTTCGTTATTTGACACTAATCTATGAAGATAATAAATTATCTACAAATCCAAATAAAGGGTAACAAATTAAGAGTGTCCCGATTTAAAAATAAAATTATGAAAAAAGTTGAACACCAATTTTTTTATTGAACATTGTAGAGTCAAATCTAAAGTTGAATAACAAGTTAAATGCGTTTAATGTTAATTCCAAATTAACAATTAACGCTTAAAAATTACATAGAGTAGATCAGTGTTCTTCAACCGGTGTTCCATGGAACCCTAGGGTTCCTCTAAAACATCCAGGGGTTCCGCGAATCAATGCTAAAAAAATCAGAACTTTAACCGGCGTGGCGTTTACAATTAGAGGCGATGCGTTGCGCCACTCTCTGGAACGCGTGTGTCGATTGGAGTTTCATATTGGAACTATTCATTTCAAGTCTTATAAATGTAAACGGTAGTAAGTTAATTATTTTATAATAAAATGAGTTTTGTTTTAACTTATCCTAAAATCCTTTAGAAATATAATGCAGAATTGACTGAAAACTGGGAAATTGGAATCAAAATCCAAAGAACAAGCTTCTCGCTCTCTTGAAAATTCCACCAGTTTTCCGCCAACATTGGAGCTGATTGATAATATTGAAGAAGAAAATAAATAAGGATCTACTAGCCGAAAAATACGAAAGTATGATGAAGATTATTTGAATTTTGTATTTACCTGGATTGGTGATAAATATATGGGTTTTGTGTGGTATGTGAGCGAGTAGTCAAAGTTAAAGCGTCATTTGGAAAATAAACATCCGACTTTAAAAGGTAAAAGCGAATATTCCAAAAGAAAATGTCTTGAGCTACAGCAGAAAAAGAAGGCATTTGAAAGGTATGTTCATGATGATAACAAAAATGTTCTAAAAGCATCTTATTTAGTTAGTTTGCGTGAAGCTCATTCGATTGTAGAAGAATTAATTAAAGCTTGTACAAAAGATTTAATCAAATGCATGATCGGTGAAAAAAATGCAAACAAAATTGACTTCGTCCTATTGTCTGATACGACGATTTCATGACGAATTAAAGATATGATTTCTGCGAAGTGAAACTAGTAAGTCCTTTGAAAAATCCTAAAGATGAATTCAATTTCTTGGAATTTATGTCACCATATATGATGGAGCTAAAGCTATCGTTGGTATTATAAAAGGCGTAATAGCACGTTTAAAGAAACTAGTTTCAGACATCAAAGCTAGCTATTGTTGTCTTCATCGTCATGCTCTCGCTGTTAAACGGACACCAAAAGCATTCCAGAAGTTCTCAACGAGGCCGTTAAGATTAATTTTATCAAAATCCAGACTTTTTTCAGCACCTGTCCATTAGAAAACTCCTCGCTTCGCTCGTCGTTTTTCAAACTTGCACACGTGCTGTAAAATAGCACTTACTGAACTCGTGTATTTAATATACTATCAATGAGTGTTGTGATGTGGATGCCTTGCCAATTAAGGAAAGAGCAATTTCTAGATACATGTACCTACACTGCATTACAATTTACATTTGGACCGGATGGCATTGGTTTTGGATAAAATTAAGGGAAGAATATCCGGAAATATCCAAACGCGCGGTTTAGGAGTTGATGCCTTTCGAAACAACCTATCTCTGTGAAAAATCATTTTCCACATACATCGCTACAAAAACTAAGTATAGAAATTGACTTGATGCCGAAAATGATATGCGTTTCCAATTAACACCTTAATTTTTTTTCTTTTGATTATAATTTTATTTCTATGTATGTATTGTACAAGTATTTTATATTAAGTTATAATTTTGTTTGAATAAATGCAAAGAATTTATTTATTGAGACTTACAAAAATTTTATAAAAAATGCAGGGACAAACCTTGTTCATAACATTTAATGCGATTCCCCCCCTTAATCAAAGTGCTACTAAACAGAGGGTTTCATAAAAAGAAAATTCTCAAAAAAGGGTTGCGCGGGATGACAAAGGTTGAAGAACACTGGAGTAGATGAACGCTGACACTTTTTTTGCGAAATGTGTCAGCTTGCGCGTTTCTGGCGAAATGTGTCATCTCACCAATGGTTTGCCGAATGTATCGTTTTAAGTCTTCCGGGGTTCAGGTTCTGGTAAATTTTAGATTTCGGTTCTGATACATTTTAGATTTAACATGACCCCATAAGAAATAATCAAAAGCCGAAAAATTCGGAGAGCGAGCAGGCCACAACTGATCCCCATGCTGGGAAATCAGAGGAATGAACTCTCGTAACTCTCCGATAGACATGTTGCATACATGAGGTCTTGCACCATCTTGCTGATATCAAACATTCTTTATTGGTAATTGGTCTGGAGCGATGGCATGAATTAAGAACGTTTGCAGCATCTCAACATAACGTTTACTATTGGCAACTTGTTTCTCATTTTATCTTCAAAAATATACGGTCCCAATACTCCAGTTGAGCATATTTCACACCATACCTTTTGAGAAAGCAGCTATTCTTTGAATATAACTTGAAGGTTTTCAGCAGACCAGTAAGGTTAATTTTGTTCCTAACTTTCAAAATATTCACTACTGTTCTAGTTTTTTTTCCTCTGCGCAAGTTTAGTATCATTAAGGGAACCTGTTCGACGATATTTGTCGACCCATCTTGCATTTGTCCTGCAATTTGGCGTTGCTGGAAAATGAAACTGTTGTCGCAACCAGCTCCGAGTTTAAATAATGGAGTTCTTTCTATTAAAATGCTCTATACAATCAATCCTTTATTGAACCGGCCACGGCTTCATAAAAAAAAAACTTCAAGATTCACTGAATATCAGAGACTATGGCAAATAAGTCATTACTTCTTTTTATTTTTATTAAGTAAAAACAGGACACTCTTAATTTGGCTCCCTATATATTTGGTGTATTATTAAGGTGGTAATTTATTATTAAGGTGGTAAGGCTGTATTATTAAGGTAGTTTAAATCACATCCCACAAAGTAGTAAAGAAATAAATGTTTTATAAGTAAGACTAGTTTAAATCATCCTTTTGCAGGGATAAGAAAAACTCTTTGAAAACGGGTCTCAAAGAGCTATTTTTCTTTATAGGCAATAAATATTTTCCGATTGGTCCTCAATGGTGCAAAAGGAAACGCTTTGAGAACCTCCGATGCAGAAATTAGTATTTAGGGCGCACACATAATAAGCACTTGCACACGTGTTTATCTTGTAGACTATATGTGGTGCTTTAAAAATAGGAGGAAAAAAAGAACACATTATTTATTTGGGAAATAAGTGTTGGTTTGTAAAAAAAAAATAGGATTGTCGTCGAATAAATGGAGTAAGGTGTAGGTAGTATTAGTGGTTGATGTGGAATTAGAATTCAATATTCGAGCGAGCTACAATATAAACGTGTAGTGCAGATAATGTCGGTCGGGCATAAGGTTAATTTAGTCTCTTATCTCGGTCGTATTGATTCGACAAACTCGGCCGAATTACAATCCACACCGCCTCTATACATGTATATGTTTTATTATTATGATCCGGTTAAAATTTCGCACACTAGAGTCGGCCTCTCGCCGCCGTTGCCGTCGCCGCCTCCTCCTACCCCGGTGTGCAAAATTGAAACAGCGGTCGATAATCGATACACGCAAACCGGAACCTTTCAATTACCTACCCCCCTTTTAATTGCTTATCCCCATTTCAGTTCGAACATTTATTACAACCCCACGTCCCCCATCGATCATTCATAATTTTCAATCGAAACTAAAGTATTCTTATTTTTAATCACCGATTCATTTCGTTCGCTCCGAAATATATTCCGCATTTTAATCACGCTTATGGATACACCGAGAGAAGAAATAAACTCGGAATTATAGAATGATTGATGTGGAGAGTTGCGTTTATTCAACCTCTCTACAAATTTGTTTTATATTTTCTAATTACTTTTTTATTGTTGGATTTTATTACATAAAACGGATCAATAATTCATATATTGAAAATAGATTACATTTGGTTTTACAATTAGACGAGATTAGGGATAACAAATGTTGATAAGTTGATATGAACATCAGTGGTCACCAAACTTTTCTGCACGTGAAATTCCAACTTTAGATTTCGCTAGTATTTTGTATTACATTGCCTGGTTTTCAAGTGCATATATCATTAGTAAAGAATATAAAATGGTCGCTTAAAGTGTAGTCTTAACTACTAAGTTAATTGCAGGGTAAATTACTAAAAACATTAAGTGAGGATTTAGTGGTGGCAAAAATGTAATTTTAAGCTTGCACTGGGTAGTATTAATATCTTACCTAGTCTTTAAGTAGTTTAGGTTAAATTATTTAGCACAAGAGTAATAATTTAATAAGTGATTTGCTGTTTATGTAAAAAAGACAATTTTGAGTTTAACACTAGGTAGTATTAATACGAATAGTGTGTATAAATCATTCGAAAATTTGCCAGTGCGAGAATGTTTTGCCGTTCCCGCCGGAGCAATCTCGGCAAATAATAATATCTCCGACCGAGACCCGCAATATGGAAACTAACTAGTTTCGCCCCGCTCTCGCACGAAACTTGATTACTTTTCCGGGGCAGTTAACACCGCCCCCGCCTTTCCCCCGCGTCGTCGAACTTACCGGTTAAGTATTGTCCGAGCGGCGACGTCCACGTCCAATCCGGTGAACCGAGACGACGCGAAAACAGACATTCCAAGTGCAAAGTCGAACCCGGAAAAACCGCCAACTCGCCTCCGGGTTCGATTGATGCCGATCCGGATGGAATTCTTATTAGAATTGTTGGTGGAGCATCCTCTACACATAGAAAAATACATTTTATTTTAAACAGATTTAGTGGATAGCATAGAATTATTTACAAAAATAATTTTGTTTGAAGCAGATATTTAGTCAAACTTGTTTAATATAATTATTGTAAAATAACAAAGAAGTTAAAGTGTAAAATAACAAAGTTAAATGCTTAATCCTAAATTACAACGATAAGATGATTTCCTTTTGTTTCGATGCATGACTTAAATCAATGCAACAATTAACGCATTGCATGCTGGCACATTTTACATTTTCAAAAAAACTTGATGGTTCACTGAATAAAACAATTAAAAGTATGACAAATTAGTCATTACTACATTTTGCTTTTATTAAGTAAAAACAGGACATTCTTAATTTGACTGGTTGATTATTTTAAACCTATATTTCTGAAACCGAATATACCACAATAAACTTATATTCCTCTTTAAAAATTAGATTCCTCTTACAAAATAGAGAACGCGTATTTTATCATTTTCTCAAAATTAGAGATGTTATAGATGTGAAAATTGGCGTCGTCTTTAAAAATGAAAAAACAGGTGCATTACCATTTTTTATCAAGGAGATGGAAAATATTTATTTAAAAAATAATTATCTTTTGCATAACATTAACAGTTAACAGCTGATATAGTATATAAATAATTATAATTTAAAATGCAAATTAAAAATAAAAATGTAAATGGTTTGACGGCTCCACCAAGTATTAAAAAACGCATGCGATCAGGGGACCCCCGTCACGAACGAAGTTCCTCGCGCATTTAAGAATGAAAGTGCACGCAAATGCGTTGATTGAATGTTCTGGAAAATTTGAGCAAACGGGGGTAAGATAAGTTGAAATGCGACCCGAAACAAAAGCGTAAATTTGATAAATGAATGAAAAAAATTGTCGGTTTTGTTTTGGGCCGCATTGGAACTTGTCTTGCGGCCCGCCGGGGCCAAGTTCCAATGCGGCCCAGAACAAAACCGACAATTTTTTTCATTCATTTATTTCAGACATCAAATTGTGAGTAAAAGTTTGCAAATTTCGCCACGCAAGCAGTTATTCTGTAGATTTAGACCAAAATCCACCAATTATTTTGTGTTTAGACGAGATTATTATATTACATCAAAACTTGCGGTAGCAAAAAATGATCTAGTCTGTCATAAATGACAGATAAGAGAAAGCGCGCGGTATAGAGATATACACTGAGAGAAAGAGATAGGCGTATAACGTAACGTTTTCTGCCGAATCACTCCTAGCGAGACCTCTTTAAAGGAACTTCGTTCCAAAAACTTACTGCAATGTAATAAATATTACGTGCTTTTTAGTTTATAGTGGTGATAATGGGCTGATACTAAAAAACCAAGCTATTGTTCTAGTCGTAAAGTTTTATCTGTTTTAAACGGTTTTAAGTGAACGTTGTAATTAGTATATTTAGAACTATAAGTATTAACGTTTGCGAGACTAGTAGACTTAATTAGTTTACTATTGTATCAAACCTATTTCTATATAGAGTATCTAAACAGTTCAATAGAAATATCTAAATAAACATGTTTCTGTCGGAAAATAGGTGAATAAATTGTTTTCAAATTCTGTGTGTGCTAAAGTAAAGTCCGGATCGAATTTATGAGACTTATTTAATTTTTTGCAACATTATTGCGACGTTCCGCGTTTACTTCTATGTCTGTTTGTTTGCGCGTGTTTTTTTTTGCCGGGGCGAATAATTTATGAGGGAGGATTTTGCGGCGACAGAATACGTTCGTCGTTTAATCTATCGGACGTAATTTATAATTAATAACGAGCGACGAAACAACGAGAATTAAAACATCGCAAATACGCTCCGTTCTCGCTCTCTGTCCTCGGTGTGTGCCTGCGTGTACTGTTGCAATTTTGTAAATCTGCCATCCGAAACGCAGCCAGAATTTACGATCCGCAAGTATTTATACAAACACAAATTACAATTTCATACAAATGTTGTTTTTTATTTCAACGAATTTATTATATGCATTTGTCATAATTAAATACTAAATATATATATATGAACTCTGTTTCAATAATTAGTTCTCACTTTGATATTGCTAATAGTTGGTGCGAATTGCATATTTGCTAATTCCAGTTGGATACATCTGGTTGAGTTCAGTAACGTTTTAAACTAATTTAGATAAGAAACTTTTAAAGGAATCTACTTTAGATAAGAACTTTAGACTTTAGATATTTGGGTAATGAGAAAGTTAAAATGGTGTAATTAGCATGTTACACTCATTATTTAATCAATCAATTAAACTCTTCTAGAAATGGAATGAACTGCGTGTTTCTGCAAAAGTTTCTAAATTGTGGAATTCGCAATAAATGAGGCTTTTCCGATTGAAATGGGAGTATCAAAAAAAAAAAATTTTTTTAATCGGCGACGACGGAAATATGAGACCGGAACGTCAACTCATCGAGCCACTTTGAATTTAAGTGCGCTGCTTGAAATTAAAAAATTCTGCAAATATTCCTCTTCCTGTCTTAACAAAAATGCAGAACGTATAAAGACCGAGGGAGAGACAAAGACGAGAGGTAAAAGGCTCCCTCGGTGAGGGATTACGGAAAGAGTTTTAAAGTATTTTCAGGCTGCAGTCTATGTAGACAAATTTTTAATATTCTAATATTTAAATATTCTATTTGGTCTAGTCGACGTTCGAGAACAGTCCAGATTGTTGAACAATGTGTTATCCGTGATACGGCACCCCGAGATACAGGGGCAAAATTTTGGGCTTCGCTTCAGTCGGGTAAAAAGGTACAAATTTTGAAATAGGGTCCATTTAGGATTAGTTACGCTAATGCATGGATTCATCTTAATAACCTAAATTTATATAGACCAATATGGAATGTGTAATACAAACTGGAATTAGTAATTAGAAAATTATTAATTTTAACGCCTTGTGGAATAGCTTTAATCTTTACGAGCGAAGTAATTGCTGTTTCGGTGTAATATGCGCACTATAAAATACATAGTGTGCGGTTATTTACTTGAACTACATAACAAATGCAATTATGTAGTTTCCCCAAAATTGAGTAACTCATCTAATTTGAGTTTTTCTTTTATCAATTTAAATATACGAATTGAGTTTTGTTTTCGTCGCAAATTTATCGCAAAACGTAAGATTTAATGTGATGGATTCGAAAGTAGATTTAGTAATTAGTACGCGTAGACGATCTTAACGTCTTGACAAATGGCTTGAACCCAACTAATAGCTGTCTTAGTTTTGCCTTAATATGTGCACTATAAAATATATAGTGTGTAATATTATTTAGTTTAACTACACAACCCAAATATTTAATACATTTTCAACAATAAAACGACTCAAATTTATTAACAGTAAACTTGGAGTAATAAAACTACATAATTAGTTTCAATTTCTAAATTAATTATGGAATTTTTTTTTTTGTAATTAAGTGTAGTTTAAATTATGGATTGAAAATTATAATCTAGTTTAGTCTTTGTGATAATTTTTCTTTAATTGTTACCTGTGAAGTTGGTGAGCATGGTGGTGGGTACACAGGAGGGTAGTTTAGCAGACCACACGCCGTTCTGACACTGCGGGTTTACGACCCCCAATAACTTGTACAGGCCGACCTCGCGACATCTTATTTGCAATTTCGCTCCGTGCGGGAATATCCACCCTGCAGACTAAATGAAGAAGAGATTGCAAAAAAGTGTATGGCGTGTATTGAATGCCGTGTTAATGAGTGTGGACGGTTGGTTGTAACAAAAATAAGTGAGGTAGTTTAAAATGATGAATGCGGGGTAGTTTGTAGAATGTATAGAGATAATGTAAAGCGAAGACTTACATGTATGGAAACATTCCTGAAGGTGACTAGTAGGTGGGGGTTGATGTATTCGAGTTTGCAACTGCGAAATAGGGGATGGAAGCGTCCGTTATCTGAAACAGTGCGAAACCGCCATCATCTCTCTCTTCATCACATTTCTCCTTCTTCTGCCGCTGCCATTGCATAAATTGCTAACGGCAATTTCGCTTTAATGTTTGTTTATTGTATTGTTATTGCATTTTCGGATGGGTTGAAAGTTGAAATTGTGTCTAAATAGTGAAACTAAATTCGCAATTATCATCTCAAATTTAACACAAATAGACGTTTTCTTATTGCCCGTTTCCGTTAATTAATTTCCAGTGTTAAAGCCTCTCTCAACATTTTCAATTATAATTTTTGCTACATTTCACTACAACTTTGTATTTTTTTAACGTTCGAAGCTTCTGTTCACTCTTTTACATTTTAAACAACTTTGACTAAATCTTATTTACAACAAATATACACAGCGTCCTTTGAATTTTGAGACACCCAGTACAATTATGAAAATTTGCAGAATACGGTTTTTTTTTCAAAATTTTAAATATTTTGCCAAATTAAAAAAAGGTATGCGGTCAGGGGACCCACGTCAGGAACGAAGTTCCTCGCATATTTCAGAATCGGCCAACTTTTTTTTTTGAATTATTATTAAAATAAGTGCACACAAATGCGTTGATTGAATATTCTGGAAAATTTGAGCAAAGTGGGGTAAGATAAGTTGATATGCGGGCCGAAACAAAAACGTCAATTTGATAAATAAATGAAAAAAAAATGTCGGTTTTGTTTTGGGCCGCATTGGAACTTGTCTTGTGGCTCGCGGGCCACAAGACAAATGCGTTGATTGAATATTCTGGAAAATTTGAGCAAAGTGGGGCAAGATAAGTTGAAATGCGGGCCGAAACAAAAGCGTCAATTTGATAAATGAATGAAAACAAATTGTCGGTTTTGTTTTGGGCCGCATTGGAACTTGTCTTGCGGCCCGCGGGCCACAGACAAATGCGCTGATTGAATATTCTGGAAAATTTGAGCAAAGTGGGGTAAGATAAGTTGAAATGCCAGCCGAAACAAAAAGCGTCAATTTGATAAATGAATGAAAAAAATTGTCGGTTTTGTTTTGGGCCGCATTGGAACTTGTCTTGCGGCCCGCGGGCCACAAGACAAATGCACTGATTGAATATTCTGGAAAATTTGAGCAAAGTGGAGTAAGATAAGTTGAAATGCCAGCCGAAACAAAAAGCGTCAATTTGATAAACGAATGAAAAAAAATTTCGGTTTTGTTTTGGGCCGCATTGGAACTTGTCTTGCGGCCCGCGGGCCACAAGACAAATGCGCTGATTGAATATTCTGGAAAATTTGAGCAAAGTGGGGTAAGATAAGTTGAAAGGCCAGCCGAAACAAAAAGCGTCAATTTGATAAATGAATGAAAAAAATTGTCGGTTTTGTTTTGGGCCGCATTGGAACAAGTTCCAATGCGGCCCAAAACAAAACCCACAATTTTTTTTCTTTCATTTATTTCACACACCAAATTGTGAGTATAATTTTACAAATTTCGCAACACAAGCAGTTAGTATGTAGATATAGACTAAAATCTACTATCCAATTATTTAGTGTATAGACGAGATTAATATATTACATCAAAACTTGTGGTCGCAAAAAATGTGAGCGAAAATAATCTAGTCTGTCATAAATGACAGATAACATGTGTAGTTGAATATTTGATTTAGATCAGGAGTGTCCAACTTGCGGCCCAAGACCTGTTGCTAAGAAAAACAAAACATTAAAATAGACCTTTTCATAGTTACAATTTTTTTGTGCGCATGTGACAATTTCGCCATGTTTTTCGGGCACTTTTTCACGTATAACCAGTAAAAATAACATAATGTACCCGAAACTTTCATATTCCCGCCTTTTAATCATGGTGGACGCGCTTAAGTAACCGTAAACAGGTCATATAATGGCTCAGTTTTAAACAATCTGCATGATTTTACTATATGACTACGACATATATAAATATATTAAATATCAATCACTCTAATTACATGTACGTTAAATATGTGTAAACAGTTAGCAATTGCTTCAAATTATACAATTTATTTTTTTATTAACTTACTTTTAATTAACTTACAACAGTATTTTGTATATTTTCTTGAGTTTTGATTTCTCAAAACGTAATTCAAGTAATGAGTATAATACAAACAATATAACTCTCGTATAATTTAAAGGCCGATTTTCATATCACGAGACATCGTCTGTCAAATAATGATTACATTGTTTTAAATGGGCACGTTCTCACTATGGCGACAGCTACGCAACTTGCCCATTTAAAACCATGTAATCATTATTTGACAGGCGATGTCGCACGACGTCGCGTAGCTAAGTGTCGCGCATATGGGAATCGACCTTTAAACGACAAAACACAAAAATACGTTTGAACTTTTTTTGTCTCGTTTAGTTTTAAGGTTATAAACCGACCACGCTCGTCTGTCACTCAGCGAAAGAAACAGAGAGAGCACGCATTATAGAAATGTACACTGAAAGAAAGAGAGAACGAGCGGTATAGAAATATACATTGAGAGAAAGAGATAGGCATATAACGTAACGTTTTCTGCCGAATCACTTACCGAGATCTCCCTAAGGGATCTTCGTTCCAAAACGATTATCACGAAATTTAACACAAACATTTAGCAATATATGAATAAATAAACTGTACAGTTTAATCAGATTCGGTCCACAAAGTTGTAGAAAATGGAGATCAAGTTTCGAGTCTCTGAAAAATTGATCGAGTCGTTTTATAGAAATTTTGAGAAGTTTATTTTCGTTGCATATACAAGTATCATGCATGTTTTTAATTTGCATTCAATTTAGTATAATTCAGAAAAGATTCAGTTAATTTAAATTAGTTTGGAAAAAGATTTCGAGTTTTTTTGATGTATTATATGTCAATATCCTTGGCATATCAAAAATCGCGAATTCGAAGAAGGGGCATGCTTTAAAATATCGCGATTTTCGAAATAATAAAACTCCGCTTTTTACATATTCTATCTATACTAGTCAAAGTATATTGTATATACTGTATTATATATACTTGTATATATTAATATATACAAAAATTTTACATAGATTACGCTAATAAAAATTTTTATGCAATTTAGTTACTAGTTTAGTTAATAAATAAGAAATCGTCAAAAAAAACTGCACAATTTCTATTTCAGCCACCTAAAAACACCCTGTTATATTTACAGGTATGTCTTAAAAAGGAATAAAAGCAGCGGGATGAGTTTTAGATTTACTGAAAGCCTAAAAACCGTTTCGAGCAATAAGACTAGGTTGACTGTTTAGAAACGACGCACAGTGGGGTATTTCAGCGATTTAGCCGGCCAAAATTATTTCTTAGTTTATATACATTTTAAATCGGTTTTTATGTTTATTTATAGTTGTTTGAAGTACATAGGAGTATAAGTAAATAGGAAAAAATAGTATATTGAGACAAAAAAAAAATTAAACTTTATATTAAGGGAAATGAAGCAAAAACTAAATTTTTCATAAAAACAAGAAAACTTATTAGTTAACCTGAAGAGTCCCACATCTCGTCGTCAGTTCGACATTCCCTAGTTTCCTCCGCATATTCTTCTAAAGAACTTTCGTCGTTTTTATTAATGGGCTCGGCGGAAACAAGCATTTGCATCGCTTCTTTGCTGTGCATCACTGATCCTTTTCTTGGTTTCGGCCTCATATTAGTAATTAGGGGATCAGAGCCGAGCAATAATATGTTAATAACATCTAAATTGCACTGATCTCTCGAATTTCCTGGCGGAATTCATTCGGTATGAACAAAAGTGCTTGTTGCGCGCCTCTGCTGCTTCTTCGGACAGTAATCCTATAGGCAGCAGTACTTTTTTCATGACCGTTGCATCGTAGATAAGGATTTTGTGCATTGTTGGAGTCATAGGATACCAAGGATATATTCCACGTAATTATTCCACGTAAATTTTGGCGGTGTCATTTTTCCAAATCCACTTTATGACCACTAGAAATTACCTCTAAAATCACTTTGATTCTTATTATCAGGTTGTAGTCAATACCGGTAATTTCAGCTGCAACCTCTGGATTGGCGAAAAATCTCCTGCTAGTGTTACCATCAATAGTATTGCCGTATCCAGCTTTAGGCACATCGACGATCTAGCGTGCAATATATAAATAAATAAATTGTAATGCCTTTGTGGAGACATTTCTTGTAATATTGAGGTCATTAAGGTATTGGAGGTAGCATTGAGGAGGTATACATTGGAGGTAGTACCACAAATGTAGCATTTCATAGTTGATGTAGTTGACGTAGCAGCATTGCATACTTTGGCATCCACCATAGTTAGCGTCAATAAATGATTAATCGAAATAGAGTTCTTTCCTTGTATGAATTCGCTATTTTGTAAAGCGTTTATTGCTTCTTCTACATAGGCGTTTTCGGATTTTGTGATATCCACTGTTTCTTTGACAAACCGTATCCTCATTGGTTTCAAGAGGGAGTTGGATTTTGCCAAACACCTTTTTGGTTTATGCTACAAACCAATTGCAGTGGAACAAAGCAACTTTGAAAAATATTGCTGTATGTGGAATCTTCTTCCTGCATCTTCTGTTTATATTGTGTTTGTTGCGATCCGTCACATCCCCATTTCGAAACTAGCGTCAATGATTTACGCTCTTGTATATTCAATGTCATCAATAGTTCCTCCAAATATGTAGTCAAACGTTTTGCTGTGTGGTCCAATAAATGCTGCAAGTTAATTTTAGCACAACTTTCAGTTACCCGAGAGGCTGCTTTTTCCGGATAACAAGTCTTTTTTGCTTGCTGTACAATGGTATAACTCGGATGATAATCCTTGTTATTATTTCTAATAACTTCATATTGCCGCCTTCAGAGATCGGCTTCTACAAACATTCAGAGGGTGGCCATTGGATCATTGGATGCTGTTTGGTAATCTTGAGCTTTCTGCGGAGGATTTGTTATATCTTTCAGAATTTTGAGCAGCTCGCATTAACACACCTTTCTCGACAATACTGCGCACTTCAATTGTTTTTCTGCGTTTGCTCCTTTCACTTGATGCTTCAAACGATTTTGCTTGTCAGCCACTAGAACGTCGTTTAACCCTCGGTATGTCGAATGTTCCATTGTTTTTATAGAAAACTTCTGATTTTTTATAATATCTCTCTTTAAATGGGAGAATTTATGTTTAACTTCCTTCATTTGGCTTTCACAATATTCATCTTGCGATAAAATATATGTTTGAAGCTAGCTCAACTTTTCGTCAAAATTTGGTAAATCTTGTTCTTGTAATTTGTCAAAAAGAAATCTACGCGTTACTACTCGAGCGCCTGAGGTACCTTCGGATACTGGAACACAAACTATCGATAAAAACATCGTTTTCACGGAAGTCCGCGGCTAATTTTGGTGTTTTTAGTTAGTTAACATACTATTTATTCTGTTATAACTTAAAAAAACCACGGGGACGCACGCGGAAGTATAACAAAAACCTTTTTGAAAATCAATCATGGAGTTTTTTTTCATTAATTTCGAATACCATTTTGTATCCTTAAAATTATTACTAATTATTCGATAAATTTACATAAAATCGATAAATATATATGTGGTATTACCTGATATATTGGAATCCATCACAATTTTTTTCAAAGCAAACTCAAAAAACTTAAAAATAAAATTTCAAGAACTGTATTTTCGAGGAGGCCGAGAACTAATCACACATTTACAACAGAGATCGAATTACGACTAATACTACGGTGCGTACTTAAACAAGTGATTAAAAAAAGGGTTGTATATTGTTCTATGTCATATTTAACATTATCAGGATTTACTTTTTTTTCACCTGGATCAAATTCTAGGAAATCGATTATTGGCCGCCTAAAAAACCCCACTGTGCGCCGACGAAATTTAGAAAATTTGTCTGCAGCAAGCATTAACTTTGAAACCAACTACTCGATTGCATTCAAACTTATTAATATTTTTAACTTGTTTCATAAGTAATAAGTGTGCAAAGTTTGAATAACATCCATACGAAAATAATGAATAAAATAATTTAATAATTCAACTTGATTTTATCCGGTCCTCCAAAGAATTTTCAAATCTTATACTTACGGTCTATCATAATATCAGTCTTCACATTACTCACAAGATAATTAATATTTTGTAAACTTAGCTGACCTGAATTAATTGGACTAATATAAACTATACTCCTATACTTGCTTGTGTAGTCTTGCTGGTCTAGTCTTGTCTGTCTAGTCTTGTCTGTCTAGTCTTGCCTGTCTAGTCTTCACTTGTTTGTCTAGTCTTCTCTTGTCTGTTTAAGTCTGTCTAGTCCTGTTTGTCTATTCTTGTCTGTCTAGTCCTGTTTGTCTAGTCTTGCCTGCCTATACTGCTATATACTACTACAGACTATACTACTACAATTATACCACTATACTACTACAATTGTACTACCTGAATTTTAAGAAGCAAACGCCTTGGGAAAATAAAAATGGTGAATAGTTTCTTAGAAAAGTGATCTTACTTTATGAGGAATTTATTCTTACTTTATGAGAAGAAATTTAGCGAATTATTTCGATGAATGTGTTAACGCGGTATTATACAAATATTACAAACCCTTTTTAAAAATAGGATGTGGCTATTTATACATACAGTATGTATACGCAATTGGCTATTTATACATACAGTCTACTTTCAGTCTGTACTGGATATAGTGTTGAATTTTTATAGAGGTAAAATACAAAATGGACACTAATAAAAAATGTCACTTAATCATAATTAGGATTTCTAAATATCCGCACTTTTTCAAAACCGCGGTTTTCGGTTTTTGAAAATTAAAAACCGCGGTTTCGGTTTCGGGTTCGGTTTTTAAGGACTTTTGTTATTTGTCTGGGTCTGATATTTCAACGAGATCTTAGTTTTTTACACAAGTCGGGGCTAAAATGCTTTTTTGGCGTAAGTGTATTTAAGCTTTATTTGTAGAGAGTGCTCGAAACAAAATATTTTATCTTTTTTTTTCTCTCAGAAGTTCTTTTATATGTAGCTATCTCCTGCTTCATAGAATTAGGATAGCTATTTGTTTGCATATAAGTATTTTTATTTAATACATTTTGAATAGCCTTTTGAACTTCATTTTGCAAGGAATAATTTGGATTGGTCACTTCTTCTAATTCTTCTGAATTTGCTGGATATTAAAACAGATTCACATTCACAAGTTCCTTCAATTCGCAGAAAGCCTAAATTGCAATAAAAAATTTCGAAAGATTTGGTTGGGAAACCAGGTCACCAGGTGACCAGCTTTCCGAATAAATGCAGAATTTGAAATTGCTCGAATAGATATACCGTCGATGGTTGCCATTTTTGCAACAACAGTTTGCAATGTTTGAAAGAGCACTACACTAATTCATTATACTTTATTTTCATAAATTTTTTGAAAAAATGAAAACCGCGATTCTTTATGACGGTTATGCGGTTTCGGTTTTCGCACAGAAAATCGCGGTTTTGCGGTTCGGATATATCCGAACCAGAAACCCTAATCATAATCATACAATTGGTAAAGAAGAATATGGATATTATGGCAAAGCAAAAAAAAATGATTATGATACAGCAACGCCATGTATCATAATCATTTATTTTGATATAATTTGTCTAATATCTGCTTGGTTGTACTTTCGATTTCTTGTATTGACGAGCCTGTAATGATTATGCTAGTGTCGGCTGCGCGCATAATACAGTTATCTACTCCAATGTAGTGGATGAGGTCAACTGTGTATAACGAAAATTGTAGTGGGGCTAATACGGTTCCTTGTGGTACCCCGACGGATGCGTTTGTTGTACGCGATCTAGTATTCTCTATTTTTATAAATTGATTTCGGTTTGCTAAATATGATTGGAGCCAGCGTTGTGTTTTGTCTTTAAATCCATAGTCCATAGTTTCTCTAGTAGTGTATTGTGAGCAACACAGTCAAATGTCTTTGACAAATCACATAAAATTGCCACTGCGCAGTTTCCTTTGTCTATTTCATTAATTAATTTTGTGTATACATTTTCTATTGCTGTTATTGTTGATTTGTCAACGAAAGCCACGTTGTTGAATTATTTTGTATTTTGATATGAAGAATGTGATTCTACTTTAAATTTTTTTCAAACATCCTCTTTGTTTGTGGCGTTATTGATTCTATCATTATAAAATTTTCTTTTTTGTTTGAATTATCAGTCTCTGATGTTTTTTCTTCGCGTTCTGGTAGTCACTTTTTAGATCTGAATTTTTTTTGTATGGAGTATAGCTTATGAAGTTCTTTGCTTGACTTTTTGATTTCTTCCGTTATCTATGGTTTTGTATTTATATTTACTTTTTGATTGGGAATGCTTTATAAACATGTTTTTGAAGATTTTTATGAATTCTGTTGTCTTCTCATTGCAGTCGTCTTTATTTAAGTTGCTTTCCCAAGATTCTTCTTGTAAGGCTAACTCAAATTTAGATTTGTTCGTTTCGCTAAAGATTCTTTTGAATTCATATTGTGTTCTGTCTGTTTGAGTTTGTATGTTTCCGTCAAGGAGAATGAATCTGTGGTCTGATAATATTGTATCATGAACTGAGCTACCTTTTGGTTTTTTGTGAAAATATTAATTATTTTATATATTATATTTATATTTAAGATAATTTTATGAAAATATTGTCTATAATGCTGCTTGATGTTTGCGTTACTCGTGTATGTTGGAAAATTTGATCTTTAAGTCCATATGATCTGATGACTTCTTTGAGTATGGAGTCCATATGATCTAGTACAGGGGTTCCCAACCTGTGGTACGCGTACCACTGCTGGTACACTGGAACATTTCAAGTGGTACGCGTGAGTGATGTGAGCAACATGCTATTGATATCTTCTAAACGCATGAGAAGTGAGCACGCAAACATTACTCAGCTGCTTGTCTCTGCAGGAGTGGAGGAGAGACGGCGCCGGGGGCGGCGCGACGTGAGCTGTCTTACCCCTCTTCCCTCACGGCCCACCCTATTAATAACTTCCCCTGCGCCTACATTCTTCCTCCTCACAATATTGACAGAGATTGTGCAAGTTTATTGCTCGCAGTTCGTTGAGCGTGTTGTGATTTCGTATAAGAAAACTGAACTATGAAACGATTTCTGACGTCCTCTTCTACTTCAAAGGATTGTGCTAAAAAACCTAAATCACCGGCTAATGGCTGAAAGCTACTACTTATAGTACGGTTTTGCAGTGAAGCCAGGGACTGAAACCAGTGACATTCCTATTCCTCAATGTGTTGTATGTTTTGAAACACTTTCGAACCAAAGCATGAAGCCTTCTTTACTGATGCAACACCAAAATACTAAGCACCCTGCTTTGATTGATAAGCCCATTGAATATTTTAAAAGAAAATCTAATTTTTTCAAGAAAGAAACCCAATGTTTGACGAAGTTTGTCAATTTTGATACTAAGTTGAGAAAGGCGTCATACCTTGCTAGTTTAAGAATTGCAAAAGATGGAAAGCCTCACACAATCGGTGAGACGCTTTTACTGCCGGCCGCTGTGGATATGGTCCAAGCCGTGTTAGGAGAAAAGGCAGCCAAAGAAATGAATAAAATACCACTATCAAATAACACAGTAAAGAGACGAATTGTCGATATGTCTAATAATATTGAAGAACAACTGGCTTTAAAACTCCAAGAATGCACTTATTTTGCACTTCAAGTTGACGAAAGCACCCATGTTACAAACATGGCGCAGCTACTTGTTTTCGTGCGATTTGATTATAATGAAGAGGTGATAGAAGAGTTTTTGTTCTGCAAACAACTTGAATCAAATACCACAGCGGAACTCATTTTTAAGGTAATTGATGAGTATGTGCTCCAAGTAGGCACTCCCTGGTCCAAGTGTATTGGCTTGTGTACAGATGGGGCAAAAGCTATGTCAGGAAGATTGACAGGCCTAGCAGCAAAAATAAAGGAAGTTGCTCCTGAATGCAAAAGTACGCATTGTGTCATCCATCGAGAAACATTAGCTGCTAAAGGTATGCCGGAAAATCTTTACTCCGTTCTATCAGATGCTGTGAAAGTTATTAACTTAATAAAGGCTAGGGCTGTAAACACAACATTATTCTCCTTGATGTGTGAAGAAATGGGTGGCAATTTCAAGACTTTTCTCCTGCATACAGAAGTGAGGTGGTTATCTCGGGGGAAAATTTTGAACCGTCTCTTTGAACTGAGATCAGAAGTTTTTATTTTTTTAAGTGAAAAAATCATGACATGAAAAAAATTTTTGCTGATGAAAAATGGTTCTGAAGATTGGTTTATCTAGCCGATATTTTTGACAAACAACACACTGAACTTGGGACTTCAGGGACCAAACACAACAACCTTCACAGCCACTGACAAAATAAACTTCTTCAAGAAAAAGCTGCTCCTGTTTTGTTCACAAATACAGGAAAAGAATTTATCTGCATTTCCCACTCTATCATCATTTTTTGAAGAAAATGAAATATCTCCAATTCCAGATGTGGTTGCAGATATCATTGTTCGCTTGGAAGGCCTTCAAAAAAGTTTTAAGAAGTATTTCTTTGAAGATTATTCAAAAGTGGACTGGATCAGAAATCCTTTTTCGGGAACCTCACCAAATGAATTGGAACCAAAAGAAAGTTTTATCGATCTTACAGAAGATAGTTCCATTAAAGATTATTTTAAAGAGAAATCTTTAATTAACTTCTGGATCGGATGTAAAACTGAGTACTCTTTGATCTTCTGGCAAGCTCTGCTATATTTTATGCCATTTGTTACGAATTACTTGTGTGAGAGTGGATTTTCTGAACTCTTGTACATAAAAAATAAGCAGAATAAGTGTAGAAGATGACTTTATGAAGATTTTTCAGTAATTTCATTCAAAAAGCCTTAGAAAACTTTTAGAAGAGTAAATATTACACGTTTATTAAAATATTTAGGTCTGGTGGTACGCCAAAATTTCGCCAAAAAGTCAAGTGGTACGCAGGTGCAAAAAGGTTGGGAACCCCTGATCTAGTAAATAGAATCTTTCTTTGGTATTGCATTCGAAATGGATGTTGAAATCTCCTATTGTTATTTATTTGGTCATACATGTTGAAAATTTTGTCCATGTTCTTTTCCAACAATGTCCTAAAGGTGGTTAAGGTTCCTAGCGAGGGTCTGTATAAGCAAAATAGTTTAATTTTAATTTTATTTGTCGAATTTATCCATTTGATCCCACATATGTCTATTTGTTTTTCTATTGACATTAGGTTTGAATTTTTTTTACATTTAATTACATTTTTGTTGGCCCAGATTGCTACCACGCCCCCCGTGGTAACTCTGCGGTTGAATGAGCTGCTAAGAGTAGTCTATAGTAGATCTATTCTTATTAGTGTGGACATGATGTCATTTAGCCATGTCTCTGTCAAGCATATAAAATCTGGTTTCAAATCAACGCCTAAAATTTCGATTTGGTTGATTTTTTCTATTAAGCTTTGGATATTCATGTATAATGATAAGTTGTGATTTTTTTTTGGAACTATTTGTATATGGCTATTTGTATGAACTATTTGTATATTGGGCTTATTTATTATGTAGTCGATGGTTTTTGACGCGTACGTATTTGGGCCATGTTTCAGGGTATTTTATTTCAGTTTTTAGTTCAAAGGGAATCGTGATATTAAACGATGAGTATGCTTCTGGAAATTTTGAATTCAGTTTCATGCATTTTATGTTGGTGAACCCTTTATTACTTAGGTATTTAATTACTTCTTCTTCTGTTAGTGTTCGGTTATGAGATTTTGTTGATGATAATAATTGATGAGAAGCATAAATTATTATATGAATTCAAGAAATGCTTGTATTCCCAATCATATGAAGAATATGAAGAGCAGAAAATAGAATTTTTGGAAATTTGTGATTATGTACAAGTTTTTATACGAACAAAAGATAAATATGTAACACTTAAGGAGCAATTCCTTAAAAAATGGGATAGTTGTAAAGAAATGTGGGTACATTGTTGGAAATTGCAGAATACATTTACCATTAATGGGAGGCACTACAACATACAGAATTGAAGGATCATTTTGGACCCTTAAAAATACATACAAACTAAATGTCATAGTTTGCTAATAATTTACGTATGTATTATGGAAATCATAAACTGTATTGATACAAAAATAAATATAAAATTAGCGAAAATTAAACAAAAAGTTTTTAAAATTATGGATAGTGATATCGAAATAAGAAATATACTTGAAGGATGTTCTGAAGCCCTCACAGAGACAGGAATCAAATTTTTCATAGACAGTTAAAATTATTTCAAACTTTAGAGTCCAAAATGAGAATTAAAAACAATGGCATTCAGGAAAATCTTGATAGAAAAATATCAAAATTTTATAATACATCGGTGGAAACATGTTTGTATCCATTTTGGAATTCTTTTAGTGTAGTCACCACGTCGTCATATTCTTTTAATAAGAAAATATAATAATTTTACATATTTTTAAAAACTGGTTTTCATGCAAGATATATTTCAACCGAAAATGCACTAAATATGGATACAGATGTTATAAATGTAAACATTGATGATTATATTGAAAATGAACTTGAGAGTAGTGGGCTTAGTGCAATTGAACGAGTAGAACCTGATGAACAAATTCGGTCTAATACCGAGTCAATCGAGCCCTGCCAGCCCCTCAAATCAATCAAATAAAAACTTACATTTCAAATCTAAAATAAAATCGATAGGACGTCCAAAGATAAAGACTAAGCAACACCACTTTTTACAAAAAAAATACAGAATAAAAAATGATATACCAGTATTTATTATACTTTATTCCATATTTTACCTACTCTAAACGTAATTTACACCTATATTTCACTGATTTAGCGATAATTTGAGATGACGACAGAATGTGCAGATAGTCAATTGCGAATGCAGACTGTATTTATAAAAAAACAATTGCGTATACATACTGTACGTATAAATAGCCAATTGCGTATACATACTGTATGTATAAATAGCCAATTGCGTATACATACTGTATGTATAAATAGCCAATTGCGTATACATACTGTATGTATAAATAGGCAATTGCGGTTACATACTGTATGTATAAATAGCCAATTGTGTATACATACTGTATGTATAAATAGCCACATTCTTTAAAAAATGCCAAGTAAATTATAAAATAGATTGTTGAACTTCTTTTATAATTCATTTAGATTTAATCCGCAGAGTAGAAGTACAATACCATAAAAAAGTAAATCCATATAGTCTGCGAGATGTGAGCAATGATAAAAGTGGCCACATATAATCCAGAGTAGAAAAAGTCCTCCCGAAGAGGACAATAAAAAGGCATTATTGTGCGGGGAGAAGACAATTAGCGAAACGTACCAGCTTAGGCCATTTGTCACGGACCATATACCCTTCACTGTTACCCATTACGTTCTTTTTTTCCCACCCATTATTATTTGCTACATAATTATGTTTAGGACGGAAAATTTTTCATTTTCGCCGGTCGTAATTAACAATTTTCCTTTCGTTAAAAGCATCCTCTTCGGTCGAATTTAATAGTGGCGTAAATGGATTTAGACCACTCACGCCGCATATTAACTAATTCTCATTCACAACCCCGGCTTTCTCGCCCAGTTTATGTTACCTTTAATTCCACCCCAAATTGCTGTTTTGAAAATTAACTGTTGGATTAAATTTTATCTTGTTCATAGAGCACTTTTTTTTTAAAATTATTTTCGCGAAAATTTCTGAATTTGTTTAAAGGTTACTATTTTTTATGTTTATTTGCATAATTACAGTCTTAAAAAAATTCGAGTAAGTATTATTAACATTGCTTTGGAAAATGTTTCCATTTACGACATGAATTTTAATTGACATACAATTTGTCAAATTTTTTTGTCAAACAGTTATATTTGACGTATCTGAAATTTTTTCACATATCTGTAATTTTAGAATTTTGACAATTAACTTGAATGAAATAGAATTTAATATATTTTTTTTAATTGTCAATTAATATTAATCGTCAAATTTGACTTTTCATTTAAAATTTGGTTATTACAACTTGTCATAAATGAACAAAATTTCAGCAAAAAAATTCTTTAACTACTGTTACGATTTGTCAATTCTGAACTTTTAATTATTCGTTTGGAACAAATAAAATGTGAATGTGAATTGAAGAAAAAAAAACTTTAATCGCACTGCAAATAAATATTCATGCAAGAGCATGAATCGCAGACGGCCTCCGTAATTTTCTTTTTTGTTTTGAGTTAATTATACCATTGGCTTTGTCGTTGGGTCTTTGTGCGCCGTTTCGCGAAAATATTGAGCACAAGCGGCGTAATGATAAATTCGCACACACATTCGTCATAATAATGTGAAGGCGGAGGCTCTGCGGTTCGTTCCAAACAACGATAAATTAAAAAAATCAACGCCACGAGACGAAGAAATCCATTCGCGAAATGAACAAACAGCCAATTTATCTAGTACCTGTTTTGTCTACGCAGAGGGGTCCGACCCATTGTCCCCCGATGCATTTTATTTTGCACAGTCTTCGTTCGCCCAGAGGTCCGATCGAACCCAAGAATTTGACTTCGCGCACGTGACTGTACTCCGTTTTCATGCGGACGTCTCCCGCGTCCGTCTCCGACCCATTTTTCATCAGATTTGGCGGCGGACACGTATCAGTTGTCAACTCTGCAAAACCAACAAGAATATTTAAATTTTATTCACAAAAAAATGACGTCGACAAATTATTTTAAACCACTAACATGCATATTCTTACAATTTTACCATAAATATCTGTCAAATTAATATATTTATAAATATAAATTGTCAAATTTGACATTCGTTTTTCAAAATTTGACGTTGACAATACCGAGTGACAATCACAGTAGGGAATCTGTCATTTATCAATAATAATTTTAATTTAAAAAATTAATAAAATTCTTTTGTCACATTTGACGAATCCTCAGCGTACCACATTGAGCAAAGTGCTATGCTAGTTAATGTTATTATCTTGCTAGTTATGTTATTATTATTGTTGTTATTTTGTTTTTATTATGTTTATTTTGTAGGGCAAGAAAGTTGAGAAAAAGAAGTTAAATTCGCTTATGGTTTTTTTTTTGCGAATATACACAATTTAAAATTTCATTTTGTTTTGCCATCACATAAAGTAAAATCTGCGGAAAAATGAATAGAAAATGTAATATATTTTCAGAAACATATATAAGCTTTACTATCTCCTCACACACACACATATATACACATTTTGTTTTATCCAACGCGAATGAAAATAAAACGTAATAAACTATATATACAGTGTGCAATTTCTTCGTCGATTACCTTCAACGCGCTGCTCCCTTTTTCACTCCGGAAAAATTGACGAGCAAAAAAAAAGGAGAAATTTATGTCGAATCTCCGAAAACTATTAGCGAATTGAATAAATAAATAAAGAGCTCTCGGTCGTTCCACGGTGGCTGAAAGAAAAAACATCCTTTTAAATTCGAAATCGACCACCACACACACACACACACAAACCAGTTTTATACATTTTTCAACAGTTTCCGACAACAAAAATATACATTCAATCTCCTCAAAAAAAGCACAAAATATAAGAAAACAAAAACTCTATAAATATTGACAGTACTTTGCGACAGTGACGCATGGAAATAATTATTAACTGTCATCATTCATGACAGTTGACACGCAAACATTCTGATTTATATTACAAATTTTTAAATTGTTTCGCAAGTAAAATATTTCCTTTCCTTTCACGCGAAATTCGTCTTTTATTCAAGAGGTGAAAATGTTAAATCGTGTATCATATAAATTATTTAATATTTTCAATTTAAAACTGCCAATATAATTATTAACTGACAGCGTTATTTTTCGAGGGGTTTATATTTCTTTGTAACGCGTTTCGACTTTATTCAAGAGGTGAAAACTTTGCCCTGTCAATTAGAATTCCCTTATATATTTAAGACTGTCAATGTAATTGTGACATTGACACTGATAAAACTAATATTTATTTTCTTTTATTATTAATAACAAGTTGTTAATTCGGTTTGAAAACTAATAGGTGTTGCTAGACAGGAAAACTTGAAGACTAGGTGGTTGTAGATTGGAGGCTTTGATCTGTTTATTTTACATTAACAAGATTTTTTCTTTTCTGAAACTTACATTAAGGTCATGAAAAGTTAAATTAACAATTACGTCAATTAGTTTTCTAATTGGATTTAAAAGTTTTCTAATTTTTAAGGAGATTCTATGTAACAGATAAAGGGGTTCAAGAAAATAGTCGTTTTGCGAGATTAATGTTTGATACGCCTTTATCACCGACCGCAACGGACGGACCGCACGTAATCAAATTAAAGCCCTCTCCGATAAAGACTTCCAATTAGGGCGTCCTCTGTCCGACGACAAAATACATTTCAATTTCAAATCAAATAATAATACCTATCAACTCAATATATGTCTAATTGACAATTTGAAATTTTGTCAAATGTCATATGTCGTTGACAGTGCCGGCACGTGCGCCTGGTCAGACAGGCGATCGCCTTACGGCGCCATATTTTTAGGGCAGCATATTTTTGTAGCAGCGAATTTTTCGTAAGTTTTCACCGGTTCTTAGTTCTACCTTCTACTTCTAAATAAAAGATGTCATTAAAAGCAATTCAAAAATCACAAAAGATGAGATCAAAGAATTTTTTTTTTAATTATTGAATTTTTGGCAAAATTTAATCCATTTATTAGTGAGCATTTACACAGTTTCAAAAAATCCCAATTGATCCCATTATTTGAGCAAAGAAATTCAAAATAACATACTAAATTTATTGGGAGAAAAAGTAAGTGTTATGTAACTATTATATCCAATATTATTTCCCAAATATTACATCATTATTTTGGATTCCACTCAGGATGTTAGTAGAATTGAACATATGTAATATTGAATATATATATAATAACAAGATATTCGCGTTCTAAATAAAGATAGTGAAGAATTTGTTCCTAAAGAATATTTCATCAAATTTTTACCTGTAGAATCATCAACTGGGGAGAGTTTAACTGATTTAATTTTGCAGGAATTAGATAAATTAGGTCTCAAAATTAAAAATATACGTGGCCAAGTATACGACAATGGTCCAAACATGAAAGGTATGCATTCTGGTGTGCAAAAACGAATCTTAGATAAGAATTCTAAGGCCTTTTTCGTAACCTGTTCCTGCCATTCTTTAAATTTAGTTGTAAACGACGCAGCCAAAAAATCTGGTGAACTAAGTAATTTTTTTCAATTATTCAAAAATTGTTTCTATTCTTTTCTAGCGTAAATTTGTTTCTGATGGAATTTCGTATAAATAGTTTTGGGCAAATAATTTGTAAAGGCTAAAGAAATAGCTAATGAAATGGAAATAAATGCAGATTTTGAAAGCAGGCTTTCAATTAGAATTAGACGTAAAAGCAAATTATTTATTCACGAAGAAACAGATAAACAAATAAAAAATCTGTCTAAAAAATTTGACACTAGGGAAAGACATGTAAATTTATTATATTTGGAAGAGGGGGTTAAAGGTCATTATGTATATATTAAAGATATTTGGCGACTTGTAAGAAGTCAAATATCATCGCATCACGATAAAACATATTTATTTGATGGCTGTCTAACCTTTTTTTCAACGGAGTCGTCTTTCAATCAACATAAATTGAATGACTGCAACAAAATATACACTATCATACCGACAAAAGACATTGTTAAAGACAGGAGAGGTGATATGGTCTCGGGGGATATATTAAAATTCCAAAATTACGATAGAAAAATGCGTTGTTGTATACGCAGATTTTGAATCAATATTAAAACCGATTGATACATGCTCACCAAACCCCGACAATAGCTTTACCAACCAAACACATATAGACGTACCTTACAGTTTTGCCTATAATATAAAATGTTCATTTGATGATTCATTGAGTAAATTCATCACTTATACCGGAGAGGATTGCCTGAAATTATTTTGCTAGAACCTCTATGCGGTAACACCTGCTGTGGAACAAGTAATCAAAGTTTTTCATTATCTCTTAAATATTTGTACTAATTCTGTTACAGAAAGTTTTACACCATTAGAAAATCATAATAACATTTTTGAATTTTATACGATATTTCATCATTAGCGCAAAAAAAAATCAGACTAAATTCTTAAAAATTGTCAGGATATAAACATGTCCCTAATAGACGATATAGATAGAACCTTTAAATTTATCTAACGAATTACAAATTGGGGCGGCGAAAGTTGTATTCGCCTTAGGCGGCATATTTTGACGTGCCGGCCCTGGTCGTTGACAATATTAGAGCTACTTGGATATCCACAAAATATGTCCTTGAAATTGCTTATTAAACTGCTTGACAGAAACAGTGATTTTCTGTGATTTCTGAAATTATGACAGAAACAGTGAGTTGATGATTCATATTTAGTATTTTGACATTTAATAGTTGCCAAGTATCAGATAAGATACATAATTAAGTCTGTTGTTTTTTTGGTATAATGTTAAGGTTATTAATTAAATTGGTAATAAATTGTAAAATATTGTAAATAATATTTATGGGTGTCGGTTAAGATGGGAAGGCAATTAAGAAAGTTTCGCGATTAAAAATGGGTCGGAAGGTTAGATCAAAGGAGACGAGCTGAGAGGAATTAAAAGTTTCCTCGTGCCGACACCTCGTTCCGGCCGCCAGGAAAAAAAATCCCCTCGCGCCGACACGATTCCCAACTTTCACAAAAGGAAATCAAAATTGTATTTATTCAAGCTCTCCCCCGTCCTCCGCCCGAAAAATAAATAGTAATTAAAAAAAGTAATAATTAGCAATTAAAAAATGTATACGGGAGCGCGGAGATTAATTAAATATCGTGGAAATTGGTAGAATGTTTAAAGAACAAAGTTTTTTGTATTAAAAATTAATAGTGGTGACTTGTGCTGCAACCTTTATAGATCTATTGTACGCCACGCTCTAATCGTTGGTGTACTTAACCATTTAGATCGCCTCCTCTAGTCGGCCCGCGGGCCACAAGAGAAATGCGTCGCTTGAATGTTCTGGAAAATTTGAGCAAACTGGGGCAAGATAATTTGAAATTCGGGCCGAAACAAAAGCGTCAATTTGATAAATTAATGAAAAAAAATTGTCGGTTTTGTTTTGGGCCGCATTGGAACTTGTCTTGCCGCAGTTTGCTCAAATTTTCCAGAACAGACGGGCCGCAAGACAAGTTCCAATGCGGCCCAAAACAAAACCGACAATTTTTTTTCATTCATTTATTTCAGACACCAAATTGTGAGTATAAGTTTACAAATTTCGCAACGCAAGCAGTTAGTATGTAGATATAGACTAAAACCCACTATCCAATTATTTAGTGTATAGACGAGATTATTATATTACATCAAAACTTGCGGTCGCAAAAAATGTGTGCGAAAATAATCTAGTCTGTTATAAATGATAGATAACATGTTTAGTTGAGTATTTGATTTAGAGTGTCCAACTTGCGGCCCAAGACCTGTTGCTAAAAAAAACAAATCATCAAAATAGACCTTTTCGGAGTTACAATTTTTTTGTGCGCATGTGACAATTTCGCCATGTTTTTCGGGCACTTTTTTACGTATAACCAGTAAAAATAATAAAATGTGCCCGAAACTTTCATATTCCCGCCTTTTAACTATGGCGGACGCGCATGCGCTTAAGTAACCGTAAACAGGTCAAGTAATAGTTCAGTTTTAAACAATCTGAATGATTGCAATATATGAGCGAAAGAAAGAGAATTATAGAAATATATATACTGAGACAAAGAGAAAGAAAGAAAGAGAGAGCGAGCGGTATAGAAATATACACTGAGAGAAAGAGATAGGCATATAACGTAACGTAACAAGACCTCCCTAAAGGAACTTCGTTCCAATAACATTACGTCAATGTCAAGCAACTTACGTCAATAATTATAACGTCAATATTTGACATATAAATGAACATTTTAAATAATCAGATTTCTGCAAAATTTATAATGGTTGTTTAGATACGTGTGTATTATAAAATTCGTAATATAAATTCTAATTGTAGATGTGAATAATGTTTGATTTTTGTGCTGTTGTTGTTGTGCGGTCGGACGGCGTGCAGAATCGAATTGTGATATATGTACCTCTCGAAATCGAATTAGGTTTGTGTTCATTTGTCCGGAATGGGGTCCCGCGAACGCGAAAACCGCGCACACAAAAATAATGTACATATAAAACTCGACTACGTAATGCCCGACTCGAAACTAATCGCACGAATAATTTTATATATTTCCATCTTTTTTTTTTGTTGTTCCGTTTTTATTGTCCTGTTCAGATTAATTTCCCGTTATTTCTGAGTCGTTTCACATAATAAATTGAATATTTCGACAGTGTCATCGAAAATATACACACAGAATTAATTCCCTAAATTCACTGAAGTGTTATATATAGAGAGAATATATTTTTGTATACTTTATACAAAGGGTTATCGACCACAAGGTCTTTCTGCACAAAGTGTTATATATTTTGTATGGTTTGCCAAATTTGTGCAAGAAAAAAATATATAAAGATTTTGACATAAATTTACAAGTTTTGATATTAATACATTCTGTCAAACTGACATTGTTAGTCCGCGACTGTGATAGGAAATGTGAATATTTAAAAGTTTTAAATCAATTACGTTTAGTAATTGATCGAGTTTGGTATAATAGTTAATGTTAACGAAATAAAGTCGGCGTCGTCGAGTTATAAATCAATTTAAACTGGAAAAGTCGCAAGTTGCAAAATGTTATTCAATTCGATGTTCTCGCAACTTTATTATTTTCATCCCGCCTCCGACTAATTTAAATAAATTAAGGCGTTTTTTTCCCTCCCGTTTCTTGTTAAACTTAATTTCTTAATCGAAGAACTATCTCTTTATTAAGAGGAAGCCTTAAGCCTTAATTTAAATTCCACACCAAGACTTTAACCAATCCATTAAAAACAAAAACTTAAGCCGAACATCAATTTCTACAATTACTATTAAGTAGTCGAATTATTAAGTTTGTCGTGTTCGCTCACTGAAAGCACCTTGCAGCTAATTCCAGTATAAAGGATTCATGGACAAAACTCCGCATTCGCGGACGTGTCAACATATTACCCGAAAACTATTTTGGCAAAAACTACCTGTCAATATTTGCGGAAATTATTACGATTATTAAATATTCAGATAATCCACACTGGCGGCATTAATGAAAATAATTATTTTGTTGACGAAATGTTCACCGCAAATTTCGGGTTTACTAAATAATGAAATTTGATTACCAAAAATTAGTTTTAGTTAATTGCTACTGAATTATTGAAACTAATTTAGTTGATATTGACATTAAGAAAGTGAAAGTGATATTGACATTAAGAAATTAGGTGATGAATTTACTCAATGAATCATCAAATGAACATTTTATATTATAGGTAAAACTGTACGATACGTGTATATGTGTTTGGTTGGTATAGCTATTGTCGGGGTTTGGTGAGCATGTATCAATCGGTTTTAATATTGATTCAAAATCTGCGTATACAACAAACGGTATACACATTTTTCTATCGTAATTTTGGAATTTTAATATATCCCCCGGGACCATATCACCTCTCCTGTCTTTAACAATGTCTTTTGTCGGCATAATAGTGTATATTTTGTTGCAGTCATTCAATTTATGTTGATAGAAAGACGACTCGGTTGAAAAAAAAGGTTAGACAGCCATCACATAAATATTTTTTATCGTGATGCGATGATATTTGACTTCTTACCAGTCGCCAAATATCTATTAATATATACATAATGACCTTTAACCCCCTCTTCCAAATATAATAAATTTACATGTCTTTCCCTAGTGTCAAATTTTTTAGACAGATTTTCTATTTGTTTATCTGTTTTTTCGTGAATAAATAATTTGCTTTTACGTCTAATTCTAATTGAAAGCCTGCTTTCAAAATCTGCATTTATTTCCATTTCATTAGCTATTTCTTTGCTTTTACAAATTATTTGCCCAAAACTATTTATATGAAATTCCATCAGAAACAAATTTACGCTAGAACTAGAAAAGAATAAAAACAATTCTTGAATAATTGAAAAAAAATACTTAGTTCACCAGATTTTTTGGCTGCGTCGTTTACAACGAAATTTAAAGTATGGCAGGAACAGGTTACGAAAAAGGCCTTAGGATTCTTATCTAAGATTCGTTTTTGCACACCAGAATGCATACCTTTTATGTTTGGACCATTGCCGTATACCTGGCCACGTATATTTTTAATTTTGAGACCTAATTTATCTAATTCTTGCAAAATTAAATGAGTTAAACTCTCCCCAGTTGATGATTCTACAGGTAAAAATTTGATGAAATATTCGTTAGGAACTAATTCTTCACTATCTTTATTTAGAACGCGAATAACAAGATACATTTGTTCAGTTCTACTAACATCTGGAATGCAATCCAAAATAATGCTGTAATATTTGGGAAATAATATTGAAAATAATAGTAACACATACTTTTTCTCCCAATAAATGTATTATGTTATTTTGAATTTCTTTGCTCAAATAATGGGAACAATTGGGATTTTTTTAAACTGTGTAAATTCTCACTAATAAATGGATTACATTTTGCCAAAAATTCAATAATTTAAAACAAATTTCTTTGATCTCATCTTTTGTGATTTCTTTTGTGATTTTTGAATGTTTTTTGATGACATCTTTTATTTAGAAGTAGAAGGTGAACTAAGAACCGGTGGAAACGAAAAATTCGCTGCTACAAAAATATGCCGCCTTAAAAATATGACGCCGTAAGGCGATCGCCTGTCCGACCAGGCGCACGTGCCGGCACTGCATATGGTTTGTATCATTGAAATTAATTCAGGTCGGCGAAGTTGTTTTTTCAAATTAATTTTTGAATAATAATTTCGCTTTGTGTAGACTCTTGATATTAGGACGTAAACAAAGTATATAGTTATATGACGTTTTATACACTATTGCGAAATTTTTTTTGTCGTCGTTCCTCTATGTTTTCCTCCCACTTTATCGCCGTCATTCACATCTTCTCGTAAAATTATATCGCACTGCAACTGTGACCGTAAAACCTTTTATATAGAAACACACTCATACACACACACACGCCAAGCATCAACATCAAAATACATAACATATTTCCACACAAAAACGATCGTAATAAATTTATTGGCTTATATTTTGACTTGTTGTCCTCACATAAATAATCCCGACGTTTCGCAATAACCGACAAAATTAAAACTCGTAAATTATTAGGAGGAAATGTCATTATTTTGACGGATGTCACATTTTTATGGTTAAGACGTTCTTAAATGTGACATATGTCAAAGTAATGATATTTAGAATCACACAAATATTTAGAATCTATGAGGTTTCGAGTAGATAAATACATTTTTTTTTGATTATTTCCAAAAGTAATTGCAAGGGGCAACTGTTTTTGCACATCGGGGAATCCAGCGAGGAATATTATGGCAACTATTTATGCTAATATTATTTAATTTTCCCGAGAAAAGTACGTGATGTGCAACGCCGACTAGACTATTCATCTGTTTTCAACAGCGCCCCTGATTTATATTCCGTTTTACTTGTTTAATGTAGAAACACGAAACATATTTGTGCTACACACACACAATAAAATCAACTTTACCCCTTAACTACACATTATTATATTCGTACAAAATATACATTTCACAATTTGCGCAAAAATTGATTTTACCATAATGTATTAAATTTTATCAAAATTATTCAAATCGTTTAAACTTGCAAATAAACTTGACATGTCTGAAAATTAAACGTCGATGTGACATTGATTTGTTACTTATGACATGTATTGATTTATTAATGAACATTTATATTGTTGTTATTATGAATAATAAAATTGAAACTCTGAGTTAATTGCCATATATTATTGATCATTGGTTAATATTGGCAATGTTAACATTGACATTGTAAAATTAGTGTTGTCTCTGGTAAGAGAGGAGTTAAGTAGAAGATGATATGTTTGTTAATAACGTTTTGATGTATGTCGTAATGGTCTTGTCGAAAGCGTTTTATCCGATGTATTTGAAAATCCGTCTAAATGATTAATATTGTGTTTGTCGGGCTGTCAATAGAATTAATGTAGGAGTTTGTTTTGAGTAATCGGATATAGTTGGAGGTATCCGGACGGTTTGGCAATCGATTTACGGGTATTTAGTGTTTTCCCATTAATAATAATCATAATGGAAACGAATATTTTCTACGGAGGAAATCTTCCCTCGATCTCGTATAATATAATTCGATCCCCCAGCCCAACCAGCTACAGCATTTCCTCCAGTCTATCTCTATTTCAGATTTATGTTTATGTATATCATTAGTCGGGGAAAACCACTTGACCCCCATCCACTTTCGGAAATATAACACAATCTACATAATATCCACTACAATCAAATATTGTTATACAAAATTGTTTCAATATGTATATTAATATAATGCCAAAATATTTCTCTGACATTAACAACGAAGCTAGATATGTGCTGTCAATGTCAAATTCAATTATCTACAGTTACATAATTTGTCTTTTTAGGGTTCCGTACCGAAAACGGAACCCTTATAGGATCACTTTGTTGTCCGTTTGTCTGTCTGTCTGTCAAGACCATTTTTCTCAGGAACACGTAGAGGTAACAAGTTGAAATTTATAGCAAATACTCGGGTCAACGGTCTCTTTCAGCTGTGAAAAAATCAAACTTGTAAGTCAACGCGATCAAAAGATAGGACCGTTTATGTCGCATATTTTGCGATTTCACAAGGAAATCAAAACCTATAGGGTACTTTCCGTTGACCTAGAATCATGAAATTTGGCAAGAAGCGGTGTCTTACAGCACATGTAAAGGGAAGAATCTAAAAACCGTAAATATTTAATGTAATTACAAGAAAAATGCGAATTTACTATTAGAAACTTATGAAAATACACTAATGCGTTGCGTGGTATTGTCAGGCCCCAGAAGCATACGGGTTGCATACAGTTAGGTCGTCCTAAAGATACCTTACTTACAAGTTTGTACTGAACCCTCGGTGCGCGAGTCACAACTCGCACTTGGGTGTTTTTTTGACATTGTAAGTATTGAGTATTAATGTTAGAACATTAATTGTCAATGTTACAAATGTAATATTAGAGAAACTTTTGTAGTATTTAGTTAACAAGTAATTGTTTATTATGGAAAGTAATTTTCTTGTCGGTAATAATTTTATTAAAATATTATTCATGCGGGAAAGTTTTTCAATTAAAACTAATTAATCTATATTCAGAGTGAGAGCGGGCCGTCGAAACGGGAGGGCAAAAAAACAACGAAATAAAACACAAAGGTCCGAATTTAAAATGCAAATTGTCCTGCATGGAAGCCGCGCTGCAGACTAATACTAATTAAATCAGCGTACATCTGTACTTTTATGATTTATATAACAATTTTATTTTTTTGTTTTGGCGAATGATGGGAGAAAATAAATTTAAAAAAAACTAAATAACAGACAGCATTCAAACGCACAAAAGGGGACACGCAGGACGAGTTTGTAATAAATAACAATAAACATAAATTTGAAAAGCCGGAAAGGGAGGGAGAGAGTGGAAGGGTGGAAGCGGAATCGAAGCGTGATGTTCTCGTTTGCTGCGTATCACACATAATCTATTTATCGTCAGATTTAGACGGGAAAACACACTGGAAAAATTGCTGGAAAATTTCGTTCCTTTTCTTCCTCTACCTGTACTATCTGATTTTTTTTTTCGTATATCACGAACAAACAATGTTTAATGAACTGTCACTGTCAGTAACAAAAATACTTTTATTAAGTCAACTGTCAAAATTGTTAACCATATATTGGTCTGTCAACAGTGACGTTTACAGTGACAAATATCAAAATTGTGAATCATAATATTAATCATAATCAAGAATGACGTTCACAGTGACACATACAACTGTCATACAACACAGTGACACATGTAACTGTTAAGGTTACGGTATAATATTCCGTAACCTTAACGTTGACAGTATTATGTAGATGACACATATTATGTAGATGTTAGTGTGCGAAAAGACAGATGAAGAATAAAAGTGGAAAATAGTTTTCTTTTTAATTACATATAAATTTAATTAAAGCGTTGTTTCCGCGAAAATAAGCTTGCAAAAATGCGAGGGTTTGGAAACCCATTTCAAGCATGCACGCGCAAAACTTCCAGCGCGCACTAGAATAATATTTTCACAAAACCTGCCCTTGTCTAAAACTCTACATGTCACACAACGTTCACTATTTACCCAAGAGATTTTTCATATCCACTATATCCTATCTATTTGTCTCTCTACATACTAAATCTACCCTAGTTCTTTATTTCTATTACTAGCTTTACATTTTACCCACTCTCTGCATGTTTAAATCAACTTCAAACCCCATTGGAATATTTACTATATTATTTCCATTTGCACAGAATCTATTTTAATTAGATTGTTGTGTAATCTACTTACATACTACCTTTCATAATTCCATCAAACTTTCGAACTAAATACATATTAATGTTAATCCATTAAATCTATAGCAATGAGGTTACTACGTAATGTATATACATAACGTTAAATATGCTGCCTTTATTACAAACTATAAGTTTCATTAAACTTGCTTTTAATACTAATTGTAAAATTCGTAGAGATTGCTTTTATAAAACCGGCCAAGTACGAGTTGTGACTCGCGCACCGAGGGTTCCGTACAAACTTGTAAGTAAGGTATCTTTAGGAGGATTTAACTGTATGCAACCCATATGCTTCTGGTGTCTGACAATACCACGCAACACATTAGTGTATTTTCATAAGTTTCTAATAGTAAATTCGAATTTTTCTTATAATTAAACTACATATTTACGGTTTTCAGATTTTTCCCTTTACATGTGCTGTAAGACACCGCTTTTTGTCAAATTTAATGATTCTAGGTCAACGGGAAGTACCCTATAGATTCTGATTCCTTTGTGAAATCGCAAAATATGCGACATAAACGGTCATATCTTTTGATCGCGTTGACTTACAAGTATGATATTTGCACAGCTGAAAGAGACCGCAGACCCGAGTGTTTGGTACAAATTTCAACTTGTTACCTCTACGCGTTCCTGAGAAAAATGGTCGTGACAGACAGACAGACGGACAGACAGACAGACAGACACACAGACGGACAACAAATTGATCTAATAAGGGTTCCGTTTTCGGTACGGCACCCTAAAAACAAGTAATTTGTTACATTCATACAAACTAGTTACATTTAATGTTAATAGTTGTGACAGTTCATTGTGACAGTGGTGACAGTTCATTTTAATAGCTCTGACAGTTCATTTTGACAGTGGTGACAGTTCATTTTAATAGTCGTGACAGTTCATTTTGACAGTGATGACAGTTCATTTTAATAGTCGTGACAGTTCATTTGGACAGTGGTGACACTTCATTTTAATAGTTGTGACAGTTCATTTTAACAGTGGTGACAGTTCATTTTAATAGTTGTCACAATTCATTTTGACAGTGGTGATAGTTCATTTTAATAGCTGTGACAGTTCATTTGGACAGTGGTGACAGCTCATTTTAATAGTTGTTACTGTTCATTTTGACAGTTTATTTTGGCAATTGTGACTTTTCTGCGAGATTTTTTTTCTGCAAATTTTTTGTAGAAATACAAAAATAACAAATTTAACGAAATAAACTTAAATATGAAATAAAGTTTTTGTTGTTGGCAATCGATAAGCTAATTGGCTGCCGCCGGTGCACGCGGCTGTAAATTTTAAAGGATTTTCTCGACTGCAAACGCAAGGGTGAGCAAGAGAACGACCAGGTAAATTACAACACCAACAACAATAACGACCTCCCTGTTATTTTGCGTGTGTCCCCCCTTTGCAGCTCACGACATGATTAAGGGATTATTTACAACAACGTGCGTTACAGACGCACAAAAGAATCCGAATCTGGTTTGTAATTTATGCCAATTTCGATAAATTGGTAGGTATGTTGAATTTGCGTTACTATTATCGCCGGGCCGCAAGACAAGTTCCAATGCGGCCCAAAACAAAACCGACAATTTTTTTTCATTCATTTATCAAATTGACGCTTTTGTTTCGGCTCGCATTTCAACTTTTCTTGCCCCAGTTTGCTCAAATTTTTCAGAACATTCAATCAACACATTTGTCTTGTGGCCGCTTGCCCGTGGAGCCTTGTCTGACTAGTCTTGTTTAGTCTTGTCTGTCTAGTTAATATAAAATATGTAATGTTTAATATTAGTCTTCATATCACTCACGAAATAATCAATATTATTAAATAAAAGTAAAGATGAAGATAAAAAGAGTGGTAAATATTCAGTTAATTCTTATTTAAAGTTATTAAAAAATGTTTCCGTTGTAGCAATAATGAGTGCAGTGTACCTGCAGGGGTCGAAAACTTACCAACACGAGATTTTCATTTGGCCGGTAACGAAGCGAACGGCGGCGACGGTTTTCCCCTTTTTGTTTATATTTTTATTTTTGGGACGAGAAGGCCATTAGCCTCCTCTCCGTGCGGCGGGATATACTTTAATGCCTCGCGGGCTCCCCGAACCGTCATATATACCAACCCTTGCTGTTCATGACGTATCTCACAAAATTATCCCGCCCCGAATTGCATTTAAATATATTTTATTACGTGAAAAAATAGCCGTAAAAGGTTCTTTCGCTGCGAACGTTTCAATTAAAATTCCGAGAAGAAAATTAATTTTTGGATTTGATTCAGAGCTTTTGCGCTATCAAAGATATTCGCTACACCTTACGCACAAAGAACAGAGACGAGGCGAAAGTTTGTTAAAATTTAATTGAAGACTTTTCGCTTTGAAGGCGCCACGCGACGTTCTCTAAATATATACACCACACCTTTTACAATAAATTATTATTATGGAAAATCGTTTTATCAAACAAAAACTTATTATGGAAGGCAACTTTCACACAATTAGCTACTAAACCAATTAATTCTCTTAATCTGTCACTTTGATATTTAATAAATTACAACTTACAATTTATTGTTGCGGATATTCGCAAAGCCAAACCATTCAAATAAAAAAAAACCTGCCAAGTGCGAGTTTTGACTCGCGCACAAACTTGTAAGTAAGGTATCTTTAGGAGGACCTAACTGTATGTAACCCATATGCTTCTGGTGCCTGACAATACCACGCAACACATTAGTGTATTTTAGTAAGTTTCTCATAGTTAATTCGCATTTTTCTTGTAATTAAACTATATTTACGGTTTTCAGATTTTTTCCTTTACATGTGCTGTAAGACACCGCTTCTTGCCAAATTTCATGATTCTAGGTCAACGGCAAGTACCCTATAGGTTTTGATTCCTTTGTGAAATCGCAAAATAAGCGACATAAACGGTCATATCTTTTGATCGCGTTTTTTCACAGCTGAAAGAGACCGCAGACACGAGTATTTGATACAAATTTCAACTTGTTACCTCTACGCGTTCCTGAGAAAAACGGCCTTGACAGACAGACGGACAACAAAGTGATCCTATAAGGGTTCCGTTTTCGGTACGGAACCCTAAAAATAGTGTATCACTTTAACCGCGTAAGTAAACGGTACATACGCGGTTGAAGTTAAACTTCGTGGACGGTTGTGGCACGTATTAATGAAAAGATTAAACTAAATATGTTATCCCAAAGTTTAGTTTTATTTAGTTTACATTAATATTTCTAATACTCGAGGAATTTTATTCTCAGTGGATGAAGATGTTTTAATTTTTACTTCAAAAATAGAATTGGTGAAACCATCCTACGTTATAGATAATCATACAAACTTAAAACAAACTGAACACAGCCTGAATATATAAATATATTCAGCCTTTCCGGAGCTCTATAACAATTGCTTAGTCACAAAATGTCAAAATTATAAGCATCTAACCCTAAACACCCATATGGGTTTTCAAGTAAGTGGTTTACAAATTGTTGTTCATGGAAGCAAAGCTGTGCTGATGAGAGATAAATCTCGAAACGCGTCCACAGATGGCTATCCACTTAAGGTATCGGAGAGACATGATCTTAAAAACAATGTTATTTTTATGGTTTTTGGTATATATTTTGGTATGGTTTTTGGTTTTGAGTACCACGTAGGTGGACTGAAAGCTATAAAATAACTTACTTTCATATGAGATTTGTTTTGGTAGTCCTAAAAAGACTCAATAATTGTTATAGAGCTCCGGAAAGGCTGAATATATGTATTTATATATTCAGGCTGTGTTCCGTTTGTTTCAAGTTTGTACTTCAATAATAATTTAATTGTCAAGCAGGTCAATATTGTAAGAGAACCTTTACATGTTAATTGAAAAGACGCCTTTTTATTTTCGCTACTTAATAAAAAAAAAAACCGGCCGTTAAAAAAGTGCGAGTTGTGACTCGCGCACCGAGGGTTCCGCACAAACTTGTAAGTAAGGTATCTTTAGGAGGACCTAACTGTATGTAACCCATATGCTTCTGGTGCCTGACAATACCACACAACACATTAGTTTATTTTAATAAGTTTCTCATAGTTAATTCGCATTTTTCTTGTAATTAAACTATATATTTACGGTTTTCAGATTTTTCCCTTTACATGTGCTGTAAGACACCGCTTCTTGTCAAATTTCATGATTCTAGGTCAACGGGAAGTATATGCGACATAAACGGTCATATCTTTTAATCGCGTTGACTTACAAGTTTGATTTTTTCACAGCTGAAAGAGACCGCAGACCCGAGTATTTTATACAAATTTCAACTTGTTACCTCTACGCGTTCTTGAGAAAAATGGTCTTTACAGACAGACAGACGGACAGACAGACAACAAAGTGATCCTATAAGGGTTCCGTTTTCGGTATGGAACCCTAAAAAGTAAATAAAATAATAGAGACTAGTCTCCACTAGTCTTTCTACTATTTTATTTATTTACTTTTATTATTAGTGGAAATAGGAAAATGTTATAGGCGTTTTTCAATTAACTTTTAAAAATTAACTGTCAACTAATTGTCAATCCTTGACAAATTTGCATGAAAAACAATTCCAAACGTACTTTTTATAGAGCATCAAAATGTTTGAGTGTCATTTGAGTAGAAATATCTGGGGTATTATATAAGTATTCATGGTGGGCATGGAGGGATGATCGAGGGGGCGAGAGGAGGTCGGAGTAGAAGATCTTTATCCTGACGCGTTTGGAATTTATATTGAAATTTTATATGTGTCGGAATTACAATGTAATTCTTACAACGTTACAATGTCGGAAAGTTAAGCGACCGAAGTAAGCAGCCATCTCAAGACTTTTCCAATCACCGGAAAAGAAATTCTATACGCGAAAAGCGCAACAAAACAAAAATCGTACAAATATCCTGCGAATAAAACGGTTTCTATGAAACTTCTAGACGTTTAATTTATAAATCAAATGTCAAAAATTTGTGACGTTGGCGAATAAAAAAAAAACGGCCAAGTGCGAGTGACTCGCGCACCGAGGGTTCCGTACAAACTTGTATAGTATAGTATTATTATGTAGATTATCAACATATTATGTAGATTATAAAGAAAAATTAGACGAAATATAATATATACAGGATGTTACGGGATTTGAGTATGTCGCATGTCGGTTATAACCAAGCAAAATTTAGACATAATATATACCCTGTATTTATTATGTATATAGAGCGTACGTGATGAAATGCATAACAAATATAAACAAAGAAAATTCAGAATAAACAGCTTGGTGCCAACACATACTTTTTAACCTTCGGACCTTACTTGAAAAGGACCTAACTGTATGCAACCCATATGCTTCTGGAGCCTGACAATACCACTACGACAACATTAGTATATTTTCATAAATTTGTAATAGTAAATTCGCATTTTTCTTGTAATTAAACTACATATTTACGGTTTTCGGATTTTTCCCTTTACATGTGCTGTAAGACACCGCTTCTTGCCAAATTTCATGATTCTAGGTGAACGGGAAATACCCTATAGGTTTTGATTCCCTTGTGAAATCGCAAAATATGCGACATAAACGGTCATATCTTTAGATCGCGTTGACTTACAAGTTTGATTTTTTCACAGCTGAAAGAGACCGCAGACCCGAGTATTTGATACAAATTTCAACTTGTTACCTTTACGCGTTCCTGAGAAAAAGGTCTTGACAGACAGACAGACGGACAGACAGACAGACAGACAGACAGACAGACAGACAGACAGACAGACAGACAGACGGACAACAAAGTGATCCTATAAGGGTTCCGTTTTCGGTACGGAACCCTAAAAATGACTATAATTGTCTGTCATTATTTTATCTGTCAATGTCATTTTGAGTGTTGTCATTTTGAGACAAATAAGTCTAAAATGTTGTTTTTTGTGATAAGAAAATAAATGTTAATTTAGTGTTTAAGTTGTTAAGTAATGGTGTGAATATTAGTTGTTGTAATTTAGTATTTGTTTGGTAATTTGTTTAGTGTTTCGTGAGTGAACATAAGAAGTGTGGCGGGTGCAACACACCGATACAATCGATAAGGTTGCGGCCATTAAAGCAAACCGCCTTTAATTCGGGTCAACGCGAAGAAGTACGGCAGCTGGGGGCTGGAGGGGGGTTTTGAGAAAGGGCGGAAAACTTGTCGTATTTTGTATTATTTATATTTTCCGGGGGTCGGAGAGGCGGGCGGGTGGACGTAATAAAATAAATATGTGTCGCGTTTAATTTGAAAAGTTTTCGACGAGAATGATATTTGTCCCACATTTTGCGAACGCGTGTGTTTGTGTGTAATGCGAATGTCGCTTTTCATTTTCAACGCCGGCGCCGAGGACGTTTGGACAACTACTGCTACAGGCAGCATACAACTTTTTATACAAATTACATAAATATGTAAAATTTGACATTATATTATTTTTTTCGTAAAATTGACATATGTTGGGAAATTATTTTGACATGTGTTTTATAACTTACTAGCTATAATCCGCGGCTTCGCTTCGCCTCAATATTTGGATTTACATTTTTTTGTCCAATATGAATTCCTTATATTAGTCAAATTTATTCATGCTAGCTAAGTTATCTAAGGTATCGTATGCGGCCCGCGGGCCACAAGACAAATACGTTGATTGCATGTTCTAGAAAATTTGAGCAAAGTGGGGCAAGATAAATTGAAATTTGGGCCGAAACAAAAGCGGCAATTTGATAATTGAATGAAAAAAAATTGTCGGTTTTGTTTTGGGCCGCATTGGAACTTGTCTTGCGGCCCGGCGGGCCAATGCGGCCCAAAACAAAACCGACAATTTTTTTTCATTCATTTATTTCAGACACCAAATTGTGAGTATAAGTTTACAAATTTCACATGCAGTTAGTATGTAGATGTAGACTAAAATCCACTATCCAATTATTTAGTGTATAGACGAGATTATTATATTACATCAAAACTTGCGGTCGCAAAAAAATGTGTGCGAAAATAATCTAGTCTGTCATAAATGACAGATAACATGTGTAGTTGAGTATTTGATTTAGATCAGGAGTGTCCAACTTGCGGCCCAGGACCTGTTGCTAAGAAAAACAAAACATCAAAATAGACCTTTTCGTAGTTACAATTTTTTTGTGCGCATGTGACAATTTCGCCATGTTTTTCGGGCACTTTTTCACATATAACCAGTAAAAATAACAAAATGTGCCCGAAACTTTCATATTCCCGCCTTTTAAACATGGCGGACGCGCATGCGCTTAACTAACCGTAAACAGGTCATGTAATGGCTCTGTTTTAAACAATCTGAATGATTTCACGATATGACTACGATATATATAAATATATTAAATATCAATCACTGGAATTACATGTACGTTAAATATGTGTAAACAGTTAGCAATTGCTTCAAATTATACCATTTTTTTGTATTAACTTACTTTTTTCAGTATTTTGTATATTTTCGTTTCGATTTCTCAAAACCTAATTCATGTAATGAGTATAATATAAACAATATAACTCTCGGTCGATTTAAAGGCCGATTCTCATATCACGCGACATCGTCTGTCAAATAATGATTACATTGTTTTAAACGGGCACGTTCTCACTATACCTACGCGACAGCTAAGTGACGTGCCTATTTAAAACCATGTAATCATTATTTGACAGGCGATGTCGCACGACGTCGCGTAGCTGAGTGTCGCGCATATGGGAATCGACCTCGACAAAATTCGTTTGAATTTTTTTTTCCCGTTTAGTTTTAAGGTTATAAACCAACCGACCACGCTCGTCTGTCACTCAGCGAAAGAAACAGAGAGAGCACGCATTATAGAAATATACACTGAAAGAGAGAGCGAGCGGTATAGAAATATACACTGAGAGAAAGAGATAGGCATATAACGTAACGCAACGTTTTCTGCCGAATCAGTCTTACCGTGAGCTCCCTAAAGGAACTTCGTTTCAAAAGTTATCTTAAAACTAATTTTTGTAATCTGTAACATTTTGCGATCATAAGATATAAATAGCTTCGGTTCCTTTTTTCACCCCCTTTAGAAACGGAAACTTTCTTAGTGGATATTTATTTACCTAATAAACGCAACGTTCATTCCAAATTTCATTCTACTCTGGACACTGACATTTTTATACACATTACTTTATTACATGTACATTTATTGTACGTGTACATTTATTTACATTTATAGATTTAAGACTGGATGAGACCTGACTAGATGGTAGAAACAATATGAATAAATTGTGTGCAAATTGAGTTTATACGAGTAAGAAGAAGTCGCGGATGGCTGGCGTGAGTGACGTCGAACATTATCTTCAATCATCCCCGTTCGGGCTGCTAATATTAGTCTTGTAGTAATAAATCACAGTCAGTTCGGTTAAGCCCACATAATTTCCCTAATGAACGGGAAGATCCGCGACAATGAAGACAAGAAGACCTTCCAGCCGACACACAAAGACTCCAAAACTTCCCGATTGCGTTTGCCAAATATTAATTGAGTCGGTGGAATATACGATAACATTAACATTTTTGTTTGAGTGTCTAGACTTTATCAGTTTACACGGAGTTTTTTTTTTAGTTTGGTGAGCACAAAAGGTTTAGAGTGTGGAATTTCTCACACGCAAGAAACTTATATATTAAAAAATCCGGGACGCGGACGGAGTTTCCTGTTCCCTTTTTCATTTTTTTTTCTTTTCTTTGCTCCTTCTTCGTCTTCTTCCTGTCGGCCGTAAAGTTGTTCCGGTCTGGCCGGGCCGAACTCGGGGCAAATATATTTATACAATTTCAATATAAACTTTAGATTTTATTAAGTACCTTTTGATGTATTGTTCCCCGCAAAGTTTTTACCTGCAAAGCAAGAAAAAAAAAACGAAAACTTTACCTACCCGGCCCAACCCATATCATTTTACTGAAAAATATCAAAAAGTAGTTTCGTTCGTCTGACTCAAGCGCTTAAACTTCTCTATTTAAGTTTGCCTCTCTAGATCTGTTTATAAACAGACATCACCTCAACAGATTAAACTAATTTTCCAAAGAAAACTAACTATAAATAAATGAAGTTAAAACTAATATTTGGTCTAGAATTATTGTATATAAAATAAGTAATTATAATCTTGAAAGGTTTCATGTTGACTAGACTTTTGATAATCTAGTACAGAGGTCGGCAAAGTGTGGCTCGCGAGCCACACGTGGCTCTTATGGTATGAGCCTATGGCTGTTCAAAAATAAATTGAAACATCACAAAGAAAATAAACAAAAATGTCTCTTCTCAGAAGTCTTACGACCGCCGCCGCCAAGTTCATAACTCACAGTCACTGCGCGGATCTCGATTGTTTTAAACTGAATGGACTGAATCGTTTGAGTTTGTACCTAATGCAGCTGGTCTTCCAACTTGTCTTACTTGGCATGAAAAAACAGCAAACCACAAAACGTCTAATGTCGAGAGACATTGCGAAATAAACATGCCGCATTTGCAAAGACTTCGGAAAGTCTTTGCAAATGCAGTCTGTTGTCTGTTGTGTTGGATGCAGTCTGCAAATATTACTAACTTGGCAAGCTTTGTCTTGAGTCACAAAATCGTCAAAAACGGAAAATAATTCACTGATTGCAAAGAACAACAAAACACCAGGTCCAGACCATATCTACGCAAAATATTTCAAGCAGATACAGTAGGAAAACATAAACATAATTTTAAAACTATACAGAAGACTGAATAACTTCCAAAGGAATGGTTAAAGTCCAAAAGCATCCAAATGCAAAGATCATAGGCCAATCTCGCTAATGTGTCACACATTAAAAATATTCCTACGCATCATACACACCAGGCTGTTTAATAGACTTGAAGGGCTAAGCAGAGACACACTGTTCGGATTTAAGAGTGGAACCGGTACTCGAGAAGCAATATTATGCCTAAACACATTGGTACAAAACTTCTATGACCAAAGAAAGGACATCTTTAAACACGAACGTCTCATCGATTATCTAAAAACAGCCGATATAGATGAAAAAGACGTAAGTATAATAAAACCTGTAATGGCAACAGTCGCCCAACGTTAGAATCAACAACCAATTAACGACAGAAGAAATCGAGATAAAAAGAAGGGCACGGCAAGGATGCATAATGTTGTAGCGGCAACGAGCCGTTCCATTTTTATTTCTTAGTTTACGAGGGCATTACAATAATTACCCAAATATTTTCGGACAATTTCAGAAAATATTTTATTAGGATCGATAATGTAATCCTCGAGCAGATTAAGAAATATTTGTATATTTAGTTTTACGAGGGAATTACGGTGATTAGCCAAATATTTTCAGGCGAATTTCCGAAAACATTTTGTTGGGGTCAATGGTGTAATCCCCGGGGAAATTACGACAAGATGTTTTTTCCGGAGAATCAGTAATCACCAAAGCGACAAAGAACCGAATATAGAAAAATAATCACCCCCAGATGAGGGACCAGTATACCTGGACATAACATAAATACCTGGACCCCCGAATAAACAAAACGGTCACGGTCCACACAGTCAGGCGCAAACAGTCAGCGAGTGACACTAGTTCAGTTCAGTCCAGCCAGTTCAACCAGACTCAGCCAGCAGTCAGTCAACCAGATCAGGCGAGTTCAGTTCAGAGAGTCCAGCTCCACTCATTCCCTCAACGGTGTTTGTATCTCTTGTACATTTGTATATATATATATATATATATATATATATATATATATATATATATATATATATATATATATATATATATATAAAACTCTGCAAACCGTGAGTGATAGATTATTCTACCGCGTATACACCACAATGTCACCAATGCTATTTCAGCTCTACGTCGAATAAATATTCTCAGAAGCCTTCGATGGTCTAGAAATTGGAATAATAGTGAACGGTATCACAATAAACAATATAGTATATGCAGGCGACAAGCAACCAGCAAGATCTACAGCTACTAATGAAGAAACATAAACAGAAAGGGGTCAGAGGCCGGACTAAGAATGAACAGATCCAAAACAAAATTCATGGTTATAAGCCATAATAATAAGCCATAATAATCAAGAATCTTCCATCACGGTAGAGCGGGAAACAATCGAAAGAACTGCGAGCACACTAGTAAACGACAGGTGGGACCCACTACAAGAGATCATGAGTAGGGTAGAACAAGCCAGACTGGCATCCAACAAACTTTGTCTAAAAAACCTAACTTTAGAAATCCGCCACAGAATGGTCGATTGCTTCGTTTGGCCAGTCCTACTGTGTGGAGCAGAAATCTGAACGATAAAAGTAGCATTCATTAACAAGATAGAGGCGTTCGAGATGTGGAGACTCAGAAGAATGCTCCGTATCCCATTGGTGGACCACATCACCAACGAGGAGGTGCTGAGAAGGGCAGGAGTGGATTACTATTCAATACAGATTACTATTCAATACCATAAAACGAGTGTCTGGATCACATACTCAGGGGGCCAAAATATCGAACTCCCCAGTTCATACTCGGAAAGGAAAGAAGGCAGAAGGGGCTTCGTACGTGAACAGCTATCATGGCTGAGTAACATTAGAAACTGGACCGGAATCAAAAAGTTTGGTGACATGTGCCAAGCAGCAATAAACAAAACATTAACAATTATTCAATAAATGAAAAAGAAGAAGATAAATGTAGCTGACACACTTCATCACAATTTTAACAATAAAGCAGATATCATGAATAAAATCAAAAGCTAATCTTTGTCAGCCAAAACTGTAACAGACAGAGCAAACAAACATGTCGTTAAATGTATGCCAACAACAAGTTGAGGACGTAAAATTATCATCAGCCATATCAATAGCGGTTGATGAGTCTTGTGACATAGATAATACTGCGCAATGTGTTCTCTTTGCTCACTATGTTTCATCAGATCCCAAATCAAGGCCCAAAGAAGAACTCTGGGTTTGTCAAACACGAGGAAAAGATGTTGAAAATGCAGTGACCGAAGAAAAATCACATCCCACTTATTAAAATTATGTCAATTGCAACAGATGGAAAAAAATTGATGAAAAATTGAGCATGACGTGTTATCTTTCACCAGAAAGCTCTCTGCACACAAACATTTCCATAGGTTATTGGTAAACTTACGGGGATTTGGTAGTTCAGTTCTCCTATAATATTATCGCAAAGGCGCTAAATAATCGCAAATTATGAAGAACATTAAAAAATATGACTTTCTTGAAAAAAAAATCATCCGTGGCTCTCGATCCAGTTTGAAATTATTTTATATAGAAATGTGTCTCTTAAGTTTATAGACTTTGCCGACCCCTGATCTAGTAATATGCATCGTTTAATATATAGATCGATTGTATTTGCATGCTACAATTGAATTCACAGACTAGATTTAAGTTGAATTTGTGCACACATATAAAGCACTAAATAATTTTATAATAAATGAAAACTAGAAGTTTGCGGCTAACAAACAAACTGGAACTGCTAGTCCAATTAAAACTTGTTTTCATTTATAATCCATATTTATATTTGATTTTCTAGTCTTGTCTATCTAATCCTAGCTCTCTAAACTTGTCTCTCTAGTTTTGTCGGTTTAATCACGATAACATAGTCTTTATCAAGTTACGATACGAAATATTTGTCTCATTAATGTGTCGCGAGAGATTTTTGCAAAGTTTTTTTATACGAAAGTTTCTGCAGAAGCCGTGTCATCCGTTAAATTGTGCATATGGACAGGGTTGGGGGGATCGCGAAAATCGTTTCCTGCTCGTTATCTTCGTCGCGAGAGCATGAAAAATATATCCTGAAGGGACCAACAGTGTGTCTGCCAACACTTTCCTTCCAACAAGAAAAAAGGTTGTATGTACATAATTTTTTACATCTTCCCTGTTCTATTTTCCATTTGATGCGGAGATGAGAAATGCGGCAGGTAATGAGCCAAGACAGGTAAACAGAGGGAAAATAAAGAGCGGAAGGAGATTCCCGACGACGTGCGTTCCCCGTCTCTTCCGACATATTTTTTATTCGATCGCAACTCGCTCTTCCGCTGTCCTGTCTTTCATCCACATCAAACGAAACATTCCTCTGTAGTAACGGCAAAGAAACGCGCCCCGGTAATAAAAATAATAATACGCGCGGGGATTTTTGTTTTGCTTTGCGCGGCTTAAATTCGATTAGATTTGTTACATCAATTTCATCATCAACGAAACCAAACGGTGTTTGAACATCCCTGTCATTTATGACATTTTGTTGGTGACAGTTGACCTGTCTAATCATCAGCGTTGACAAGTAGATTTTTTTATTATTATTTTATGTTGATGGTTACGGACAATGTTGATATATCAAGATTATGTTTTGAGCATTCATTTAATTATACTTAATTACGTTTTCTATGCCATTTTAAAATTAATTATAAATGTAGATAAATTTCTTGAAGTAAAAGTAATTGCGTATGAATTAGATTGGCGAGTACTCTGCGTAATAAAATACGGATTTTATTAGAATATTTACGGTAGCAAATCGAAGGGGTGAGATTAACACAAAATCCATATCAATTAGATTATTGTGTAATCTATATGCTAAATTTATTTGTGAGGATCGGGAAGGGTTTTCCGTTCTTTTGCACTTTCTGAAGAGAAGAAAAAACAAAAAACGTAAATCTTAAAACTGGGATAAAGGAGGAGAACGGGAAAATGTTTTATCGGCGTCGATAATCGAATTGGTTTAATCCGCGCGAAGATTCTTTTCTCCTTCTTTTTGTGATGTATATATTAGGGGTGTGTGTGTAACAAATACCTCAAATGAAAAATTCCGGGCAATCGACGCGCGAGAATGATCTAAATTGAAATCTTTTCCTCATCGCGAGAGCAACTAAAGCAGCTCTTTGCCTTTTTTTCGCCCGATCTCATCCAGAGAAGGAATTAAAGCGAGATTTCCGATATTTTAACAAAACGGGGTTTTTATCGTTTATTCGAGATTCAAATTAAATTTTTATTGGAAATTTATTACGAAAAGATGTAAGACGTCCACGAAACATCTGTTAATAATTAAATTCTATTTAGAATGTTCTTTTTCTTATTGCTGATTGGATTTTTGTGCAACAGACAAGACTAAACAGAGTATGGTAAAAAATAGTTGTAAAGACTAAATAAATAATTGCACGTTGCACTAGATAGAATTTCCAAATTTATAAATTTTGTTAAAAGGAGAAAAAATAATTTTATAAGAAAATTATAAATTTGCATAGAAATGAAATGGACAAATTTCGCAATTAAATTGACAATGTGTCTTAGATATAATTTTATGAATATGAATATAGTTGCGCGATTTGAATAACAGAGTAAAAGAAGAAGAATAAAAAAATGTAGAAGATATTAATATTCTGCGTCTGTGTCATATTCGATTCCATTCTAAGGATCCCCATGGGATGTGACGAAATAGGTAAAGAAGGAGACGGAGAATGCAGAGGAAAGTGGCAAAAACAGAGTGAGCGAGTTTCAACCTAATCTCGTATCTTAAGACGAGGTTTTAATGTAAATTCGCGCACGGGTTAAATACCTTTGATCTCCGCACATAAATCATAAACCGAGGGGGGTGCACATGGCCCCCCCAACCCCTCACCCCATTCAAACAACTTATTGAAGCCGGAAAACCGGAAATAAAATATCACACAGATTTCGCTGACAAACGAAAATCTCATCATATCTAATCTGCCGATGGATTGATAGCGGAGGAGAGCGAAATTTAACATTTTCCCTAACATTTTGTCGGAATTGGAAAAGTTTTTTTTTTATTATTATTTCCACCGGACTAAGCAGTACGTGTTTTTTTTTCTGCGGGGATTGCTCGAAGGAAATTGACGCCCCCCTGCAAAAAAAAGGGTTTCGACAACGGAACGGAATGATGGAAATGAGGGAAAAAGGGATCGCGAAAACCCTTTTGGAAATTGTTTACTGGGATGTTCGGACTTACTCTTACGATGCCAATACACCACCTAAAAATACTCCAACACATATTATATATATATATATATATATATATATATATATATATATATATATATATATATATATATATATATATAGAAATGTAAGTGTCTTGATTGATCAGTGCACAGCTGAAATCGTTTAATCTGTGAAAATGTACTGCACCAGTCGAAACTCGAGTCGTAAGTGTTTAGATTTATATAACTGTCTGCACAAGTTGTATAATATTTTTACAAAATTAGTGTAAACATCAGTTTCTTTTTAAAATAGGTCTTAAGTAAAACTAATCTAAATTAGTCAATGCAAGTTTGTCTGTAGGCCCGCGGGCCACAAGAAAAATGTGTTAATTGAATGTTCTGGAAAATTTGAGCAAACTAGGGCAAGATAAGTTAAAATGCGGGCCGAAACAATAGCGACAATTTGATAAATGAATGCCCGGCGGGCCGCAATACAAGTTCCAATGCGGCCCAAAACAAAACCGACAATTTTTTTCATTCATTTATTTCAGACCCCTAATTGTGAGTATAATTTTGCAAATTTCGTAACGCAAGCAGTTAGTATGTAGATATAGACTGAAATCCACTATCCAATTATTTACTGTATAGACGAGATTATTATATTACATCAAAACTTGCGGCCGCAAAAAATGTGTGCGAAAATCGCGTAACTGCGTGTCGCGCATATGGGAATCGGCCTTTAAACGACAAAACCCAAAGATAGGTTTCAACAATTTTTTTGCTCGTTTAATTTTAAAGTTATAAACAGACCACGCTCGTCTGTCACTCGGCGGAGAAAACAGAGAGAGCACGCAATATAGAAATATACACTGAGAGAAAGAGAAAGAAAGAGAAAGCGAGCGGTATAGAAATATGCACTGAGAGAAAGAGACAAGCATATAACGTAACGTAACGTTTTCTGCCGAATCACTCCTACCGAGACCTCCCTAAAGGAACTTTGTTCCAAAAACATAGTTGGATATAAGTTTTTGGGGAAGAAGGAAATTGGTGGTGAAAGGGCGAAGACACGGATAATAATTTAATATAATCGGCCGTTGAAATGCAACTGCTTTGTTGCAACTGTCGCTGATATCGTTAGCGTTAAGTGAATCCTCTCATCCCCGACAACAACACTATGCAATGAAGTTAATTCAGTAAGGAAGGATAGTTCCTTCTAGGCCACTCCTCCTCCTCCAACCTCCTCCGACCTTGACCCTAACCTTGACCCTGACCTCTGATCTTGACCTTGATCTTGTTCCGACCCTGACCTTTGGCCCTGACCTCAATTTTTGGATCTGTGCATGCGTTTGAATTGAAGATGTACAACTGCTAACGGTTTTTTGCAGCTGCATACAGCGTGGAACTAATAAATTATATCGGTATAATCGGTATAATTATTTCTCGGAACATAATCTGCGTTTTTATTTTGATTTTTCGTTAGACGTGACCGAATGTCTGCCGTAGATAACAACCCTCTGTAATCTTATCAGCGGTGCGCGAGCTGAGAAATAATCATCTCGTAGCAATAAAAAATATATATGTGATGGTTGTTTAAACCCTTTTTTTCAACTGAATCGAATTTTATGAAAGCCAGGGTAATCAATTTCTTGAAAATAATCTGCATTTTTATTTTGATTTCTCGTTAGACTTGACCGAATGTCTGCCGTAGATAACAACCCTCTGTTATCTTATCAGCGGTGCGCGAGCTGAGAAATAATCATCTCGTAGCAATAAAAAATATATATGTGATGGTTGTTTAAACCGTTTTTTTCAACTGAATCGAATTTTATGAAAGCCAGTAGTCGGTTAAGCGTTGCCGGAGGTTTGGCAGTCATAACAACTCCCTATTATCTTATCAGTGGTGTGCGAGTGGAGAAAATAATAAATTATGAAGCGCGGTGTAATCAATTTCTTAGGATTGTGTTTCGTTTAATTTAATAAACATTCCAGCGGGTATATAAGACCAAGCTGAGAGTTCTAAATCAGTTGTTAATCGTTAGTATCATTCCAGTCAATAAACGGATTAAACGACTTTCCGCTTGCAATTTTCTCATTGAGGTCTCATTGCGGTGCGCGAGCTGAGAAATAATCATCTCGTAGCAATAAAAAATATATATGTGATGGTTGTTTAAACAATTTTTTGAATTGAATCGAATTTTATGAAACCCTTCGAAATCATAGTCTGTCAAAACACTTTCTTCATCTTCTTCTCTCTTATTAATGCAATTTCTTGGAAATCCTGCAGGGGTATTCTGTTTGGGTGTTTGAGAATTACTAATATCAAATCGATGTTCCAATTAATCCCGATAATTTAACAACTCCTTAAAGGAGTCAGCTAACATTGAGACGTTTATTCTGTTTTCTTTTATTCTCACCATTAAGTCATGGTATATATATATCATGATCTTTGGGTACACCTGTTTCAATATCTTCATCTACACTTTTACCCAAACTGCTTTCTTCTATTAAGTCTACTTGCATCCACTTTTCATCTACTTGCATCCACTTTTCATCACGCTAAACAGGGTGTGAGGTCTATGCAACCCCACGCTAAACTGGGTGTGCGGTCTATTTTACCCCACGCTAAACAGGGTGTGAGGTTTATGTAACCCCACGCTAAACAGGGTGTTCGGACCTTGTCTCTCTAAATTTCAAATTCCCAAGCAAAACCACACTCCGGTTAAATCACTTACCTGTATGGGCTGCCAACGTCTCCGCCACGTCCAATTATCCTTCCGGCGCTTCTTTTAAGGGAGGAATGGGAATAATGGGTACAGGGATTCCCTTAAATCGGCGTCCTCAGGACGTTGTATTCCGCTTCAGCTCTTGGGCTCGTGATCACCCCGTGTCTGATTTAGCTGGAAATTCTAGAACACGCACATGTGCTAATCGTAGTGGGTTTCACGTTTTTGTCTCTCGTTCTTTGCGTTCGCACTCGCCGAGGGTGCTTCTTCGACTCTAAATCGCGCGGGTTTGACACTAATCGATACCACCTTTTCCCCCTTCTATTGATCGGTGCCGAATATCAATTCAAATATCAAATTTAAACCTGGATGCGCTAAATTGGCGCGAACACAGGGTTTGAGGTTTATGTGACCTCACGCTAAACAGGGTGTGAGGTCTATGTAACCCCACGCTAAACAGGGTATGAGGTCTATGTGACCCCACGCTAAACAGGGTGTGAGGTCTATGTAACCCCACGCTTAACAGGGTGTAAGGTCTATGGTGCCCCACGCTAAAGAGGATATGAGGTCTATTTTGTGAGGTCAGCTTCCATCAGCTTTAATCAGCTTTTATCTTATTGGGTTAGTTATGTTAGAATGAGGTTAGGTTTGCATTAGGTTAGGTTACGGGGAGGTGGAGTGGATGCAAGGAATGAAACGTGCTTCATGAAGGTCAAGGTCGAGATCAGTGTCGAGGTCAGGGTCAAGGTTGGAGGAGGAGTAGCCTATAAGGAACTATCTTTCCCTACTTAATTCACCAAAGATCTAGCCATTAGAGCTTAAAGATTTTTTCCCCTCCTGAAAAAACTCACTTAGAAAATGAACTAGATTACAGAAAGTCTATGTAGAATGATAGATGAAACCTTGAATGTTGTTTAGTTAACTTCCATTTCATTCTACTTTTCAACAAACACATGTTGATTACTGATACATATAAACACATATTTCTTGCAATCCCTTTTGTAATGTCCCATATTTTTGCAAAAATAACATTCAATGTCTTGAGTTGTACCTTCATTGTGCCTTTGTGTAACCTTGAGAGCTGAGTTGACATCACTATACTCCTCTGCGTCTTCTGTATTCATCTAGCAGCTTCCCTTTGAGTAGATCCAGAGTTAGCTCTGCTTTCTAATGCTGTAATTAATGTGCTGTACGAGTCTGGTAGACTGCTCTAGTAGCATAGCCACAACGAGATGGTCTATAAGTTCCTCACCGAGTGCAGTTAATTTTTCTATTAGATCTGACATTACATTAATGTGCTCTTCCATATTCCCTGATTCGTGTAACTTGAGGTTACAAATTTGTCGCAGAATATAAACCTTACTTGTTAATGTTGATTTTTCATGATAATTCTTGAGTGAATTCCATAGCTCCTTTGACGTTTCTGCTTTGCGAATATGAGTGAGTTGAGAATCTTCAACTAGGAGTCCTATTATAGCAAATGCCTTGTCGTCCTTTTTCTTCCATACTGCTGCTGCTTCAGTATCTATAGGTTGACTTGAAGTTACTTGAAGTTAAATTCTTCAGAAAGCTAGATCAAAAAAAACTCACCAACTTGTCAAAGTAAACTAAGCATAGACCCAAAAAAATTTCAAAAATATTGGGGTTCTATATGGTATTTGCCTAGAAACTATGTTAGGAATACAGAATAGTTGAAATTTTATTTTCAGAAAACATCACTCCCAATTGGAACCTATGTCAACCCAAGAGTTTACTACGGAAGATATTTTACAGGCAGTAAAAAAAGTAAGTAAAAAGTAAAGTAAGTTTAACTTTCCGATCTTAGTTAAAGAGTGCCAAAGACGATTAACAACAGTTACACCAGGTAAAAAGTCCGCAACACTAAATTACAAAAAAAAACCGTATTCTTTACCATACCCCAAATCTGGATTAAACCCAGACAAAACTATTTAGTAGCAGAGTTTTTGACTAAAACGTTGCTCGATGGATGTAAACCATGGCAGAAATTAGAACTAACGTAAAAAGTAACTGGAAAGCTCCTGGACCAGATAAAATTCATAATTTCTGGTTGAAACAACTAAAATCCTGCCATTAGCGGTTAGCCCAATGCTACACAGTCGCTTTGAACAATCCAGAAACCATACCTAAGCATCTAACCGAAGGAAACACTTACTTTACGCTTAAAAATGGGAGTGTTACAGAGCCAGAAAACTACAGACCGTTTACTTGTCTATCTGCTCTTTACAAGTTATTTACTTGTTAAATAAAAAAATCTATGATCAGTGTGATAATACATATTGATAAAGACATATTGATATTATATTAATATGTTGTTTATATTTTCCGCGCATAGTAATTCCGTGCATTACATTTAGTTTGTAAGCTGTAGAATGCCAGAATTTATTTTTTCTTCGAAGAATGATTTCTGTGTTTCAAGAAAAATGTAATTGGAATTGGAAATAATGGAAAGTACTGTGTATATAGAGGACGAATAAATTGGTGTGAATAATTTAGTGATAAAGTGGTGGGAGGGAGTAATTAAAAGGACATGAATATTCGCAGAGGTAGTCGATTGTTTGTGAAAGAAACGGCGAGAGAGCGAGGAATTTCCATATTTTGTAGCATTCGCAATCACACCTCTTATCGTTAACAAACAGAGAGAAACAGAGATTCCACGAATAAAAAGGTATTTCATTAGAAAATACTTTCCGAACTTAATTTTCGTCCATATACAAAGAAAACTTTGTTTTCACAGAAAACCTATTTTCGGGTCTATACGCAGCTATCATTTTTTCCAAACAAAACTAACATTTGAAATCATAATCTGCTTGGTAGGGTTTTTCAGGTCCGAGTACCCGGACCCGGACTCGACGAGTCCAAGGGTAAATACCCGATACCCGATCTAAGACTCGACGAGTCTCAGGTCTTAAATGTTTGACATTCTCTAGTACAGTGATTCTCTACGACTGTACCGCGGCACTTTTATGTGCCGGCAAATTCTTGATGTGTGCCGTCAAATTTTAGCAGTGCAAACAATAACAAATCAGTAAAAATCATTAATGAAAATTTTTTATTTGGTATGTACTTTGATATAGCATGCTTGTATAGTTTTACTACAAATCTGGGGCTTGTTAAAGAATACGGTTTTTTTGGAAACTTTGTGTTGCGGACTTTTTACCTGGTGTAACTGTTGTTAAACGTCTTTGGCATTTTTTAAAAACTTCTAAAAAAATAATCAACGCGGCAACGTCAGCCTAGTTGCGTGCGCCTCCACTATTTGTTACTTTGAAAATGGCAATTTTTAACAACAAAAACACGAATATTTATTGAACCAGGCAACGTAGAAGCTTAATTTTACTTTCCGCTCTTAGTTAAAGAGTGCCAAAGACGATTAAGAACAGTTACACCAGGTAAAAAGTCCACTAAATTACAAAAAAACCCGTATTCTTTACCATACCCCAAATCTGGATTAAACCCAGACAAAACTATTTACTAGCAGAGTTTTTGACTAAAACGTTGCTCGATGGATGTAAGCCATGGCAGAAATTAGAACTAACGTAAAAAGACAATATTTTACTGATTTCACTGGTTTTAACCTAGGTTAGATTAAAGGTTAAATTGGGTAATATTAGAACAGATAGATCCCGACAATATATCGCGCGGCGGCACGATCTCTCGATCCAAAATAAGAAAAAATATTTCAAACAATTTACCTTGCGACTTGTACGCCCTTTTTGTTTGAAATTAAGGTTAAAATGAAGGTTTAACTCGCGAATCTAAATTGAATTATAAACAATTATTATAAACAACCCTTGCATAATAAACAAACTCATTTTATTGTTAGTGTGTCGCCAAATTTTGATGTTGTTGAAAGTGTACGGCAAGGGAAAAAAAGGTTGAGAATCATTGGTCTAGTACACCGCGTCGTAAAGATTTACCATTACACTTGATGAATGGACGAGTATGAAAATTCGAACATATTTAAATATCAATTAGCATGGAATTGTCTCTAAAGTGTATGATCTGGGTTTATTGAGAATTTGTAACTCATGTACTGCTATACAATTAGTCGAAAAAGTAGAACAACACTTAAACATAAAATATAAAAAACATATAGTTGGTTCAAACATAGGTTGGTTTGTGAAAACTCACGAAACATCACAGGCAAATTTTAGGGGCGGTAAATTTAGGGCCAACATTTGTTTTGTTGTACAGAAATTAAAAAGATTCATTTTTATATACCTTAATGTAAATGTTATTAGGTCCCCACAAACAATTTAATATATAATATGTTTGACCACATATTATTTTTTTCTACAATTTGCGTAGTAGTGGTTGGTCCGCAGCAGGATCGACGGGGCCGAGCTGTTAGGGGCATACGCCGCTTAGTGGCATTGAGTCTGAGGGAGACAGATATAGAGCGACGATACAAACGGAAAAGCCGCCAAAAAGAAAAGCCTCTGTTGATTGAGTCATGCAATTTCTTATATGTATTCATTTTTCTTCGGTTGTGTGCTATAGAGGGAAATATGATAAGTTCAATAATTTGAATAACGAAAATTATTGTGTGATTGAAGTTGATGAAGATTATTGTATGATTGAAGTTGCTAAAAAACATCACGTGATTAATGGACGACCCCTTAGATCCGGACCCGGACCCGAAAAATCGGACTCGGACTCGACTCGGACTCGCCGAGTCTGAAAAGACCGGGTATTCCCAAACCCTATTGCTTGGATGCTTAAACTAATATTTCGTTTAGTCATCTTAAAAAACAATATTTTGTCTATATTTATTCTCTCTAAATAAACTAAACCACACAATCCTAAATCTATGGATCTAGTGGAAGTGAGCTTATACACTAAACCAAACGATTCAAAGAATATTACATAGTTTGTTGTTGACTAACGTAAACGCACTAAATGTATACACTAATTATTTATATATTGTTGAGTTTGAATATTTTGATAATATTAAATAGTAACATTTGTATCTTTTCTTCAAATTATAATCTTTGAAGAAAAGATACAATGTTACTATTTAACTAGTTCATGAGTTGAGATTGCCTCAATATTTACTAACCGTAAGTCTAGAAGTTTTAAATCTAAATAGAAATTGACTATATAATCCACACTTTACGACTCCCTGGTCCACTGTATAATAAATAAGAAGAAATAAGCTCTTAAAAGCTCGCCTGTTGTCTTGTTCACTTAGTTTAGAAGCTGGAGTTTTCAACAATGGCTATAACGTTGTTTTCTTGAGCGCATTATAACTATAAGCTTAAAATGCAAATGTAGTCCGCATTGACAGTGTTTAGTTGCGTTAGTCAATTTAGTCTCGTTTGGTTTAGTCAGAATCTCGTTGAAATCAAGTTTAGTTTAATCCACGTCTTGGAATCGCTACAATCTTGTCTACGTAATCTTAATAAATGAAAATTTAATCGAGTTAGTGTGTTAGCAGACAGATAAGACTGAGCAATTAGTCATAGTGTGAGTGGGTAAGTGGATGCTGTTTTAATACACTATAAAATATTAATCAAATTTAGTTGTCTGTAGGGAGGGCATGCGAGAATGTATGGAGACAGAGAGAAAGGGAGAGAACGCGTGGGAGGGGAGTTGGTAAACTAAATTTCCTTTCTAGTGGCACAACATTCTTCTTACCTTTGGAAATAAGTTTGGCGTTCTCGATGGATTTCACAGCCGCCAGAAAGACGAAAACCGAGAAAGAAAAAAACATTTCAACCGAAACAAATCCGAATAGCGAATAGTTTAATTTTTCTCGACACTTTTCGAAAATACGAAATTTTGAAAAAGCTCTTTTCTCGACGATTCCCACTTGCTAAAATCTCTCATGTTCTTCTCGCTTGCGTCTTGGATTTCTTAGCGCGTTGCTTTTATTCGCTGTTGCGATTTCGTTTTGGCGAGGAGCACGCCGAAACTGGATGTAAACAGAAAATAGTCCGGGTGCCCGGAGTCTTCACTCCGGCGCTACCGGAAAAGTACGATGTTTGGGGGCGGTTGCGACACGCACATGCGCACTACACACACACACACTCACTACGTCTCTATTTTCTATAGGTAGTCGACATTAATTGAAAATCTGATTAAAATATAAGCATACTCACACACTCCACCTCCTATATCTACATTTATTGATCTATAAATACTTTTATTTTGATTTTTCTTATCCAAACTAATTTTATTCAACTTATATGTTGAACGTGTGTTTAATTAGAACGCTCTAATTTTGATTAATACAGATCACACATCTTTCCCTACACAGTACAAGACTAGACAGACAAGACTATTTTTAAAAAGTGGTGCGGGGGAAGCTCTCACTAAACCCCCTAATCCACTTTGGCTTTTAGTATGCGCCACCCCGATATCGCAAATTTTGCATTCATTCAAGGTGGGCATGTTAGTGAAAACCGCCTTAGTTGTCGCCTACCCCGACCAGGATTCGAACCCGGGTCTCCCGCATTGAAAGGCGGGTATGTTGTCAACTTCACTACCGAGGAGGACATACAGATAAGACTAGACAGACAAGACTAGACAGACAAGACTATACAGACAAGACTAGTCAGACAAGATTAGACAGACAAGACTAGACAGACTAGACAGACAAGACTAGACAGACAAGACTAGACAGACAAGACTAGACAGACAAGACTAGACAGACAAGACTAGACAGACAAGACTAGACAGACTAGACAGACAAGACTAGACAGATAGGACTAGACAGATAAGACTAGACAGACAAGACTAGACAGATAAGACTAGACAGACAAGACTAGACAGACAAGACTAGACAGACAAGACTAGAGAGACAAGACTAGACAGACAAGACTAGACAGACAAGACTAGACAGACAAGACTAGACAGACAAGACTAGACAGACAAGACTAGACAGACAAGACTAGAGAGACAAGACTAGAGAGACAAGACTAGACAGACAAGACTAGACAGACAAGACTAGACAGACAATACTAGACAGACAAGACTAGACAGACAAGACCAGAGAGACAAGACTAGAGAGACAAGAGTAGACAGACAAGACTAGACAGACAAAACTAGACAGACAAGACTAGACAGACCATACTATACAGACAAGACTAGTCAGACAAGATTAGACAGACAACACTAGAGAGACAAGAATAAACAGACAAGACTAGATGAATATCTATCGTTTAAGAAACTTTAACTTTCTATAGTTAACTAATTATTGTTTCTTGTTTTCGCAATAATTGCAGATAAGTTTAATTAAAGTGAAAAATAGAAACGATTCAGATCAAACAGTTAGTGTGAATGGCTTTAATTAAGACCGTATTGTGTCGTCTTAAAACTAAATATATTAAAAGGAAGGTAATTTAGTGTAAAAAGTAAACGATTTAGTTTTAACTTGAAACGAGTTGAATCTTTAAAATTGAATAAAACAACAAGTCAACGTAATTAAAGTACAACTAGAAAGTAGATACTATGTAGTCGACTTCTTAACATCCCTACTATCAATTAGGGAAGGGGATAGGAATTCACATACCTACTATCAATTAGCGAAAAAATTGCTAAAATCGATATTTAATTCAAATTCCATTTTTTTTTTGTATAAATTTGCATTTAATAAATTGAGATTTAGTGTGCGGATACACACACAGTGAGTCTAAATATACAAAACAAAATCGATTCAGTTTTAGTGCACTTGCAATTAGCAGACTCTTATCGCAGCACGTTCTAATTATAAAGAATCCGCTCTATATATTATAACTAGTTTTTTTTTGTGGTAAATTTAATAATCTCATTAAAATTACATTCCGTCCAATTAGTAAAAATGCCATAGTTTTACTTTTTATCATATTTGCACACTTACACTAGGTCGAACCCCTACATATTGTTTTAATAATTTTATATCCAAATTATAGTCTGAGTTTAATGAGTTTAATATTTCTAGAAGAAGTTACAAAAACTTATAAAAATTTGTCGAAACTCGTCAAAAAATTATAAAAATTTGTTCAAACGCGTCAAAAACTTGTAAAAATTTGACCAAACCCAACAGAAACTTGTAAAAATTGGTCCAAACTCGTTCAAAACTTGTAAAAATTTGTCGAAACTCGTCAAAAACTTGTGAAAATTTGTCCAAACTCGTTAAAAACTTTTGAAAATGTTCCCAAACCAATACTTGTAAAAATTTGTCCATACTTGTCAAAACCTTGTGAAAATTTGTCGTAACTCGTCAAAAATTTGTCAAAATTTGTTCACTCGTCAAAAACTTATAGAAAAAAAAATGACCAAACCCATTAGAAACTTGTAAGAATTTGTCCAAACCCATCCAAAACATTTGAAAACTTGTCCAAACTCGTCAAAAACTTTTAAAAATCTGTCCAAACCCATCCAAAACTTATGAAAATTTGTCGAAACTCGTCAAATATTTGTCCAAACTCGTCCAAAACTTGTGAAAATTTGTGAAACTCGTAAAAACCCATTAGAAACTTGTAAAAATTTGTCCAAACCCATCCAAAACATGTGAAAATTTGTCCAAACTCGTCAAAAACTTCTAAACATCTGTCCAAACCCATCAAAAACTTGTGAAACTTTGTCCAAACTCGTCAAAAACTTGTGAAACTTTGTCCAAACTTGTCTAAAACTTGTGAAAATTTGTAGAAACTCGTCAAAAACTTGTGAAAACTTGTCCAAACTCGTCCAAAACTTGTGAAAATTTGTCCAAACTTGTCAAAAACTTTTAAAAATTTCACCAAACCCATGCGAAACTTATAAAAATCCGTCCAAACCCATCCAATACTTGTCGAAACTCGTCAAAACTTTATCCAAACTCATCTAAAACTTGTGAAGATTTGTTTAAACTCGCCAAAAATTAAAAAAAAAATTGTGCAAACACGTCTAAATCTTCTGAAAATTCCTAGAAACTCGTCAAAAACTTGTGAAAATTTTGTCCAAACTCGTCCAAAACCTATGAACATTTGTCGAAACTCGTCAAAAACTTGTGAAAATTTGTGCAAAATCACCAAAAACTTGTAAACATTTCACCAACCCCATCCAATGCTTGTGAAAATTTGTCCAAACTCGTCAAAAACTTTCAAAACTTTCACCAAACCCATCCGAAACTTGTAAAAATCTGTCCAAACCCATCCAAAACTTGTGAAAATTTGTAGAAACTCGTCAAAAATTTGTCCAAACTTGTCCAAAACTTGTGAAAATTTGTCCAAACTCGAGAATACTTGTGATAATTTAACCAAACCCATCTGAAACTAGTAAAAATTTGTCCAAACCCATCCAAAACTGCTGAAAATTTGTCGAAACTCGTCAAAAACTTGTGCAAATTTGTCAAAACTCGTCCAAAACTTGTGAAAATTTGTCGAAACTCGTCAAAAATTTGTCCAAACTCGCCAAAAACTTGTAAACATTTGACCAAACACATCCAAAACTAGTAAAAATTTGTCCAAAGAAATTCAAAACGTGTGTTACGGCACCAGTAATCAGTACACACAAAATTTGAATCAATTAACAATGGACTTAAGGCCAGCGACAACAGTATAAAAATTATGTTAGAAGGCAAAGAATACACTGCCCAAAATAGAGTGAGCATTTATAAATATTACCGTTAATATTCGTCTCCTTATTTTTCCTATGTTAGTCAGTGTTAGTTAGTCAGTGTTAGTCAGTTACCTAAAGTTAATTACCTAAATAATTAAATTACCTAAAAAAAAGGGCTTTTGGAAGATTGAGAAATTCTTGTTAATTTCTTGAATAAGTCCTTTTGTTCTCCATTCAATTCCATTTCTGTACATTTGTATTTAATGTGTAATTTTTTATTTGAAATATAATCAAATTGTATATTTCTTTGTATGGAGGACAATAAAAGATATAATAATAATTATTATTATTATTATTAGTTGCGTTTAAGATATTAACAAAAATGTTTTATGATCAAACCCGTTTTTAAGGGTTGTACCTCAGTTGGGAAGCGTTTTCGGACACATCTCTATATGGACTTTTTTTATTACTTCAGGCTCTAGAACACGTCCTAGAATTGTTGCCGAACTTTTATGAACCACCCTGTATATATCAAAAAAGTATTTAACAAATAAAATATTATAATACAAACTAGAAATTAATTAAGATTTCTCAAATATATAGGTTATAGGTAATAGAGTATATAGGTATTTTCATCAAGTTAGAATGTGTTTAGTAGGCTTAGTGCACTAAATAGAAACTGATTTTATTTGAACGAAGTTTCTTTAGGGACATCTCGGCAGGAGTGATTCGGCAGAAAACGTTACGTTGCGTTATACGCCTATCTCTTTCTCTCAGTGTATATTTCTATAATGCGTGCTCTCTCTCTCTCTCTGTTTCTTTCGCAGAGTGACATATTTCACTATATGACTAAAAATAATTAAATAGACATTTGCAGTTAGCTTCCGAGCTGGAACTATCTTAGTAACTTAGCAATCGACAGTTGAATATCGCTAATTAAAAAGTTTTGGAAAATTGAAGATTTTTACAAAAATTTCATTTAAGTTTGAAGACTTAAAACTCTTTAATAATATCTATAAACTAGATAGTTTTAGCTAAAACTTGCAATTAGTTCCCAAGCTGTAACTATCTTACTAACTTAGTAACTCAACTTCATATGTCATCTGTCATTTATGACAGACTAGATAATAGGTGTGTTTACTGTTAGTTAAGCGCATGCGCGTCCGTCAACTTTAAATGACCGGAATATGAAAGTTACGAAAGAATATGAAAGCACATTTTGTTATTTTCACTGGTTATACGTCAAAAAGTGCCCGAAAAACAAAGCGGAAATTGACACATGCGCACAAAAAAAAATTCAACTATGAAAAGGTCTATTTTGATGTCTTGATTTTCATAGCAACTGGTCTTGGGCCGCAAGTTGGACACTCCTGATCTAAATCAAATAATCAACTACATATGTGTCATTTATGACAGGCTAAATTATTTTCGCACACATTTTTTGCGACCGCAAGTTTTAATGTAATATAATAATCTCGTCGTTATACTAAATAATTTGTGAATTTTAGTCTAAATCTACAGACTAACTGCTTGCGTGGCGTATTTTGCAAACTTTTGCTCACAAGTTGTTTTCTGAAATAAATGAATGAAAAAAATTGTCGGTTTTGTTTTGGGCCGCATTGGAACTTTCCAATTGGACGTTCCAATGCGGCCCAAAACAAAAACCGACATTTTTTTTCATTCATTTATCAAATTGACGCTTTTGTTTCGGGTCGCATTTCAACTTATCTTGCCCCAGTTTGACAATTTGTTTTTCATTTATTTACTAAATTTTGGACCGCATTGCATCTTGTCCGCATGAATCTCAGTTTGAATTTGTTCATTAAATTAACCGCTCTATTTTGGACACCCCTGACCTAAATCAAATACTCAACCATATACGTCATCTGTTATATATGACAGATATTTTCGCAAATCCTTTAACATCCATGTGGACGATAGGCTTTATCTTAAATACTTAGTTCACTCACCTTTCATAGTAGCCAATAAAATAGATACAGTCTAAATATTCCACGATAAAAACTTTAGTCTTGTGATTACGCTGAGAAATCGACTTTGTCTCCCCAGGAGAGTTCGGTGGGGTTGCGGAAGTCCTCGAGGCAGAAAGGATAGAAGTGGATCTTCGTTCTTGACGGGGGTCCCCTGACCGCATACGTTTATTATTTTTTATTGTTACTTATTTCTGTTAATAGCATGAATATTATAACTAGAATATATTTTTCTAGTGTACTAATTTATATAACCTGTGATACGCCCGAGATACGATTTAAAACGCCAGCGTCGTCTATTGGAATGAATTTCACTAGGTAGTAAATTTGATCAAGTTTCAATCATTCAAGCGGTCTTAACCAGTAATCTGCACACAACTTCAGCTTTTGCCAATAATTACTAAAATCACTTGGTCTAGTGGGTGGCGGACCAAGTTTAAATTTAGTATGTAGGGTGTAAGCCCAGATATATCGTAAAACGCAGATGCTGTCTATACACTATTAAGTGACCCGCATTTGCAAAGGTCCAAGCACTCTTAATAATTCACTTATAAAGTTTTAGCTTTCAATAAATATTAAGTAACTTGTTGCCGTCTATGTGTACTCAATATTAAAAGGGAGTAGATTCTGTCATGAGATTTAAAACAAATATACAAAAATTGTCAAAAGTGACTTCTCACATGACTTTGAATGCTAAAAATTGTTAAATAAGATTTGATAGTGTCAAGATTGACGCAATATAAGTTGAAATGCGGCCCAAAACAAAACCGACAATTTTTTTTCATTCATTTATCAAATTGTCGCTTTTGTTTCGGCCCGCATTTCAACTTATATTGAGCCAGTTTGCTCAAATTTTTCAGAACATTCAATAAACGCATTTGTCTTGTGGCCCGCGGGCCGCAATTTTCTAGGATTTTTTATAGGATATATATATATATATATATATATATATATATATATATATATATATATATATATATATGCAAAATAGTGGATGATGTATATCTAAGAGAATATAAATATAATATGTGTCTCTGCGGATTGCGAAAAATATATTCGCAACAGAGAGAGAAAGAGAGTGGGAGCGAAAACGCGTTTGATAAAAATGTAAAATTTCATTTGAATAAATAGGCGACGTGCAAAATTTAATTTAATCTTATATTTTTTGCGCGCGGAATAAAATAAAAATATGTTTGTAATGAAAACGGAACGCGCAAAAAATTCGCGACAAATTACAACTCGCACGCCAAAAATAGCTATTTTCAACAACAATCTTCAAAGTATTATCTGGAATGTTAACACTAATCTCATTCTTATATTATATATAGTTTATAGTCATATTTTTCTTTTCTTTTCTGTCTCACTTTATGTGTAACAGGATTTAGTATGCAGATAACATTCATATTTGCAGGGTACCCTCCATTTACATACTAGATTTGAAGTAGAAATTTAGTACACACGTAAAGCACTAAGTAGTTTAGTAATAATTGAAAACTGGAAGTTTGTAGCTAGTACACTAAGACTGCTAGACCGATTCAAACTTGATGAGCGAAGTTGCTTGTCGTGAACAATATTCATGTACGCTATATAGAAAATTCGCACGCAAAAATAATGCTTTAGCAATTGCCGTTTCAGCTAGTAAACCAAATAAAAAAAAAAATTTTTTTCTTATTTATCATTTAGTGGGTTAGATAGTGATAAAGTGTAGATTATATCCTCCATTCTTCTCAAGTTTTTAAACATCCAGACTAATAAATCTTGATCATTGCGTTACACGTCGCAGTTAGTTTGCGAAATCTTACCTTATAAATCAAATGTAGTCTATAGACTTTCAGCGGACTATTTTATTTCATGTTGTCTAAAACTGAACACTTACTTTCTACACTGCAGAAATTAAAAAGTTTAATACGCATACGATTACACTGACCACCTTTATTACAAACAGCTTAATTTTTTTTTGCTAAAATTCATTAAATGTATTTAATGAATTTTAGCAATTTTTTAGGTCAGTGTAATCGTATGCGTATTAACCCAAATCTAAACGCAAAATTTATTTAAACGCTTAAGTTGGGCAATTAATAAAGTTAGTTATCAATTAAAGAGAACTAGAATTAGTTTATTGAATCGTTAAGACCGCTAGATTTTATTTATTACATAGACAATATTCTATGTTTCACGCTGTACCCACAGTGTTATTGAGTAGATATCGAGTTGAAACTTGGTATGCACGCGGGGGAATCATTAATGTAATAATAATTGAGAAGTGGAAGTTCGTAGCTAGTACAGTAAGACTGCTACGCGGATTCAATCTTGATCGAATCTACCGCTTAACGAAGTTTCTTGTTGTGGGAAAACTTTCGCGTTTTAAGCCATATCTCGGCTTACGGTCTAGATGCAACATTGAAAATTAGTACGTAGCGAGAACAATATTTGCTTTAATGATTGAGAGTGGAATCTTTTAGTCAGTGCACAAAGTGAGTGTATAGAGGATTGGCAGGGTGAAACTTATTTAGATATTTTGTGTGTGTATGTGTATGATATTAAGAAGTTTTGTTGAAGGCAGTTGAGGGTGTGAGTGAGCGAGAAAGGCGCCGGATATTAAAATTTACGTTTCTCTCTCTGCTTCCTGCCCGTCTTGAGATTAAAAACTTGTAATTTAAATCTCCATCTATCCTCAAATATTTATCCCCCGATACGATATTAAAAACTCCTTTTTTCGCTCCCTCTTTTATCCTCTGCTCCCGGACGCCTTCGCACAATATACTTATTTTAGTCCATTGGGTATATTCAAGTGGAAAAAGACACCATCAGGATCTCCACAATTCGAGGGTGCCCACAGTGAGATGTCTTATCACTAGACATCGGATTATATGCACTATCAACATGCCAAAATATGCACGCAAATATGCACTAAAAATGGGCGAAATATGCACAAAAAATGGGCGAAATATGCACAAAAAATGGGCGAAATATGCATAAAATATGCACAATTAAGATACTATTTTTTATTGGAATTTACTTATTTTTTACAATATGCAGTAGCTCTTGTGACAATATACAGTTAAATATTTTTTGCTATTTTGCGTCTGTAATGGACTCATAACAGAACTCATATGCGTGCGCTTATGGCTTACCGAGTGTTGTTATAAGTTAATTTTTTCAAGGTTGGCACTGAAATTCAGAGCTGTCAGTGTCAAATTTTCGACGAGATAATTTTGAGGTTATGTGATGTGTGGAAATCGCGAATACACAAATTAAATTAATTAATGGTAATAAACGATATAACACATATTTAATTTAAATTCTGTCCATCAATGGTACTATCATTAAAAACGTTTATCAGGGCCGGACAAAGTCGGTAAGCAAGTGATGCGAGGCATCAGGGCGCTTACACAAGAGGGGCGCCAAAACAACAACAAAAATTACTTAAAGTTTTATTAATTCATTACTTATTTGAAACCAAGATAAACGAAAAAAGTAATATAGTGAATATTTTGTTAGAGTTAACAATTTTTTTTCTTTTTGTTATTTTCTTTTTGTTGTATAATTTATGAGCCTATACATTTCCAATTTTAATTAAATTGGAATTTGAAATTGCAATTATTTTTCTGTAAAAGCGTTCTGATTTAATTTTATATAATATCAAACGTTTATGGACATTTTTGTTTTTTTTTTAATTTCTCTTAAAAATTTAAATTTTGGTTATTTTGTTGCGAATTATATTTAATTTGCTTACGTTTTTAATTGTATTTCTTTAATTTTGATCTTTTTTATTTGATAACAATTCTAATATATTAGATAAGACAATTCTAATATATTTAAGAAATTTATGAATTTCTTTAATAATAATTTCAATAAAAATTGTTATTAGAATTTTCAAGAAACGTTTATTTTTTTTTAATTTTGAAAAAATTAAGAATTTTATTAAAATATATTCGGAATATAAAAATATTTTAAAAACATAAAAATAAAAGCAAAGTTTTTTAAATAATTTGAAATTATTAGTTAACAATTGCTTTTGTTAACAGGATAATGAAAAAAAATATGAATTTCTTAAACACATAATTTGTTCAGTTCAGTTAAACTACTAAAAAATGAAAATCGAATATTAAAAAAATTTATATAAGAATTATTAAAAGTAATTTTCCTTTAGCGGGTTAAATATATAAATATAGTCTTTATATTAGTGCTAATTACTTTTTTCCCTTAGAATTAATTATAAATCAATTATTTGAAATAATATGGAAGGGAAGAAAAAATTATCAGGTTATCAAAATAGAAAAAGAAAGGCTGCGAAAGAAAAATTTATGCAAACACAATTTGGAGCACTTGATAATTTTATAGAAAAAACTTTCAAAAAAGTTTCAATTCACGAGAATGTTTCTAATGAAAGTGGACAAAGCTCATCTAAAAATGTGATTTTACATGAAGGATTGGAGGAGGATTTTAATGACGACCAACTAAATAAATCAAATAATGAAGAACAGCGAAATGAAGATACTATTGTAGAACAACCTATTAAAGAACGACGCCATTAATAACAACGCAATGAAGAACAAACCAATGAAGAACAAACCAATGAAGAACAAACCAAAGAAGAACAAACCAATGAAGCACAACTTAATGAAAAACGGCGCAATAAAGAAAAACCTACCTATGTTATAGAGCCTTCTAATTCTTTTTAAAATAATTTAGAAGATCCAGCAAATTGGCCTAAAATGACTGATAGTATGCAAATTAGTTTAATTGAGCTTGGACCCACTCAAAAAAAATAATTTTTTATCCTAGTAATTTAAAAGTGCGAATTTAGCAATGCATATTACAAAAAGAAATTGGCTAATGGCGAATTAGTACACGGGTCATGCTTAAGTTACTCCGTGTCAAAAGATAGTGTCTTTTGCTTTAGCTGCAAACTTTTCTGCTCAACAAATTATGAAGGTTCTGCTTCAAATTTTATATCAAATGGATACAATAAGTGGCAAAATTTATCGAAAATACTAAAAATAAATGAAAAAAGTTCGGTTCATGCAACACGCCTAAAAATGTGGTATGATTTAAGATAATAAACTGAAAGTCAATAAAACACTTGACAGGGAAAATCAAAAACTTATAGAGAGAAAAAAAAACATTGGTCAGATATAATTTTAAGAATTATGGAAATAATAAAATTTCTTGCTTCTCAATGTTTAGCTTTACGTGGGACATCTGATAACTTATATGATAAAAATAATGGTGATTTTTTGAAATTAATTGAATTGTTGGCAAAGTTCGATTCAGTTGTCCAGACTGACATAAATAGAACTTTAAAATCTAAATATAAAACTCATTATTTAAGTAAACGTATTCAAAATGAAATTATTCAATTGTTGGGTGATAATATTATATATAAAATTTTATCCTATGTAAAACTAGCTAAATAAATTGCCATTATATTAGATTGTACTCCCGATAAAAGTCGTACTGAACAAATGTCAGTTATTGTTAGATATGTTTCATTAGTTGACAAAAAAGTATCTATTCAAGAACACTTTTTAGAATTTTTGGTTATAGAAAATTCTACGGGCAAAGGTCTATGAGATGTGATAATTAATAAATTGCAAAGTTGGAATTTAGACATTCAAAATATTAGAGGCCAGGGATATGACAACGGTGCCAATATGAAAGGCAGAAAAAATGGTTTGCAACAATTGATTTTGAATCAAAATTCCAGAGCTTTTTTTGTACCACGTGCAGCCCATAGCCTTAATTTAGTTGTCAACGATGCTGCAAAAGTAAATTGCAAAACAATAAGCTTTTTTGGAACAATACAGGCAATATATCATTTTTTTGCACTATCCACTAAACGTTGGACTATTTTAAAAAAATATGTATCATCATTAACTTTAAAACCACTTTCGGACACTCAATGGGAAAGTCGCATGAATGCTTTACAACCATTACGACCTCAAGCAGGGGAAATCTATGATGCTTTATATGAAATATATTCAGAAGACAATTTTGATCAAGAAAGTAAACACGAATCGGACGTATTATGTTCAAAATTGAATGATTATGAATTTCTATGTTCATTTGTTTTATGGTATGATATATTAAATTCAATCAATCATCTTAGTAAAATGTTACAAAATCAACAATTGAATATATTCCCATTGCTTTAGACGCCATAAAAAACTTAAAAGATTATTTTTTTAATTACCGTAAAGATCCATCATATAATTCACTACTAGAATCAGCTAAAAAAATGTGTAAAGATCTGGATGGAGAACCACACTTCAAAAGTAACAATGAAGTTAGAAAACGTAAAAAACGTAGAATGTTTCAATATGAACATAATGATGAAGGGCCTCAATCCCCTGAAGAGGTATTTAAAATAAATATATTTTATTCCATATTAGACACTACGATCTCATCGCTAGGCGAACGATTTGATCATAGAAAAGTCAAAATGCGTAATTTGCGTTTTTGTCAAACCTGAGTAATCTCTGCGACACAAACTCGGAGGTGCGAAAGAAATATTGCTTTGATCTTCATATCCATTTAAGCGAGAAGGACGAAAAAGATATAGATGGACACGAATAGTATGAAGAACTTAGTTAGTAGTTAGAACTTTATTTTCAGCCGAACTAATACAATTCAAAAATCCATTGCATGTTTTATTATTTATACATGAACATGATTTGATTGAATCATATCATAATTTAAATATCGCCCTAAGAATTTAATCTCATTCTACCCACTAGCATAGCTAGTGGAGAGAGGTCGTTTTCACGTCTTAAATTAATAAAAAAATATTTACGCTCTACTATGTCGCAAGATAGATAAATAAATTTAGCAATTATAGCTATAGAAAATGATGTTTGCGAAATATTAAATATTTCCGAAATTGTAAGTAAATTTAGCATTGTCAAAGCAAGAAAAAATAAAATGTAAATATTTGTTACTGTATTTAATATATAGTATTATTGTATTAATTATAATATAGTATTAGTTACTGTGCCAATGGTTCAATAAAATATGTTTAAATTAAAATTAAAAATATTTTTTTAATAGGGCGCCAAGTATGTTTTGCATCAGGGCGCCAATGACCCTTTGTCCGGCCCTGAAGTTTATAGTAACATTGGATGATTCTTATCCATTAGAAAACTCCTTGCTATGCTTGATGTTTTCTGAACTTGGACGACGTGGTGGAAGGAAGATGAACTACATTCTTTGAGTTTTAATCCTCTGTAAGATTCTGTGGTGTCCTTTAGTAAAAACAGTCATGCTATCAATTTTCAATAACAATACAAAAAAATAACAATAATGCAATGATACTTCTTTAGTTTTTTTTCTGAATATTTTTTTCACTATTAACCACCGCAAAGTGTAAAAAAAGTGTGGTGAATAACACTTTGTCAAATTTTGCCGCTTATTGTCGTCAACCACCAAAAGTTGGTTTGACCTTGATTAGTTGGAAATTTGTGGCCTCTTAAAATAGGAGGCCCTAGGCGCGCGCCTAGTGCGCCTATGCGTAAAAGCGCCGCTGGATATATAAAAAAGAAAACGCTCTAATTTAAATATTGTTCTTGTCGCTACTCACTAAAACGTTTCCTTATGTACTTGCACCTAGACAATAAGCTGAGATACGGCTTAAAACGCGAAAGTTTTCCTAAAACAAGAAACTCCGTTGAGCGTAGCATTGGATCAGGATAAAATCCGTCTAGCAGTCTCACTGTACTAGCTACGAACACATTATTACTTAATGATTTAGTTAGACTAGTTCAATCTTGTCTTTCTTAGTTCTTGATCCATTACTAAAACTTTTATATTTGCACTAATTATTACTAAACTTTTATATTTACACAAAAAAAATTGCATTACTAATCTTGAACTGAAACTTTTATATTTGCACAAAACATTGCATGTTTGCCGCATTCGGTGGGATTCTTTGTCGTGCAGAGTGCATCGAGTGTATTTGTCGGGGACGGAATTGCCAACGGAATGCGAGAGAGAAAGAAGGAGATAGATTATATTTGATATCTAAATAGTCTTTTGAAAGGGTCTTTTGAGGAGGAATAAGAGAGACGATTTCCATATGCAAAGCCGCCGCTATAAAACAAAACGACGGGACAAGTCGCAATAAAAATAAATAATTCTCGTTAACAGCGAATCCGCAACAATAAAAAAATGCGAATAAAAATGATTTTCTCTAAATTGGCATTTTTTAATGGAAATACATAAACTAGGATAAAGTTGCGGATGTCCAATAAAAATAATATTCGCAAATTTTTTAAAAACTTTAAAATGTTTTAATTTGAGTTAACTTTTTTTGTCTGTCTTGTTTGTTTAGTCTTGTATGTCTGTTCTCCTCGATAGTGTAGTGGACAATATACCCGCCTGACAAACGAGATACTGAGGTTTGATTCCCTGCCGAGGCGGCATTTTCAACCAGGGCGGCATTAACCGTTCGGGCTGTCCACCCTGAAGGAATACGATATACGCGATACCGGGCTGGCGTATACCAAAAGCCAAGTTAAATAGGGGGTTTAGTGAGAGATTTTCACAAACGACAATAAAAAAGAAAAAGTCTTGTCTGTCTACTCTTGTCTTTTTTCGATAAAAAAAGTGTTTTGGTTGAAGTAACATAAATTAATTTGAACTAGGCAGATTTGATTAAAGTGACCACATGTCCCGATTTTGGCGGGACAGTCCCGCTTTTTGAAGGACAGTCCAGCGTCCCGTCGATTTTGAAAAATGTCCCGCTTTTTAGAAAATATCTGCATTTCTTATTTTAAATGTACTGTAATATATAAAATAAGATTTTTCCACATATTCCCATAAAATCTACTTTTTTTTAGTATCACCCAATGATTTTTTTTAACATCCTCGAATTGAACTGTCCATTCTTCAAGATATTCCAAGCTGTTATTATAAAAAATTTTGACTTTTTTCAAAAAATCCAGTCGCCTAATGGCACGTTGTACTGAAATTTTCATTGGGTGACATTAAAAAAGGAGATTTTATGGGAATATGTGGAACATTTTTTTAAATATATTAGTAACCATTTTCTGAAAAATAATATTTGCAAAAATAATCTTTTATCTACTCACATACAAAAATGAAAACATTAATAAATATATTATTCTATGTGAAGTATGCCATTATTATAATCGCGCGTAATAGTATCCGAATCTTGCGTAAAAATCCAATGTAAATCAAATGGAGTTTCATTAATAGACGATTCCTGTTTGTAATTACTATGGCAACAACTTGCGTTGAGAAAGATTAATTCAATTTTAATAAAAGTCAGAATTTATTTTCACTACGTCTATGTTTTTTGTTTAGTGACGAAAGTTGTTACCATATAACAACAAACAAATAGTTTAATAATGAAACTCTATTTAATTTACATTGGACTTTTACGCACAACAAACAAATAGTTTAATAATGAAACTCTATTTAATTTACATTGGACTTTTACGCACGATTTGGATACTTGCACACACGTGCAAGTATTCCCATAAATTCTCCTTTTTTTAATGTCACCCAATGAAAATTTCAGTACAACGTGCCATTAAACGACTGGATTTTCTGAAAGAAGTCAAAAATTTATATATTATGCATAAAAAATATTTAGACCAATTCATATGAAAAATTTCACATTTTAATAGATGATCCGAGTATTCTCTCGGATCAAAAATTTGGAATTTATGAATTTGGAAAGAAAATTATATATTTTTTTTAATAATAAATTTAATTTAATTAAAAATCATATTCAAATTATTGTTTTTTACAAATACTTTTATAGTTACCAATAATTAATAATAAATACATTTTTGTATATTTATATACAAGTATATGAATGTATACAATAATAGTAGTTTATGATACAAGTGTCTGAAGAAGGACTTTTGTGTATGAATGCACGTCAGAAAATTTATTTTCACTACGTCTAGTTTTTTGTTTAATGACTCAAGTTGTTGCCATAGTATCAACGAACAGAAATCGTTTAATATTTAAACTCTATTTAATTTACATTGAACTTTTACGCACGATTTGGTTACTTTTACGCACGATTTTAATAATGGCATGCTTCACATACAATAATTTATTATTTGTTCATTTTAGTGTGTGAGTAGATAAAATATCATTTTTGAATTATTGGTCTGCTTTCATAATTACATTCTTATTTCATCCCATTTGTCCCGCTTTGTCTTATTGAAAATGTGGTCACTTTAGGTTTGATTGAATTAGAAAAAATGAGAAAATCAACCCAACCAAAGAGATTAAAAGGAAGATCTTAAAAGTGAAATGTGCGAAAAACCTTGATTCAAGTCCAAATAAGTTTTTCAACTGAAATATTTTTCCGAGTTTTCGAACAAATAATTTTTTTTTTGGAAAATTATTTCGTGTTTGAAAACACTCCAATCTTTTCTCGTCTCTTCGGGGTTTCAAATTGGTGTAATCAAGAAGCCCCGCAACCCCACTTCTTTTCTCGGTTATCCGCGATCGCCAATCCAATAATTTCCTGCGGAAGTTTTTCTCTCTCCGCTTCTTTTATTGCCGAGCAGCAGCACACTTTTCCGAAACGGATTTTATTTACGACACGGAAAATTCGTCCCGCGACAATAAAAAAAGCCAATAATCATCATAATCTATAAAGATACACTTTATACACGGCTCTTTGTACTTTTATATGACCAATTTTTCCTCCTCCTCTCGTGTTTACGATCCAACTTTTGTCTGGTCTTATACAAAAGATACGATTTTTTTTTAAATATTAATTCATTAGTTAATGCGCAACTAGATCTAGTTTGTGTAGTGTACGTGTCGAATTTTAGACAAGATGATGATGAAATAGCAGGATCAGACAAAGAGTCATTGACGCCCTGGTGCAAAACATGCTTGGCGCCCTATTAAAAATATATTTTTAATTTTTAAATTTTAATTTAAATACCTTTTATTGAACCATTGGCACATTAAATACGGTAACAAATATTTACATTTTAATTTTTCTTGCTTTGACAATGCTAAATTTACTTATAATTTCGGAAATATTTAATGTTTCGCAAACATTATTTGCTATAGCTATAATTGCTAAATTTATTAATCTATCTTGCGACATAGTTGAGCGTAAATAAATTTTTATTAATTTAAGACGTGAAAACGACCTTTCTCCACTAGCTATGCTAGTGGGTAGAGTGAGATTAAATTCTTAGGGCGATATTTAAATTCTGAAATGAGTCAATCAAATCATGTTCATGTATGAATGATAAAACATGCAATGGATTTTTGAATTGTATTAGTTCGGCTGAAAATAAAGTTTTAAATACTAATAGTTCTTCATACAATTAGTGTCCATCTATATCTTTTTCGTCCTTATCGCTTAAATGGATATGAACAATATATCTTTAGCACCTCCGAGTTTGTGTCGCAGAGATTACTCAGGTTTGATAAAAACGCAAATTACGCATTTTGACTTTTCATTTGATCAAATCTTTCGCCTAGCGATGAGATCGTAGTGTCTAATATGGAATAAAATATATTTATTTTAAAAACCTCTTCATTGAGGCCCTTCATCATTATGTTCATATTGAAACATTCTACGTTTTTTACGTTTTCTAACTTCATTGTTACTTTTGAAGTGTGGTTCTCCATTCAGATCTTTACACATTTTTTAAGCTGATTCTAGTAGTGAATTATATGATGAATCTTTACGGTAATTAAAAAAATAATCTTTTAAGTTTTTTATGGCGTCTGAAGCAACGGGAATATTCAATTGTGGATTTTGTAACATTTTACTAAGAGGATTGATTGAATTTAATATATCATACCATAAAACAAGTGAACATAAAAATTCATAATCTTTCAATTTTGAACATAATACATCCGATTCGTGTTTACTTTCTTGATCAAAATTGTCTTCTGAATATATTTCATATAAAGCATCATAGATTTCCCCTGCTTGATGTCGTAATGGTTGTAAAGCATTCATGCGACTTTCCCATCGAGTGTCCGAAAGTGATTTTAAGGTTAATGATGATACATATTTTTTTAAAATAGCCCAACGCTTAGTGGATAGTGCAAAACAATTATATATTGCCTGTATTGTTCCAAAAAAGCTTATTGTTTTGCAATTTACTTTTGCAGCATCGTTGACAACTAAATTAAGGCTATGGGCTGCACGTGGTACAAAAAAAGCTCTGGAATTTTGATTCAACATCAATTGTTGCAAACCATTTTTTCTGCCTTTCATATTGGCACCGTTGTCATATCCCTGGCCTCTAATATTTTGAATGTCTAAATTCCAACTTTGCAATTTATTAATTATCACATCACATAGACCTTTGCCAGTAGAATTCTCTATAGCCAAAAATTCTAAAAAGTGTTCTTGAATAGATACTTTTTTGTCAACTAATGAAACATATCTAACAATAACTGACATTTGTTCAGTACGACTTTTATCGGGAGTACAATCTAATATAATGGCAAAATATTTAGCTAGTTTTAATTGTTTAAAAATTACAATTAGTAGTAGCGGCCGTACAAATTTGAAACTGTAAAAACTAGAAATTGCTTTTATTATAATTACTGTTTCCGATATTATTAGTAAATAAGTTTTTAAAAATTACAGTGTGCGACTGCAATCGTAATTTTTAAAGTGTATTTTTTCCGTGTGAGACCATCGAATCATTCGATAAGCTTTTTATTTTTTCTAGTAAGAGATATTTAATTTTTTGCAAACATTAAACAAAAATGTTATTTTATAATCGGAATATTATTCGCGTTGAAATAAAAAAAAACATTTTACGTAAAAAATGTTTATTTTAAAGGAAAAAAAATCTAGTTAATTGTGAGTTTATTGAATGTTTCGATTTGTTTCCTCAGGGAACAAATTGGTGTGTTTAGAAAAGTTGATGATTTTTTTTTTCGGCCGAAAGACGGAGAAAAAGAGGCAATAAACGTAATAGCGTGCGTGATAAGCTCCCATACATATTTTTTCTCTCGCTTTGATCCTGCCTCCTACTCCGCCGAGGACTCGAAGGATAAATTAGATACTCTGTGCGCGTATCGACACACAAAAATTCCTTAAAAATACACACACACACATCACAATGAGAAAATATCGCCAGACGGCTCGTAAAAGACTAAACGAAAATCCTTTTCACGTCCCGACGACCAAATTTGCCAAACTGCACGAATCCTTTTTTTAGTTTCTCGACAGTCGCAAGCATTACTGAAGCAGACTAAATACACCAACTTTTCAAGCGGGGTCTTCTAAACTATGTAGATTAGTCGTCAAGGTTAACCCTTTCGAGTCTATTAGGACATATAATATATAACCCATCCATCTACAATCAAGCGCGACTATTTAAATTATATAGTTTAGACCAGTGGTTTTAAACCTTTTGAAAAATTGTACCCCCCAAAATAAACTGGTAAAAACTCTGTACCCCTCCCCTTTTTTTAAAGGTAAGGGAAAAAAAGTTTTAGTATGTTTAGACAAAAAAAAAAACAAAATAAAATAACCTTTGATAAAACATAATAATTAGGCAAGAAGGACCTATTAACATTTATTATTAACAAGTACTATTAATAAAAAACTAATTCTCCTACTAATGTGATGGTTAGGCTTGTTTTGTCGAAATAATCTTTGATATATTGGGGTTTACCTTCGCTAACTTCATGCGTAAGTCAGGCTCAAATTTCAATTGCGTCCTTACTTATTTTTAATATACAACATGGGCGGAAACCCAGTTTCACACAAATATGATGTGTTAAAGGGCATTAAAAATGGTGAAGCTTTGTAAGAAATAATTTCATATTCAGCTCTTCTCTTTAACCAAAATTTACGCAGCTGTCTTTTTTAAAAGAAAAGATCGCAACAGACAGCAATATAAACATCTAGGTCAGGGCTTCTTAAACTATGGGTCGCGACCCCCAATGGGGTCGCTTAGCGAAATCTTGGGGTCGCGAGATTTTAATGTATAATATTTAAATTCATTTGTGTGAGTTTAAAAATGGCGCGCTTCAGAGACAAAGATTTATCAATACTAACTGTAGATTGTAGATATGGTGGTGACGACATGTACTGCGACCTATATAGATCTATTGTACCCCACCCTCTTCCTCTAAGCATTGGTGTACTTACCCATTTAGAGCGCCACCTCTAATCCTGATTCCTTTAGGAATTTCAGGATCTGGGTGGAATTCAAGGACTGCAACTCCTCTGCGCTCGGGCAGTGAGCCCTGAGGTACATCTGTCTCTTGCGGAGCAGTGCTCCGCAGTCTTTGAGCCGATGTATGGGGGTTTTGCTGAACCACAGAATCTGCATCCGTCATCTGTCCGTTATCCGTCATCAATACTAACTGTAGTGTGACTGTTATCGCTTTTCCAGTGTAGTCAGTAGTTGTCTCTGTTCCATTGTAATACGAGAGTGGACCTCTCAAGAATAATATAGTTTTTTTTTTATTTATTCGGTAATTAATTTATTTATTATTATGTACAATATGTTATTTATATATATGTTATTAGGTATTTTTAGGATTAAAATCATTTTTGGGCAATGGATAAATGGCTGAACTTAAGTAAGACAGGTAATGTTGCAGAAGACAATGCTACAAAGTCTTCACCAGCAGGATTTATTATTGACAAACAGGCTAATGTGCCAAAAAGAAAATATAAGATCTTTCTTTCTATAAGAACGAGTCTTTTCTTCAATTTGCCTTTACATTTAAAAATTGTAATGGTAATGGTAAACAATTTGGTAATGAACAATTTATTTGTTTCATCTGCAATGAATTATTGGCTACGGAAAGTATGAAACCATCAATAAACCAATAAACCATGTATGCCAATAAACCAAAAGAATATTTTGAAAGAATATTAAAATCTTTAAATAAAGATATAAAATCTTTTGAAAAAATTATGACCGTTAATGAAAAATATTTTCTCGCGTCATATGAAGTTGCATGCTGTATTGCTAAAAATAAAAAGCCCTTCACGATTGGAGAAGATCTTGTATTACCAGCTGCTATTAAAATGTTAGAAATACTACATGGAAGTAAAAACTGGTGATGATATTCGAAAAGTTCCTTTGTCAAACGACACTGTCGCAAATAGAATTTCTGAAGTTAACAAGGATCAATTAGTGCAACTTATCACAAGAATTAAAGAAAGCCCAAAATTTTCAATTCAGTTGGACGAAAGAACTGATATTACTAAATTAGCTCAGTTGTTAGTATATGTCAGGTATGTTTATAAAGAAAACGTCGAGGAAGAATTGTTATTTTGTCCTCCTTTGAAAGACCATAATAGAGGGAAAGACATATATTGTAAAGTTGACGAATTTTTAAAAGCTGAAGGATTAGAATGGAAAAATTGCTGCCGCGTATGCACGGATGGTGCAAAAGCGATGACGGGCCAAAATATTGGTTTTAAATCATTTTCTCAAGCTGCTCATTATGATCATATAACTTTTACTCACTGCCTTATTCATCGGGAGGCCCTCGCAGCAAAAAAATAGCACCCGAATTGGACGATGTGCTACAGGATGCTATTAAGATTATAAATTTTAATAAGAGCAATGCTCTTAACAGGCACTTATTTTAAAATCTCTGTAAGGATACTATCATCCCACTATACAAATTTATTATTACATGCAGAAATAAGATGGATATCAAGAGGTCAAAGTTTAAGAAGATTATTGTTATTAAATGAATAATCGAAATATTTTTAACCGAACAAAAATGTGATCTTGCTACGTTTTTCAAAATGACCTGTGGCTATCTAAGCTGTGTTATCTATCAGATATATTCCAGAAATTAAACGATCTAAACTTGTCTCTTCAATGAAAAAATAGTAATATATTTCACGAAATATTAAATAGTATTACTATTAAATCGTAAATGGGGTCGATCATCGAAAAATCACAATCACAAATAGGGTCTCGAATGAAAAAAGTTTAAGAAGTCCTGATCTAGGTGATTTAATGAGAATAAAATTGCAATTATCAAATGGGCAAATAATTAAAACCGAGTTTAAAAAAACATTCAAAACTATTATAATAAGATTATATTGAATAATAATAAGTATAAAACAATTGCGCAATTCATTTTTAATTTCATTTTTTTTTTGCTCACACTCGATTTTGGACCGCGCAGCACTAACAAAAATTAAAGGGAACATTGCTTAGAAGTAGACTAAATCAACAAAGTTTATAAACTAGATAGATTAGACTTACTCCTCAAAGTTTAAAAGACAATTTTATAATCTATATCCTAAACGAATCATTTTTAACGTATTGCAAGTTGACGTGTTTAGTGTAGATCAATCACGCGCATCGAGTTTTTAAAACGGGATCCGGCTGTCCAGTCGAGACTATCTATAAATAATAAATGGTCGCATCAAGAAGGTGATGAATTTGTAGATTAATCTTCATAAAATCGAGTTGTGGGGCGGGCTGGGCGCGATGTGGAGAAAGGTTGCGACTTATTAAATACTAGCTATAGTCCGCGGCTTCTCTCGCATGGATTTTTATATTTACCAAATATTGATTATCTTATGAGTAATATGAAGGCTAATATTAAAATAGAGCTGAAGTGTAAGATTTGAAAACTGTTGCGAGGATACAACGAAATAAAATATATTATTTTCGTATGGATTTTATTCAACTTTGCAGACATATTACTTATGCATCAAGTTAAAAGTATTGATAAGTTTGAATGTAATCGACTGGTTGGTCTCAAAGTTATTGCTTGTTGCAGACACATTTTCAAAATTTCAACAGTCTATACCTAGTTTTATTGTTTGAAACAATATTAATAAATTATGCATTAAAATCTTAGGGCTTTTTTAGGCTTTCAGAAACTCTAAAACTCTATTTACAGCGTGTAAAAGTAGAGGAGGATACTTTTACTCTCGCTGTAAATAGAACAAGGTGTTTTTCGGTGGTTGAAAATTGTGTGGATTTTTGGATTTGCTGACTTATGACAAACCTAATTGCATAATGATTTATATCAACGTAATTTGTGTAAAATTCTGCGTGTTTTAATATACAATATGTAGAAATCGGAAAGGTGTCGAAAATCGCGATGTTTTTAAGCAATTCGAGAATTTGAATATCATGGATATTGACATATAATACATCAAAAATCGCGAAATTTTGTATAGAACAAACAATATCTTTTTCTGGTTTGGGAAACGTATTCATGAAATAAAAGATCAAAATCGGGACCCCCGTCCGGAACGAAGATCCGCGCATTTAAGAATCGAACAACTTTTCTTTTTGAATTATTATTACAATAAGTGCACGCAAATGCGTTTATTGAATATTCTGGAAAATTTGAGCAAACTGGGGCAAGATAAGTTGAAATGCGGGCCGAAACAAAAGCGTCAATTTGATAAATGAATGAAAAAAAATGGTCGGTTTTGTTTTGGGCCGCATTGGAACTTGTCTTGCGGCCCGCCGGGCAATTTTTTTTCATTCATTTATTTCAAAATGACACCAAATTGTAAGTATAAGTTTATAGATATAGACTGAAATCCACTTGCAAATCAAAACTTGCGGTCGCAAAAAATGTGTGCGAAAATAATCTAGTGTGTCATAAATGACAGATAACATATGTAGTTGAGTATTTGATTTCGATCAGGAGTGTCCAATTTGCGGCCCAAGACCAGTTGCTAGGAAAAATAGACCTTTTTGTAGTTACAATTTTTTTGTGCGCATGTGACAATTTCGCCATATTTTTCGGGCACTTTTCCACGTATAACCAGTTAAAATAACAAAATGTGCCCGAAATTTTCATATTTCTGCCTTTTAAACATGGCAGACGCGCATGCGCTTAACTAACCGTAAACAGGTTATGCAATGGCTCAGTTTTAAACAAACAAAGTTTTAAACAATCTGAATGATTTCACTATATGACTACGACATATATAAATATAAATCACTCGAATTACATGTACGGTAAACATGTGTAAACTAAGTTTTATTAACTTACTTTTTTCAGTATCTTGTATATTTTCTTGAGTTTCGATTTCTCAAAACCTAATTCTAGTAATGAGTATAATATAAACAATATAACTCTTAGTATGATTTAAAAGCCGATTCTCATATCACGCGACATCGTCTGTCAAATAATGATTACATTGTTTTAAATGGGTAGCCATGCGTAGCCTATGCGTAGCCATAGTGAGAATGGGTCTCACTATGGCTACGCGACAGCTAAGTGACGTGCGCATTTAAAACCATGTAATCATTATTTAACAGGTGATGTTGCACGACGTCGCGTAGCTGAGTGTCGCGCATATGGGAATCGGCCTTTAAAAGATAAAACACAAAAATATGTTTGAACAATTTTTTTTCTCGTTTAGTTTTAAGGTTATAAACAGACCACGCTCGTCTGTCACTCAGCGAAAGAAACAGAGAGAGAGCACGCATTATAGAAATATACACTGAGAGAAAGAGATAGGCATATAACGTAACGTAACGTTTTCTGCCGAATCACTCCTACCGAGACCTCCTAAAAGGAACTTCGTTCTAAAACTCCATAAAATAGCATTATTTCGGATTTTTGCCCGAAACTTTTTTCAAAGTAATCTAAATTGACTGAGAATTCTTCTAAATTATTCTAAATTAAATACAGATTAAAAATATGGATAATATTTGCAGTTGCAAGGATAATGAACCTCTCACATTTTTTAAGAATCTCGAAACTTTGATCTTGTGTATTTTATAGGGCCCCGTGACAATTTTCCAATCTTATTAAACCTGACCGAGCTTTCGGTTTTATTTGTTTAATCTGAACTATGAAAGAATCTAAATAAAATCAAATTAAATTTATTAAATATAAACTACACAAACTATAGGTTACAAGATGGATTTGTCGGGTTATATTTAAAAAAAGTTTAGGTAGTTTAGCAAATTAGAAACTACCGCCGCATTACTTCACAGATTGTTATCGTGTTCGACTAATTTCTCGTCCGATTTGCTGACAAAAAACTTGTGCAGATCGTATAAACTGGCAAATATATATCCGTCGTCGATTTCTGGATACTTTTCCTTCAAGGTCTCGCGGGATTTCTCGTGGACAAGAACCGCGTTCCATCCACTGTTTCTGGCTCCGAAATAATCCAGAACCGGGGTATCTCCGACGTGTAAACACTCTTCTGGCTTGAGATCGGGTAGATTTGCAATTTTCATGGCTTCACGGAATATGGCAGGATCGGGTTTTTCAAAACCGACTTCGTAGGAGGTCACTACGAATCTGAAGTAGTGCCGAAGTTTGGTGTTTTCTAACGTTTTGCTCAATCTGGGGTCGAAGTTTGAGATTACGCCTAACGGGATTTTCTTGCTGCGGAGGTACGAGAGCAAACCCAAGGCTCCGTAACTCTGCTGCCAACAAGTCGAGGTCCTGTACAATTCTATCAAATGGCTCGAGATCGCGTCCAGTTTCTTCTCGTTGATGTTGAACTTGGAGTCTTTGAATGTCCCCGCGATGATCATTTTCCACCAGTTTTCCCAGCCCAAGCCCGTGTTTAAACCGAAGTTCGGATGCTCCTTGTTCATCTTGTGCCAGTGCGCTTTAAAATTGGCGGCGAGCTCGTTGTCGTCCGCCAGAACTCCGTACAGCGCTCCGATTTCGCCATACTGGCGTCCAGGTAACGACCGAAACTTTAGCAATGTGTCCGTCACGTCGAACGTTATCAACCTCAAGCGCGACAAATTCATCCTCGCACAACGTTCGAACACTTAAATTAAACTAAAACACTTTCCCTCGAAATTCCACCGATCTAGACTGTTTGTTGTTTTCCAGTGAAATCGTCAACGTCAAGGTTTTTGTCGACACACACAAAGTCAGAGCTCAAAGTCTATATAACAAATCTAACTTAATTTTCTCGTCTGATCCTCATTTATTTACTTTATTCTAAAATGTATATTGCACTAATAACGAATCAGACAGTTTGATTAAATATATATTTTTTGATAACGTGTGTTTGTCCGCTCGTTAAAATGTTTTCATCCGGGCTAGACAATGAGTTTTGGAATAAATACTTTTCTATTTATTTTTAGTTCATTTGGATTTTTTCTAATGATTATTTATGTGTGAAAAGTTGCATAACTCACTTTGTTTTAAATTGATTTTTGCTGTTTATGCAACTTCACTGACACGCCACGGAGGACATATAATGTTTTTAAATAATCCGCAGAGATTAAGATTTAATAAGGTGTGTAGCACAAATTCGAAAAATAGTTATAACGGAGTTTTGTGTAATTCAACTCGTTACTCAAATAATTATTTAGGGAGGTTTTGCAACACGGTAGCCCATATGCTTCTGACATTTCCATTGTAAACATTGAAATATTACATAAGAATATACATACATAAGAAAACATTTGCTGAATTGATGAAATAACTAAAATTGTGTGTAATATTTTAAGGAGCGGAAAGATTATTGTCCATTAAATCTATTTACCTCCAAATAGGTGAAGTTTGGCAACGTTGTGGAACTTCTGCTTCTATCACTTCCATTTTAAAAGATTACAAAACAAAGTAATTAAAATGTAATATCTAGGCATAAAACAACTAAAATTCTGCTTAATATAATAAGAAACTGAAGCTTTATTGCACATTTTTTGAATCTGTTTATTTAAAAATAAGTGAGGTTTGGCAACGTTGTAAACCATCTGCTTCTGATGTACGTCAAAATAGCGTTTGAAAAAAACATCGCTCAGTTGATGGTTCGAACGTCGCGGGTCGATTTTTCCCGGTCAGGTGAAAAAATATAAATAATGATGGATACGTAAAAGTTTAATTGAAAGGATTTGGTGGAGTTTGTCTGGATATCTACCGATATTTCAACAGTCTTTGTTGTTGTTGTGGAAAAACGGTGAATCATCCCTTACGAAATTAAAAAAAAAATCGATAAAACCAACCCTCCCGATGAAAGAATCCCCGAAAATGCTGCCAGAACCCGAAGATTTTGAAAAGTATTTCCACGAACTCTACAGACAACAACCAGGAAATCTCAGGTAAAACGAATAATTCAACTTCCCCTTGGATTATTCACATTGTTTATTTAAATTTGTTTCAAAGAAAACGACAAGAGTGGAAGAAAATCAAGAAAAAATCCACCAAGAAAAACACGAAACTTCGTAAGTTAGATGTCATGCCTGAAACAGATTACCTAGGCCCCCCCGATATGGAACTTCCTGGCAACGCTTCATCCTTTGCCATGTTTGCCTCCATCCGCCTAGCTGTCCTCGACCGTTGGATGCGACATGCCAACCACGAATACCTACAAAGCAGCTGCAGTGCCCCCCTACCTGAACAGAGCGAAATAGAAAGCGACACTGAAGACAACACCCAGAGCAGCACCTTTACCCCACTCAAAGTCTCAAAAATTGTCGGATTGGGCCTTAAATCTGTCTTTGAATTGATCAAAGAAAGCCGAAATACACACCCCAAACTTTGCAGTAAAGCCTTAAGTGCTTTACTCGATGTCTTGCAAGGACAAAGCCCTGAAGGTTTGAAGAGTGAGCCCCCAGATGTTATCGACCCACTCTTTGATCTGCTGCTAGATTTAGCAACATTGCATGGGCCTGAGAGTACTTACCCAAACGACGGTAGTCACCTAACAGCAATTGCCTGTGCCTGTCTTTTATCTCTTGTCGTTGTTAGGGGAGATACAGGGAAGTTTTTAGCTGCCACAGCTGCATTATTGATGTGTCCCAGGGCACTTGCCATGCAAAACATACAGGTAATTTGTAAAGATTAGTTTTGTGCCTGCAAGTACATGTTTATTTTTGATTTCTAGATGCCTGTTGTTTTAACTGCGTTGCAAAGAAGCGTTCACAGTGTCCTCTTGGGGAAAATAAACCGTCCAGATTGGATAACTCATGGTGTTCCACAAGCAGCACTGATAGAAACCTTCCAAATCCGAATGCCATCAGAAATCCAAAACACAGTCTTGGTTTTAAAATCTCTAGCGTGTGACGGACAATATTTATACTTATTCACATCCAAAGGCTTACTCAAGATTGGTTCGGGATACGGGGGCACATTGAAAGGACACGTCTACGTTTGGAAACCAGATTTCTATCCCAACGACAAAGGCCTCCTGCTATTCTGCGGAGGAAATTTGTATTTGAAACTGGCCGGACGGAGGGGCGTCGAGTTTTTGATTGTGGAAAAACACGACCTATTGATTTGCGGTTCTGTCGCTTTGCACAGTCGGGACGCCATGGCTTCAGTCGTTTTCTCCGATGGAGATCACTTGGGAAGTATTTCACCAGCCAAAGATGTAAGTCATAAATTCTTAAAATCAAAAAATTACAGATTGCTTTACATGGGCGTAGCCAGGATTTAGTTTCGGGGGGGTTTTAAGACCAGGATTTAGTTTTGGGGGGAGGGGTTTAAGAAAATACAGTAACAGAAATGCACCAATTTACATTCTGAACTGACACACAAGGGTTCCTAAACTTCACATCTACCATGCTCTCCGGAAGAGAGTCGTCTCTATTCGTCTCTTTATTTCAATATAACATTTATGTAATATATTTTGCATATTTCGGGGGGGTTTGAACCCCCAAAACCCCCCCTGGCTACGCCCATGATACTTTACATACAGAATGTTATATTATTTTGGTTCGTTTTTTAGGATGGGTTTGTGGTGAGGATGTTGAATCAGAAAACGGTGCCGGCTTCGCTGGCGACCGAGTTGCCGTTGAAGCTGGCTCGGAAGTGCGTGGACGTGCTGGGCGCGGCGCCCTTCGAAGACGAGGTCCAATCACACACGGTGAACCTCTCCGGGGACGAAGAAGTCGCGACCATCTGTGCCGGCAAAGACTTCGGCCTCATCCGCACAGTCAACGGCAAAGTCATGTATTGCGGCAAGGCTGCCTCGCTCGGCATCAAACAGGCCGGCGTCCGAACCTCCAAATGGTCGGAACTCGTACTCACCAAAGCCCCAAAAGTTACACACGTTAGCATCGGACACGACGGACTACACGCCGTATTATTAATCGAAGACGGATCCGTTTTCTTCGCAGGTGACAATCTGTTATATTTAAATATAACTGTCATGTTTATCAATTTTGAGATTATTTATGATTAATAGGCACTGCAAGGAGGGGCGAAGATGGTGATCAGAGTAAGGTGCGCAGACAACCTAAACCTGTGAAACCTAAGAAGATGATCAAGGTGGACGGACAGGTGATTGTGGCGGCGGCTTGCAACAACGGCACGACGGCGTTGATAAATCGCGAGGGTGAATTGTTGATGTTCGGTAAGGACACGACGCACGCGGACAGCAGCACCGGCATCGTCAACAACCTTAAGGGAGAGTACGTAATTCAGGTGGCTTTGGGAAAAGCGCACGCCGTAGTCTTAACCACCAAAGGACAAGTTTTCTCCTTCGGTATCAACAATAAATATCAATGCGGCAGAGATTTCATACCACCCAACAAAGAAGGTAAAACTGTTTTAAAACTGTTTCTACATATAATATCCGTCCTTATTTTCCTTCAGATCATGTGCCTACCGTCATTGCGATGGATACGTGCATAAGTCACGAGGACCAAGACGTTTACGAAGACGTTGAGGAGACCAACAGGATCGTAGAGGATCTGGAAAATCAACAAGCCGGCAGTTCGGATGGTAATAACCAGCTACAGCAACAGCAGCAACAGCAAGAACACGAATCCAGCAACCAACATCTCTGTCCCGGAGGAATGCATTCGTGGCATCATGAAATGTGCATGGTGTGTACCGTTTGCCGCGAATGCACCGGATATTCCATCAGTTGTTTATCTTCCATGAGACCCGACAGAAACCCTGGACAGTAAGCATCTGTCTCTGTGACAATTTTTTTATTAATATTTATTGACAGTTCTACATTTGTCAATTGTATCTGTCACAATTGTCATTATATGTTACTGTGACAGTTCTTATGATTGACAGATATTGATTTGTGTTTTTGTTGTTCTAGGGAGTGTGGTTGTGGTGAGGGTGACAGTGGATGTGCGGTATGTGGATGTTGCAGGATTTGTGCTCAAGAGAGCGTGGATAATTCGGAATTGACGATAATTGAGCCTAGCGGAGCGGTAAATCTGGCGGGAATGATGCGTTTGGATCTGATCCTGCGGGACAAGGTCAAGGAGCTCGTGCAACCCAAACAGAGAACTAAATTACAGGAACAAGTAAATTATCGGTTTTCGGTCTTTTTTTTCTCCAGTTTTATTTCGTGGTTTATTAGTTACAGAGTCGGCTGGAGGAGAAGAAGGGAAGGGGCAGAAAATCGGTGGCAGGACCGAGCAAACAAACGTTAAAAATGAAAACGGTTCGTCCTGCTAGCAACATCTTGGCAACTCCCACACACAGATCTAGCAATATTTTAAGACAAACTGCCGCACATCTAGGTACATATTAAACTATTTAACTAAATGCATCATAATTTTAAATATGTTTCAAAGAGAATGTTAATGTATAACGTTTCCCATCGAAGTATAATTTCAATTTATTAAATTCAATTTTCTAGTCAAAGAACAAACAAGTTCAGATGTTGAAAGAGACACGACAAGGATAGCCTGTCTTCCTCCGGGTAAAATACAAATTCCTGCTGACAGTCCTGTCGTTCAAATAGCCTGTGGACTCCACCATAGCGTTTTGCTTTTGCAAAATGGACAAGTATGGCAATAAATATGTAATGATTTATTAGTCTTGATTTTGATTTGTTTTCGTTTAGGTGTACAGTTTCGGATCGAATCAGTACGGACAGTTAGGTTGCGGCGATATTTTAGCAAAAGCCTCGATCCAGCTGGTCAAACTGCCCTGCAGCGCGACGCACATCGCCGCAGGAAGCAACCACACCGCTGTATTGACTTCCAAAGGAGAAATTTACACGTTCGGAAATTTCCAGGTAACAAAATTCTCACACTTGTCCAGAATAAATTGTCAGATGTCATTGCCGAATTTGAAAGATGTTTTGACAATTTGCTTTTTAGAAGGGACAATTGGGTCGGGGGCCACCCTCGCAGTCTCTCGATTCTTCGCAGCCCGGCCAGAGTTCTGGCAATAAGTATCCCAATCCACGGACGCCTTGGTACGCAACTCCCGGGCCGATTGCCAATGTCGGCCCGAGACAAGGACGAAGGGCAACGTGGGTGGGGGCTTCGGGCGACCAAACCTATTTGAAAATCGACGAGAGTCTGATTAATTCTGTCAGTTTAGCCAAATCAACTGTGACGGCAAATAAAAATTGCATAGGTAAAAGATTAGCTACTATGACACAAAAATATATCTGTCACTATGACATTTTTATATTTTGTGTTTTTGACAATGTATCTTTTTTTTTTCAATATTTGTGTATCTGAAATTGTTGTTTTTAAAATTCGCAGTTCTGATTCCAAATCAATTGGAAAACGCTTCGAATTTCAAATGTCTCGTGATTAATAAACGAGACGGTAATTGTAATTCCTTCAAGTGCAAAAACCAAGTGGATTTCTACAACAAGTCCGTCTGCCTGGATCCCATTTACAATGTGCTGTGGTCCTACAATCCGGTAAACCACGAGGCCTCCTTTTACAACGTCATCTCCTCGGAGCTGCTGACCAAAACCGCCGTTGATCCCGTCGACAACAAAATCCTCACCGACATCAGAAACTTTCACAGCCACCTCGAAGACGATTCCCTCTTCAGCCTCTCCTCCATCCTTAACCCCGAGCTCGCCCTGCCCTACGTCTCCACCTGTCACATTACCAGACTGCAGGCCTCCATACATTTACTCTGTTGCCTCGACACGCTCACAGCTGCTCACGACCTCCAAATGTCTGCAATCAAAGAAGAGATCGAGGAACGGCAAATGGTAGCAGGAAAACAGTACAGCAGGGAAGATTTTCAAGCGGTGAACAGGTTTGAAAGTCATGGAGGCGGTTGGGGATACTCCGGACACAGCATCGAAGCAATTAGGTTTATGGCTGACACTGACATTTTATTAGGTAAGATGTAAGGTGTCAAAAAAAGTGTCAAATTTGTAACTGCTGGGTACTTCTTTAGGTGGTTTTGGATTATTTGGTGGACGTGGTGAGTACACGGGAAAGTTGAAGTTGCTGGATATCGGTCCGGACGGCGGGGAACAGGAAGGGGACGGAGATTTGCTGGCTGAAACGGAAGAGATTGCTTACGAATGCGGACCTAGACAGAAATATCCGATGCTCTTCGAAGAACCTCTTCAATTACAAGTACGTTTACAAATGTCTTTCATTTTTGACATTTCCATGATTATCACTTTGTGTTTTTGATAGGCTCATAGATGGTACGTTGCGTGGTGCAGAATAAGCGGTCCGAGTTCCGATTGCGGTTCGTCAGGACAGACGATGGTAACGACCGAGGATCAGGTGCTGTTCTATTTCAAATCCTCGAAGAAATCCAACAACGGCACGGACGTGAACGCCGGCCAGATTCCCCAACTGCTGTACAAAGTCATAACTCCAGAGAACCAGAGTCCGCCGAGACAGCTCGACGTCACCGAGCCCGTTCACATCTTAGCCAAGGATTTTTCCCGTTGTGTCACCAAAGAATGTTTTCAGAGCCTCTTGTCTTTGCTCCAGTGGTCTTGGAACACGTTCAAGATGGGGATAGCCGACGGACAGTCGCTACAACATATGTATACAGCTTTGGAATTGGAGCGATTGGTGTACATTTCGAGAGCCAGTCTTCGTTTAATAAAAACTTATACTAATGAGATATATCCAAATCAGATTAATAAGAAAATTCCGCTGGAAAATGTCCATTTGGCTGAGAGCATCGGTGACGTTAGATCTCTCTTGAAACAGATTCTATCCGATAGTCTTCCCATGTTGTCGCACAAGAAGTCCAGTAAATCTAAACCGAAAATCAACGGGATTTACGGAAAGATGGTGAATGGAATTCTAGATGAGTGTCACGGCACGTTCGTCGCTTGTTTCCACGCCTTTTACCCGACTGCCTATCTCAAATGGACCTGTCTTTGCGACCTCTTGGCCGATATAGAAAACGTAACGATTAATCTATATATTTATTAAACTGTGCATTTCCACTTGTGTTTTTTTATGTTTCAGGAGAGCAAGAGTTATTCGTCGATGAACAGCCAGAGACTACTGAGCGCCGTGCTTTGCGCCCTCTGCGGCCCCACCGTCCGTCTAAGAACGACTTTTCCCCTTCTCGGAGGCAGCGTCTCGTTGGACAGTTCCCTCCACCGCGGTCTCAGCCCCTCCGATAACACCGGCCTACCCATGATGAGTGGATCCGATTCCCATCATTACCCGATCCTCGTCGAACAAATGAGTTACAGGAGTCAAGTAAGAACTTTTATTTACACACAATCCATAAATATTTACAAACACACACACAACCTCTACTCGTATCATTTTTTTGGCATAATATTTAATTATTGTATATCTTTTTTAGATGGAATCTTTGTCGTCTGGTTTCACGTGGTCATGGCGCGAGGTTTTGGATTGTCTGTTGACCATCGTGTCGGATCCGGTTCAGAAAGCCCTGCAGGGCAATAAAATCCTGCCGCTGCAGGGACTAACGAAATATTGCTGCCATTTGTTGGCGCGCGTCGTCGCGGAATTGGTCCATCAGTGCAGCGCGACCGAGGTAAATTCTCGATTCCAATTCGCGCGCAAAAACGAAAATCTCTTTTTATTCGCAGGAAGATTTGCAGAGCGGCTGCGGCAGGATCTTGCACATGACCCCGTCCAGGTTCACGCGGACCAATCAATCGCGCACGTGGAACACCGGAAACGGATCTCCCGATGCTATTTGTTTCCAAGTCGATCGGCCCGGGATTTCAATTGCCGGTGTCAGCGTCTACGGCGGCATAGGTCACTACGAATACGAATTGGAAATCTTAGAAGATGTAAGTTACATAATCTGTCAATGTCAAAATTGATATTTGAATTTTACATATTAAAAATTTACATTGATCTTGGCAGAGTACTGTAAATGGGGGTGAAAGTCACGCTCATACACAAAGATGGAACAGTTTAGACGTGGCGAGGGGTTCCTTTGGACCGGAAGATTTCGCACCGGACATGACGGAGATCAAGTTTGACAGAGCCGTACCAATTAAAGTATTTATGTCACATTTTATTTTGTTTAACGTTAAAAGTTACCTGTCACAGTGACGGTAACATAAAATATATATAGATTAAGAATGATTTGAAATCCCTCTCGTAATATTGCTGCCATTTACCGTCGCTGTGACAGTTATATTAATTCAAAAAAATAATAACAAACTATTCAATAGTTAAATTATTGACAGTTTATTTGTAAACACAGGACAATGTCAAATACGCTGTCAGATTGCGAAATCACGGTGGTAGAACGAACAACGGCGACGGTGGTTTGAACTCGGTCAAAGGCACTGACAGCACGACGTTCACCTTTTCAACTTGCTCGTTGAGTTTCAACGGTACAACGTTAACTCGAGGACAAATCCCAATCATCTTATACTACAGGTAATAAACACATTGCAAGTTGATTATTATTGTTAGAGTATCATTATTATTTTGTAGTAATCCTGTCGAGTGTGTGAAAGGATCAAGTGGACGGTTGGAGCATCAGGCGCGCAAGGGAGCTTTGACGATGACAACAGCAATTGTTCAAAGTGCTTGTAAGTTGTTGACGTTGGCAAGGGAACAGGCCGAAGAGGTGGCGTCTGTTGATATCCTAGGCAATGCGGACATCGTCAAGACTTTGTTGCCATTGGTTATGGCTCACATAAGTCCACTAGCGACTAGTGATCCGAGAGTAATTACTTTGCTAGTAGTTTGTATTTTTTTAGTAAGTGGTTTTAATATTCTAGAGTGCAGTGCAGATTTTGAATCTCATACAGGAAATGTTGCCTCACGTGGCAGCTTTGAATTTAATATCTAACGGTCTACATCCTAGCGAGGATAATATGGCTACTACAACTAGTCACCATTACACTTGCGTTCAAAGTGATCATCCTTATAAACCGGCTACAGTTTCAAATTTCAGGTGAATATTAATATTTTTAGTTATTGTTTTTGCTTTCGTGTCGTTTAACGTTCTTTTAATAATCTATGATAATATACAAATTTTAGAGTGAAATTTCCTGAGAGTGTTAAATGGATGTCGATAGAGTTTGATCCGATTTGCGCCACAGCTCAACCCGAAGACTCCCTTCAACTGTACGTTCCCAGCTTAGGACAACCGATCAAACGTCAGGACAGCGAAGACGACGCTCCGCCCCTTCCATACTGGCCTGTCATACACAAATTTACTAGCAGGTAAAAATGGTCAAAGTGCAATGCAATAATATTATTAATTATTGTCACCGCAATAAAATATATTAGAATAATTTACAATAATTGTCAAAGTTTTTATAATTTAAATTAATTGGAAATATTTGACGTTACCCCAATAAATATATAATTATTTCTAGTATGCAGTGGCCACAAAATTCCATAATTCTTCCGGGACACGAGGTGTTGTTTTCGCTGGAGACGGCGTCGGATTACCTGAAGGACGAACGGGCCAGCGCCTACGGTTTCAAGTGTCTGGTTGTCGGATACGAGTGGCCGCCGGTAAGCAGCGGCAGCGGCGGTGCGTCGGGTTTAAAACATCTGGAAGCCGAACTGGCGTTTCTCGGTGGGATGTGCGCCGCCAGTCTCATCAAAAAGGACTTGTCATTGCCAATAGGCGGTAATAAAATTGATAGGAATTGTTGGGTTGTCATTAACACGACGCTTATTTTAGGGGATGATTGTGAACCGGATGTTGAAATGGCGGAGTTGGTCGCCGCACAAACTTTGGCGTCTCACAGCTCGCTGTTGTCGAAGGGTTTGGCGTTGAACTGTGCACCGACTGTCATTCAGGCTCTAGATGGAATGTTACCTTATGGGTGAGTTTTTCAAAAATTTTATTGTCAATGTCAAAAGAGTAATAAGTAGCTGTCAATGGAAAAAAAAACTAGCTATCACAGTATAAAGTTGCTTAGGATATTATAAGATATTGAACTTGTGTTGCAAGGTGAGTGACAGTTGCAGGAAACACAAGTTTGATATACCAGTGACAAATGAGAAATGATTTTCAGGTAAAATAAATGGCAGATAATGTTTATTTTGATAATTCTCTTTTATTTTAACTCTTTCTTATCAATGTTTTCCTTGTTAGTTGAATGACCTATACTTGGTTATTTTACATTTTTACTAAAGTACATTTAAATAACTAAAACTCTAATTATCACAGAAAATAACTTTCAAAATGTATTTTATTCTCGTTTACAACTAACATTTTTAAACTGTCAATGTATTTGACAGAATATATTCTAGTAGGTTTTAAAATAACAACTTCGTTGTTGTCAAATATATAAACTCAAACGTCATTGTGACAAATAATTTCACTACAAATGCTTCGATATGTGACACTGTCAAATTTGAAAATGAGAATTTTATAAATCCGTCGATAATAAATCCGTCCTTTCGACGATGACGTGCAATTCAGTTTCTCTGTACGTGCGTCCGTCTGGCACGATCATGTTGAGCTTACCGTGTTTGTCGTCGGCTTCTCCCCCGTAACTCCCACACCTGTACAACTTGCGTAAGTAACACAATACGGCAATTAGTATTACGACTAGCGAAATTGAACAAACTATGGCGACGATGATGGCAGTTCCAATTTGCGTGTTGAAAACGTTGCAGTTGGAAGTTTTGAATTCGTCGATTGAGGTCCAGACGTTTTCGTGTAAACAGTGAATTTCGTACGAGTATTTGTCTAGAATTGAGCAGTCGCAAACTTGTGCAAAATGTATATTTGTGTATTTCGGTATAAAACTGGTTTCGTTTATGATCAGCGAATCTTTGTGTAAATTATGAAAAGTGTTTGATTCGAAGGTGATTTTTTTTCGTGAAGACTCTTCTGCTCTGTTGCAGCTGATTCCTTTAAAGGCGGCGATTCCCGTGTCGTGGAAAACGTTGTTTTTGAACAAAACGTCTCCCCTGGTGGTGACCTTGAAACCTTCCCCGTTCAAGTTTCCAAAAACGCAATCGGAAACTTCGAATACAACCGGGTTGTTCACGATAAACCCGGACGGTCTCAAAACGTTCACACTGACATTCCTCAACACAAACTCGTTCTTCACACTGATTTCGTAGAACGTTCTGCTCGGGATCACGTCGAATTTGCAATCTTTGAACAGTAACTTTTCCGTTTGAAACTTTTTAAAACCCTGCGGCAAAACCTCTTTAATGTCGACCCCGTCAAAACTAATCTCCTGGTTCTGCTCCAAAGAACTAAACCCGAAAGGCCTGACACTCTCCACCGCCCCACCGACTATCCTCACGGTGTTAATTCTCCCCTTAATACCGTGACTATCTACCCTAATTCCCGAGTTCTTTATTAAGATCTTGAGGGATAACACGCTACCGTCCCAGTCGTTGATTTGTTCTCGGTTTCGTGTGTAACCGTACCAGTACAGTCCGTTCTCTTTAACGTCCAGGGATTCTATGTTGGCCAACTCCAATTGTCTTAAGCTGCGCATCTCCGAGATCGCGTTTTCGTTGAAAACGACTGAAGAGCAGTTCAGGATCGCGATAGAGTGGACGTCGTACGCCGGCAAGGAATTTTTCTCTATAAAAAATTCCTACAAAAAAAATAAAGTAAATGTGACATTTCTGTATTGATTGCCACTAATCAACAGTTGTCTTTTTGATCTTACCTTTTCGGTTTGACATTGACATTGCAGTCTCGGTTCGGATCCGCCGAACCATTCGCAGCGAAAGTTCGGGTCCGTGGTGAGGTCTTTGTGGTTCGCGGTTCCAGTTAGGACGGACATACCTCCCGTCCAGAGAACACTAAACACTAGTATCGCTGTTTTAGTCCACATCGCGCTACGCTTTGACTACATCCTGTACTATCCGCTTTTGTTGTTACCTAGACATAATAATAATGCAGTTCAATTAGCTGTTTAGTATATAGATTCAGTTTTTACTCTTTTGCATAACAATTCAGTATTTAGTTACAATTTAAATTTGGTATAATACAGTCTAATTAGTATTAGTAACATTTAAAATTAATACTAATAAATTCATTCTAGGTAAATTTAGTATATAGAAGCAGGTTTGTTTATAAATAGGATTATAAATAGGATATCTCAAATACATCTTGTCTACTTAGTATTAGCACACTTTTCTAGTTGTAAGTCGATCTAGATTTAGTTTCGATTCGGGTTGATGGTTTCGGTTAAGTCAATTCGTACTCCATAGTTTAGACAAAACGTAAAATTAGCAAACCACAACTTGTTTGCAAACTTTAAACGATTTGCGATTAATTCGCAAACTGTCGTTAGTCACGGTTTATAAATAATCAACGTTTACCGACTATAGTTAAACTACGTAGCCGTGAAAAATCGGTTTTATCTTATCTCAAACTAACGGACGAAACAATCGAACGAATCTATACATCGAAAACTAAATCTATACGTAGTCCACATATGAATTTAGGTTTCTTACCTTGAGCCACAGTTCTTACGTCGACTTATTTACTTAACGTCCGTTTTTGTCAACTCTCGACCAACTACTAAATTAGTTTTTTTTTTGTTAAACAATATCGGATCATTTGTTAGTCGGCGGGTTTCGCTGTAATCTTATCTGAATTGACTGACTAGGTGGTGTGCGCTGCCCACACATGTGACTAATTGTAACCGATCTTATCAGCTCTAGCTAACTCTCTGTTTGATATCGAACGGGCGCCTCGATTATTAACGAAATCTACCTCAACCAAATTCCTTTATTATATATTTTCATCGCTTTACACTTGTAATTTAGATAACTAGTCAAATTATATTCTATATCTAGTTGTTTGAACAAAAAAAGACTTTTACGGTTCATTTTTATTAATCTACGTGTAGATACGTGTTTTTACGTAGTTTTAGTTGTTGTTAGTCCAACATTTAAGTTGCTAGATACTTTTTAATATCGGTTTTTTAAATAGCTATAACTTATAGATAACATATAGATAACTTGGTGCAGTTAGCACAATTTTATAGATACTTTAATAAGATATGTTTAGGGACTAAGTACCGTTATCTATATAGATAACAGCTTCGCTTATCGTAGGGAACGTGTTGGAAGATTTTGAAATTGATTTGTTGTTTGAACGACTGGTTTACGTTGCAGTTTGGTAGATAATTAGTGTGAATAGACCATTCTAGATAACAGATTTGGGTAGATTAATTGGTTTTCTAGGCTGTCTAGAAATTTGTCGCTTGAAAGTTTGTCGAATAATATTCAAGACAGGAAAACGTTCGTTGCTTGATATTTAGTTAACTAACTGGAATTTTGCGAAAATTTTCAAACAGAATTTGAAGATAATTTTATAATATTTAAGAAATTGTCAAAATATTTTGAGAAATTTATACCAGAAACTCGCGAAATTTGATATTGCCAAAACTAATTTGATATTGTTTGTTGAATCATATTTGGTAAACTAATTGGAATTTTGCGAAAATTTTCAAACAAAAGTTGCAGATAATTTCATAATCTACAAAATATTTCGCAAAATATTTTTCTTTAATTTCAGTTGAAAACCGGAATTTGTTGCTTGAAAGTTTGTCGGGTTTGTCGAATGATATCCAAGACTGGAAACGTTTGTCGCTTGATATTTAGTTAACTAACTGGAATTTTGCGATTTTTAAAAAAAAGAAAATTTTATAATTTTTAAGATGTTTGCAAAATACTTTGCGAATTTTATGCCTAAAACTCGCGAAATTTGATATTAACAAACCCGAAATATAACTTGTAAGTTGGTTGAGTTTGTTGAATCATATTTGGTAAACTAATTGGAATTTCGCGAAAATTTTCAAACCAAACTTGCAGATAATTTCATAATCTACAAAATGTTTGCAAAATATTTCGCTAAGTTTTTTTAATTTCAGCTGAAAACCAGAATTTGTTGCTTGAAAGTTTGTCGAGTTTGTCGAGTGATATTCAAGACTGGAAACGTTTGTCGCTTGATATTTAGTTAACTAACTGGAATTTTGAGAAAATTTTTAAACAAAATTTGAAGACAATTTTATAATTTTTAAGATGTTTGCCAAATACTTCGCGAATTTTATACCTAAAACTCGCGAAATTTGATATTAACAAACCCGAAATATAACTTGTAAGTTGGTTGAGTTTGTTGAATCATATTTGGTAAACTAATTGGAATTTCGCGAAAATTTTCAAGCAAAACTTGCAGATAATTTCATAATATACAAAACGCAAGCAAAATATTTCGCTATTTTTTTAAATTTCAGCTGAAAACCGGAATTTGTTGCTTGAAAGTTTGTCGAGTTTCTCGAATAATATTCAAGACTGGAAACGTTTGTCGCTTGATATTTAGTTAACTAACTGGAATTTTGCGAAAATTTTCAAACAAAATTTGTAGACAATTTTATAATTTTTAAGATGTTTGCAAAATACTTTGCGTCTATGTGTAATCTACGTCTATGTGTAAACTCATAGACTAAATGTGTAAACTCGTAGACTCATTCTTACTAGATCTTTAGGATTGGACTAATTCTTCTTATTTCTAAATGACCAGAATAATTCTATCCAGGTTTATACGAGTAGGATAATCGTTGGTATGTTTATTTCAAATGATTTACTTGAATAATATCAAGTCTTTAGCAATCTAAGTAAATTATGTTTGATTAAGTCTTTTGTCTAATTATATTTGACATTGACAGATAACCATTTGACAGATATTAACAGCAGTTAAAATGTCATTTTGGCAAACATTTCTAATCTTACTTTTTCGGTTTGACATTGAAGTCGAGTTTGAAACGGTAAGTCATCTCGCTCACTCTTCACTCGATAATTAAACAGAAACCCCTCGGCATGTGTTACAGCGTCTTTATTTTTTTTTCTCTTCGTACACATTTAGTTTGCTTTTCTTACAGAACTTTGAACTTAACACGTACACCGCACACTAACCTGTCCATAACTAAATAATCGGTTGTGTATATACCCAAGTCTAACGTTTTTCTTTTATTCTAATCGGACTAAGTTAGAATCAAACTTTTTGTTTTGAGCTAAAACTATAGCTAGTGACGAGATATTGTGTACCCACTACGAACTTACAAACTGACCAAAACTAAATGCTAATGTAGTCTGCGAAATTTTTTAGCGTGCGAAAGCTATCTATATGCACAACTATGTGTAAATTTTAATTTATAGAATTACAGAGTAGACTAAGAAATTTTAATTTTTGTTAAATCTATTTAGACAAGAGCTGAACTATTTTTTATAATCTTTCTAGACATGTTAAGTTACTTTTTCATTCGTTTTTTTTTTTGTAACGGAGTTCCTTTAGGGAGATTTCGGTAGTAGTGATTCGGCAGAAAATGTTTCGTTACGTTATACGCCTATCTCTTTCTCTCAGTGTATATCTCTATAATGTGTGCTCTCTCTATTTCTTTCGCAGAGTGACATATTTTACAATATGACTAAAAGTAATCAAATAGACCTTTGCAATTAGTTTCCGAGCTGTTACTAACTTAGCAATCGACAGTTGAATATCGCTAATTAAAAAGTTTTGGAAAATTTGGAAACTTTTGGAAGACTTTTACAAAACTTTCTTTTAAGTTTGAAGACTTAAAACTCTTTAATAATATCTATAAACTAGATAGTTTTAGCTAAAACTTGCAATTAGTTTCCATGCTGTAACTATTTTAGTAACTTAGTAACTCAACTTCATATGTCAACTGTCATTTATGACAGACTAGATAATATATACGGTCAGGGCCCGCACGTCAAAATATGCCGCCTAAGGCGAATACAACTTTCGCCGCCCCAATTTGTAATTCGTTAGACAAATTTAAAGGTTCTATATCGTCTGTTAGGTACATGTGTAAATCCTGACAATTTTTAAGAATTTCGTCTGAATTTTTTTGCGCTAATGGAATATCGTATAAAATTCAAAAATTTGATTATGATTTTCCAATTGTGTAAATCTTTCTGTAACAGAATTAGTACAAATATTTAAGAGATAATGAAAAACTTTGATTACGTGTTCAACAGCAGGTGTTACCGCATAGAGGTTCTAGCAAAATATTTTCAGGCAATCTTCTCCGGTATAAGTGATGAATTTACTCAATAAATCATCAAATGAACATTTTATATTATAGGCAAAACTGTACGGTACGTGTATATGTGTTTGGTTGATATAGCTATTGTCGGGGTTTGGTGAGCATGTATCAATCGGTTTTAATATTGATTCAAAATCTGCGTATACAACAAAGGGTATACGCATTTTTCTATCGTAATTTTGGAATTTTAATATATTCCCCGGGACCATATCACCTCTCCTTTCTTTAACAATGTCTTTTGTCGGCATAATAGTGTATATTTTGTACCAGTCATTCAATTTATGTTGATTGAAAGACGACTCGGTTGAAAAAAAGGTTATACACCCATCACATAAATATTTTTTATCGTGATGCAATGATATTTGACTTCTTACCAGTCGCCAAATATCTTTAATATATACACAATGACCTTTAACCTCCTCTTCCAAATATAATAAATTTACATGTCTTTAACTAGTGTCAAATTTTTTAGACATTTTCTGTTTATCTGTTCCTTCGTGAATAAATAATTTGCTTTTATGTCTAATTGTAATTAAAAGCCTGCTTTCAAAATCTGCATTTATTTCCATTTCATTAGCTATTTCTTTAGCTTTTACAAATTATTTGCCCAAAACTATTTATACGAAATTCCATCATAAACAAATTTACGCTAGAACTAGAAAAGAATAGAAACAATTCTTGAATAATTGAAAAAAAAAACTTAGTTCACCATATTTTTCGGCTGCGTTGTTTACAACAAAATTCAAAGAATGGCAGGAACAGGTTACGAAATAGGCCGTTCGTTTTTGCACACCAGAATGCATACCTTTCATGTTTGGAACATTTCCGTATACCTGGCCACGTATATTTTTAATTTTGAGACCTAATTTATCTAATTCTTGCAAAATTAAATCAGTTAAACTCCCCAGTTGATGATTCTACAGTTAAAAATTTGATGAAATATATTAATATAAATATATTAATATAAAATAATATAAATATTCTTTAGGAACTTTTGGGAGTGATATTTAGAGTGGGAGTGAACAAATTCTTCACTATCTTTATTTAGAACGCGAATAACAAGATACATTTGTTCAATTCTACTAACATCTGGAGTGCAATCCAAAATAATGCTGTAATATTTGGGAAATTATATTGGAAATAATAGTAACACCTACTTTTTCTCCCAATAAATTTATTATGTTATTTTGAATTTCTTTGCTCAAATAATGAGAACAATTGGGATTTTTTGAAACTGTGTAAATGCTCACTAATAAATGGATTAAATTTTGCCAAAAATTCAATAATTAAAAAAAAAAATCTTTGATCTCATCTTTTGTGATTTCTTTTATGATTTTGGAATTTCTTTTGATGACATCTTTTATTTAGAAGTAGAAGGTAGAACTAAGAACCGGTGGAAACTCACGAAAAATTCGCTGCTACAAAAATATGCCGCCCTAAAAATATGGCGCCGTAAGGCGATCGCCTGTCCGAACAGGCGCACGTGCCGGCACTGTATACGGTTAGTTAAGCGCATGCGCGTCCAACAAGTTTAAAAGGCGGGGATGAAAGTTACGAAAGAATACGAAATAATATGAAAGCACATTTTGTTATTTTCACTGGTTATACGTCAAAAAGTGCCTGAAAAACATGGCGGAAATTGACACATGCGCACAAAACAAATTTAACTATGAAAAGGTCTATTTTGATGTATTGATTTCCATAGCAACTGGTCTTGGGCCGCAAGTTGGACACTCCTGATCTAAATCAAATACTCAACCACATACGTCATCTGTCATATATGACAGATATTTTCGCAAATCCTTTAACAAACATGTGGACGATAGGCTTTATCTTAAATACTTACTACACTAATCTTTCATAGTAGCCAATAAAATAGAATGCGAAATTTACTTGTTGAAGTCGATTAATCCAACTAGCTAGTTGCAATTCTTATTAAAACGCCTAGTTTTTTTGAATTGAAGAATGTGGCGAGTCTGGAAATGAGTGCACATTATTTACATTATTGTACCGATTGAATCGAATTTTGCTTAATTTAAAGTGTGCTAATTAAAACCACAAACTATTATTATATATCTATTTTTGTTTCGCTAAATATTTGCAAACAGTGATGTCATTTTTTGTTTGAACGCGTAGTCAACGCAAGAAAAAACTGTACATACTGAAAATGCGGATTTTGCAATATTTTTTTGCGAATTTTTTATTTTGTAATGAAAGACGCGATTAAAATTTTAAATTAATCAACGGGTTTTTTCCATTTTGCAAATTAATTCGCGTTGTTTTACTAGGTTTGCGGTTTTTATTCCCAAAATTATTCGTCATTTGATAAGAATCGTTTGACCTAATTTGTTTACACTACATAGATTACAACAATCAGACATGATTTAATAGACTAGACAAGCAAGACTGACTACACATGCTAGACTAGACGGACTTGACAGACTAGTCACACTAGACAAACAAAACTAGATAGACAGGACTAGGCTAACAAGACTTGACAGACATGATTGGCCACGCAAGACCACGACAGACAAATCTAGATAGGCAAGACTACACAGATTAGACGGGCTAGTCAGACTAGACCAGAGGTCGGCAAATTGTGGCTCGCGAGCCACATGTGGTTCTTATGGTAATAGCATATGGCTCTTCAGAAATAAATTGAAACATCACAAAGAAAAGGAACAAAAATGTCCCTTCTCAGAAGTCTTACGACCGCCGCCGCCAAGTTCATAACTCACAGTCACTGCGCGGATCTCGATTGTTTCTTTTAAACTGAATGGACTGAATCGTTTGAGTTTGTACCTAATGCAGCTGGTCTTCCAACTTGTCTTATTTGGCATGAAAAAAACAGCAAACCACAAAACGTCTAATGACATTTCGAAAATAAACATGCCCCATTTACAAAGACTTCGGAAAAATGTTAAAAAGGCAAGTTCCGCTTTCAACTGTTGGATGCAGTCTGCAAATAATACTAACTTGGCAAGCTTTGTCCTGAGTCACAAAATCGTCAAACACGGAAAATAATTCACTGATGGTGAGTACAAAAAGTTGTATAAAGAATAGTACACGCTATTAAGATTGCAAAGAACAACAAAACACCAGGTCCAGACTATATCTACGCAAAATATTTCAAGCAGATACAGTAGGAAAACATAAACATAATTTTAAAACTATTCAAGAAGATCTATGACACTGAATAACTTCCATAGGAATAGTTAAAGTCCAAAAGCATCCAAATGCAAAGATCATAGGCCAATCTCGCTAATGTATCACACATTAAAAATATTCCTACACATCATACACACCAGGCTGTTTAATAAACTTGAAGGGCTAAGCAGAGACACACTGTTCGGATTTAAGAGCAAGAAGCAATATTATGCCTAAACACATTGGTACAAAACTTCTATGACCAAAAAAAGGCATCTTTAACCACGAACGTCTCATCGATTATCTAAAAAGAGCCGATATAGATGAAAAAGACGTAAGTATAATAAAACCTGTAATGGCAACAGTCGGCCAACGTTAGAATCAACAACCAATTAACGACAGAAGAAATCGAGATAAAAATAGGGGTACGGCAAGGATGCATAATGTTGTAGCGGCAACGAGCCGTTCCATTTTTATTTCTTAGTTTACAAGGGCATTACAATAATTACCCAAATATTTTCGGACAATTTCAGAAAATATTTTATTACGGTCGGTAATGTAATCCTCGAGCAGATATTTGTATTTTTAGTTTTACGATGGCATTACGGTGATTAGCCAAATATTTTCAGGCGAATTTTCGAAAACATTTTATTAGGGTCAATGGTGTAATCCCCGGGGAAATTACGACAAGATGTTTTTCCGGAGAATCAGTAATCACCAAAGCGACAAAGATCCGAATATAGAAAAATAATCACCCCCAGATGAGGGACCAGTATACGTGGACATAACATAAATACCTGGACCCCCGACTAAACAAGACAGTCACAGGCCAGACAGTCAGGCGCAAACAGTAAGCGAGTGACACTAGTTAGTCCAGCCAGTTCAACCTGACTCAACCAGCAGTCAGTCAACCAGATCAGGCGAGTCCAGTTCAGAGAGTCCAGCTCCACTCATTCCCTCAACGGTGTTTGTATCTCTTGTACATTTGTTTATATATCGTCCATGTAAATAAATTCCTCTGCAAATCGTGAGTGATACATTATTCTACCGTGTATCCACCACAATGTCACCAATGCTATTTCATCTCTACGTCGAATAAATATTCTCAGAAGCCTTCGATGGTCTAGAAATTGGAATATTAGTGAACGGTATCACAATAAACAATATAGGATATGCAGGCGACAAGTAACCAGCAAGACCTACAGCTACTAATGAAGAAACATAAACAGAAAGGGGTCAGAGGCCGGACTAAGAATGAACAGATCCAAAACAAAATTCATGGTTATAAGCCATAATAATCAGGCAAAAGCTTCCATCACGGTAGAGCGGGAAACAATCGAAAGAACTGCGAGCACACTAGTAAACGACAGGTGGGACCCACTACAAGAGATCATGAGTAGGGTAGAACAAGCTAGACTGGCATCCAACAAGCTTTGTCTAAAAAACCTAACTTTAGAAATCCGCCAAAGAGTGGTCGAATGCTTCGTTTGGCCAGTCCTACTGTATGGAACAGAAATCTGAACGATAAAAGTAGCATTCATTAACAAGGTCGAGGCGTTCGAGATGTGGAGACTCTGAAGAATGCTCCGTATCCCATTGGTGGACCACATTACCAACGAGGAGGTGCTGAGAAGGGCAGGAGTGGATATATTACTATTCAATACCTTAAAACTAGTATCTGGATCACATACTAAGGGGGCCAAAATATCGAACTCCCCAGTTCATACTCGGAAAGGAAAGAAGGAAGAAGGGGCTTCGTACGTGAACAGCTATCATGGCTGAGGAACATTAGAAACTGGACCGGAATCAAAAAGTTTGGTGACATATACCAAGCAGCAATAAACAAAACATTAACAATTATTCAATAAATGAAAAAGAAGAAGATAAATGTGGCTGACACACTTCATCACAATTTTAACAATAAAGCAGATATCATGAATAAAATCAAAAGCTAATCTTTGTCTGCCAAAACTGTAACAGACAGAGCAAACAAAAATGTCGTTAAATGTATGCCAACAACAAGTTGAGGACGTAAAATTAGCATCAGCCATATCAATAGCGGTTGATGAGTCTTGTGACATAGAGAATACTGCGCAATGTGTTCTCTTTGCTCACTATGTTTCATCAGATCCCAAATCAAGTCCTAAAGAAGAACTCTGGGTTTGTCAAACACGAGGAAAAGATGTTGAAAATGCAGTGACCGAAGAAAAATCACATCTCACTTATTAAAATTATGTCAATTGCAATAGTTGGAAAAAAATTGATGAAAAATTGAGCATCATGACGTGTTATTGGTAAACTTACGGATTTGGTAGTTAAGTTCTCCTATAATATTATCGCAAACGGCACCAAATAATCGCCAAATATGAAGAACATTCAAAAATATGACTTTCTTGAAAAAAAAAAATCATCCGTGGCTCTCGATCCAGTTTGACATTATTTTATATAGAAATGTGGCTCTTAAGTTTATAAACTTTGCCGTCCCCTGCACTAGACAAACAAAACTAGATAGACATGACTAGGCTAACAAGACAGACAAATCTACATAGGCAAGACTAGACAGATTAGACGGGCTAGTCAGACTAGACACACTAGACAGACAAAACTTGACCAAACAAGACTATAATATATGACTGGATAGACAAGATTGGATAGGCAAGGCTGGGCAGGCAAGGTTAGAGAGACAAGACTGGATAGGCAAGGTTAGACAGACAAGACTAGATAGACAAAACAATATATGTTAGTTCACATATTTTTATTAGTAAACTAATTATAATTGAATTGCAAGACGTACCAAATTAGTAGTTGTATATTTTTTTCGCCTACGCAGTAAGTTTCAATTGGAATACGTCTCAATTTTTGCATATATGTAATTTTGCACATCACGCGTCACGTACTTTTATTTCACGAATGCGCGCATGCATTTTTTATATATTTAGGAAACTAGTTAGATATAAAAAAAAGCTAATAGGTGTGCGAAAATTTTGCGTTAGCTTATTATTAAGTCTGAGTCACCGATAGCACTGCCAAGATTGATAAAAATACTAATCGTAAGTCCAACTACTTCCCGAGCGGAAAATAGAAACTGATTTAGGAGTGTTTAGACCGCACACAATTAGTTTTAGTCCCAAAGAAAAAATAGACACAGTGAAATACCGAGTTGAAATGTTTAAATTAAATTTAGTTGGGTAATCTAGATACGATTCTAGGCTAGTCTATATGAATTGGTTAGTCTCGATTATTTATTTGAATACGTTGGTTTTGACTAAACCCGATTGTTAGTCTTGATAAGTTTGCTCATCTATATCGTCAAATTTTGTAGTTTAGGTACTAGTAGTATTTAGGTACTGTAGACTAATACATTTATTAACAATAAGACTAGAATAGAAGACTAAATCTTCTATTCTAGTCTTATTGTTAATAAATGTATGTCTACATCGTCAAGTTCTGCAGTTTAGATAAAGTTAGTTACTACATATATAATCTGTAATCTAAATTTATTAAAACTAATAGCCTCTAATAAAACGAATGAAAATATTTTGTAGAAATTTCGCACAATCAGCAGTCACGAATTCTCACGCTCGCGCGCATTTGATTAAAATCTCGGCTAAATCTACACAGTGCACAACACACACACAGAGAGCGTTCGATTTTTAAATCTGCACTTGAACACTATGCACATTTAGATACATACGTGTGTGCAAAATTGTTGTGACGAGTGCGTCGCCATGGTCACCGAGACGTCGCGACGCCAACCGGAAAAACACCAGAAAGAGAGAAACGTATTTAGTGTTATGCGAGTAGAAAAGAGTTAGCGTATAAGTATTAACTTATAAAACAAATTAATTAGACTGTTTAGTATAGTCTAGGTAGTTTTGACTTTTTGTTTATTTAGATCTGACTGTGCTTTTATTAAATTAAGACTAACCGTCTTCCTAATCTACATCTACTTACAAGTATTAAACTAATTGAATCCTTTCGTCTCAATCAGACACAAGTTCACTCAAACTTTATTAATTCAGTCTGCAATTCAGCCGAATCTCTTGTTTTTTAATAAACTAATTTACGACCAATCCAAAGTGTCGACCGTTGCACACAGCCACACACAGGATGAGTTCACTTGCGCTCGTTAACTGAAACTCACTGCGGCCAGAGCGAAACAAACGCCATCGCAACACGTGCATAATTTTTAAAATAAACACTTCACACGCCTATCGGCAGTTTCACACTGACAGATATCGGGTGTTTGTGTGCGTGCCCGGGCCACACCGAGTTTGCGAAATTCAGATTATTCATTGAAAAGAAAGAAAAATTGTTTTTCATTTGATCCGGAACGATTGTTGCGCAATTTTTCGCAGTTTCTTTAATTAGTTTATTATTTAGAGTGTATAACGCGCGCTGTATACTAATTGCGTTCTTCAACGCGCTGAATCGTTTTGTTTTTAATATTCTATTAATGTCGACTGCGTTTAATTAGTTTATCTTTGTGTTATCAAAGTTTTAACTTCGTCGACTAAATTGTCAATATTCACTACTTGGCCAACAATAACAAACATTACTAATATATGGACTAAAAACTAAGTCTTAAAATACAGACGCAGTTACTTTTGGACTTTTATTTAGTAAATTTAGTAATTGAAGTGTATTTAAATTAAGTGAACTAGGTCAAAATAAGTGGATGTGGAGAAAATCTAGGCGTTAGATTTAGTGCCTAGACAAGGATTGGGTTTCAAGTTCTGCAGATTTAGTAATTGAAATGTATCTAGATTCAGTTGACCTAATCAATATTTGTTAATTTAGAACTATTAAAACACGAGTTAACAAGCTCTCAGTGTCTAGATTAATACATTTGTTATCTAGTCAATGTAGTTTAGGAATCGGAGTGAATTAGATTTCTGTGGAATTCGCACATTATATGATAATATCGTAGAAACCTTGAAAACCAGATTTAGTTTGAAGTGTACGTCGGGCGCGAAGTCATATACAAAGCATTAATGACTAACCAAACAAAAGAAAAACAAGTCTTGTCTGTCTACTCTTGTCTAGTCTTGTCTGCTTATGCCTTGATCACACATTACAAGTAGAGTGGCAAGACAGTAAACTCGGCCGAGTACTCGGTACGTGTAAACATGTCACCGAGTACACGGCCGAGTGCTCGGCCCAGTAAAATGGCGAGACAGTCACTCGGACCCCTTTCTATTTACTAGGCCGAGTGGCTACCCCAACTCCTACCGCTACTGACTCACTATCCCACTCGGCATGTCTGAACAAGTACTCTCCTCGTTTTGTCAGTACGGTGACGGTGGCTAGTTTGTTTGTTTTAATTTTAAATACTACAATTTAAACTTTTGATGAAGTATTGCTTTATTTAATTATTAACTAATTTTTGTTTTACGTTTTTATTTGGATTTATATTTTTGAATAATTCATTAAAATGTTCTACGTCCATTCTCAGTAGGACTTTAAATTTCCCTGGGTCTTCTAATTCCAATTCCCGAAGTAGATTGTTACTTGCTCCAAGTTCGGGTCTCCTCAACTTCCACGGCCTTGTCCAAACGCGCTTCTTATCGTTTCACAACAATTCGTTTAACTCCTCTATTAAATGAGATATAAGCATCTTGTGATGTGACCCGGCAAATGACTCACCCGGCAAAAAAATTAAAGCGTGTGGAACACCTACTCGCCCACTCTACTCTCTCGGCCGACTGACATTTTACTGTCTCGCCACTGTACTCGTTACGTGTGATCAAGCTTGTCCGTCTAATCTTCTGTCTGGTTTTGTCTTTTCCACCTAGTCTTGTTTTACTGTCCTCCTCGGTAGTGTAGTTGACAACATACCTGCTTGATAATCGGGAGATCCGGGTTCTTTTCCCGGCCGAAAAGATATTTTCAACTAGGGCGGTTTTCACTAAACGCTGCCCACTCGGGGTGCCAACGGGGGCTGCCCACTCTGAATGAATGCGAAATTTGCGATATCGGGGTGGCGTATACTAAAAGCCAAAGTGTAATGGGGAGTTTAGTCTTGTCCGCCTACCGCCTACTCAACACTTCTAGTTCTTATGCAAATGAACTAATTAAATTAACTCAGTATGGGAACGAAGTTCCTTTAGGGAGATCTCGGTAGGAGTGATTCGGCAGAAAACGTTCGTTATACGCCTATCTCTTTCTCTCAGTGTATATTTCTATAATGCGTGCTCTCTCTGTTTCTTTCGCAGAGTGACATATTTCACTATATGATTGAAAAATAATCAAATAGACCTTTGGAGTTAGTTTCCGAGCTGGAACTATCGTAGTAACTTAGCAATCGACAGTTGAATATCGCTAATTAAAAATGTTCTATTTGACAACTATTTATAACAGTCACATAGACAATGTCTACTCAAATTTGAAAAGTTTTAATAACATCCACTTTGGGACAATTAAAATAGACAATTGCTAATTAAAAAGTTTTAGAACATTGAAGACTTTTACAAAAATTTAAGTATGAAGACTTAAAAGTGTTTAATAATATCTATAAACTAGATAGTTTTAGCTAAAACTTGCAATTAGTTTCCAAGCTGAAACTATCTTTTAGTAACTCAACTTCATATGTCATCTGTCATTTATGACGGACTAGATAATAGACCTGTTTACAGTTAGTTAAGCGCATGCGCGTCCGTCAAGTTTAAAAGGCGGAAATATGAAAGTTACGAAAGAATATAAAAGCACATTTTGTTATTTTTACTGGTTATACGCAAAAAACTGCCTGAAAAACATGGCGGAAATTGATACATGCGCACAAAAAAATTTCAACTATGGAAAGGTCTATTTTGATGTTTTGATTTCCATAGCAACTGGTCTTGGGCCGCAAATTGGACACTCCTGATCTAAATCAAATACTCAACTACATATGTGTTATTTATGACAAACTAGATTATTTTCGCATACATTTTTTGCGACCGCAAGTTTTGATGTAATATAATAATCTCGTCTATACACTTAATAATTGGTGGATTTTAGTCTAAATCTACAGACTATCTGCTTGCGTGGCGAAATTTGCAAACTTTTACTCACAATTTGGTGTCTGAAATAAATGAATGAAAAAAATTGTCGCTTTTGTTTTGGGCCGCATTGGAACTTGTCTTGCGGCCCGGCGGGTTCCAAGTTCCAATGCGGCCCAAAACAAAACCGACAATTTTTTTCATTCATTTATGAAATTGACGCTTTTGTTTCGGGCCGCATTTCAACTTATCTTGCCCTAGTTTGACAAATTTTTGCCATTTATTTACTAAATTTTGGATCGCATTGCAACTTATCCGCATGAGGTTCAGTTTGAATTTGTTCATTAAATTAACCGTTCTATTTTAAGCCGCATAGCGACTTGTCTTGCGAGCGCAGTTTGGACACCTCTGACTTAAATCAAATACTCAACCACATACGTCATCTGTCATTTATGACAGATATTTTCGTAAATCCTTTAACATACATGTGGACGATAGGCTTTATCCTAAATACTTAGTTCACTCACCTTTCATAGTAGCCAATAAAATAGATACAGTCTAAATATTCCACGACAAATACTTTAGTGTTGTGATTACGCTGCGAAATCGACTTTGTCTCCCCAGGAAAATTTGGTGGGGTTGCGGAAGTCCTCGGGACATAAGGGTTGGAAGTGGAACTTCGTTCCTGACGGGGGTCCCCTGACCGCATACATTTATTTATTTCAACTACAGTATAATCTTGATAATCCGACACATATGGGACTAGATAACCGCCGGATTATCAAAAAATTCCGCATTATCAGGTTTAAAACAAAACTATAACAATTTGACATATTTTAAATAAAATTGAATTTCAGTAAGAATAAAATATGTAACCATATAGATAAATGCGTACTTAATATAATATGTACAAACTTAGAACAGACAGTAAGACTATTGTAGAGTGGAGTTAGCTTGGTCAGAATTTGTCATTCAAGTTTTCAGAGATAATAGCAGGGTGTGTTGACAGGTCAGGCACGTCAAAATATGCCGCCTAAGGCGAATACAACTTTTGCCGCCCCAATTTGTAATTTGTTAGACAAATTTAGGGCACATGCGTAAATCCTGACAATTTTTAAGAATTTCGTCTGAATTTTTTTGCGCTAATGATGGAATATCGTATAAAATTCAAAAATTTTATTGTGATTTTCCAATTGTGTAAATCTTTCTGTAACAGAATTAGTACAAATATTTAAGAGATAATGAAAAACTTTGATTACGTGTTCAACAGCAGGTGTTACCGCATAGAGGTTCCAGCAAAATAATTTCAGACAATCCTCTCCGGTATAAGTGATGAATTTACTCAATGAATCATCAAATGAACATTTGATATTATAGGCAAAACTGTACGGTACGAGTATATGTGTTTGGTTGGTATATCTATTGTCGGGGTTTGGTGAGCATGTATCAATCGGTTTTAATATTGATTCAAAATCTGCGTATAAAACAAAGCATTTTTCTATCGTAATTTTAATATATCCCCCGGGACCATATCACCTCTCCTGTCTTTTTCGGAATGTCTCTTGTCAGAATAATAGTGTATATTTTGTTGCCGTCATTCAATTTATGTTGATTTAAACACGACTGGGTTGAAAAAAAGGTTAAACAGCCATCACATAAATATTTTTTATCGTGATGCGATGATATTTGACTTCTTACAAGTCGCCAAATATCTTTAATATATACATAATGACAAATTAATTCTTCCAAATATAATAAATTTACATGTCTTTCCCTAGTGTCAATTTTTTTAGACATATTTTCTATTTGTTTATCTGTTCTGAATAAATATTTTGCTTTTACGTCTAATTCTAATTGAAAGCCTGCTTTCAAAATCTGCATTTATTTCCATTTCATTAGCTATTTCTTTAGCTTTTACAAATTATTTGCCCAAAACTATTTATACGATATTCCATCAACAAATTTACGCTAGAACTAGAAAAAAATAGAAACAATTTTTGAATAATTGAAAAAAATTACTAAGTTCACCAGATTTTTTGGCCGCGTCGTTTAAAACTAAATTTAAAGAATGGAAGGAACAGGTTACGAAAAAGGCCTTAGGATTCTTATCTAAGATTCGTTTTTGTACACCAGAATGCATACCTTTCATGTTTGGACCATTGTCGGTTACCTGGCCACGTATATTTTTTATTTTGAGACCTAATTTATCTAATTCTTGCAAAATTAAATCAGTTAAACTCTCCCCAGTTGATGATTCTACAGGTAAAAATTTGATGAAATATTCGTTAGGAACAAATTCTTCACTATCTTTATTTTGAACGCAAATAACAAGATACATTTGTTCAATTCTACTAACATCTAGAGTGCAATCCAAAATAATGCTGTAATATTTGGGAAATAATATTGGAAATAATAGTAACACCTACTTTTTCTCCCAATAAATTTATTATGTTATTTTGAATTTCTTTGTTCAAATAATGGAACAATTGGGATTTTTTGAAACTGTGTAAATGCTCACTAATAAATGGATTAAATTTTGCCAAAAATTCAATAATTAAAAAAAAAATTCTTTGATCTCATCTTTTGTGATTTTGGAATTTCTTTTGATGACATCTTTTATTTAGAAGTAGAAGGTAGAACTAAGAAACAATGGAAACTCACGAAAAATTCGCTGCTACAAAAATATGACGCCCTAAAAATATGGCGCCTGTCCGACCAGGCGCACGTGCCGGCACTGTGTGTTGATCAGACCTTTTTCCAATAGCACTAGATGATGTTTTTGTCTTTATTTCTTCTGTGCGCGAATTTTATATCCGGCACGGGGCACCATAAAGAAAAGACACTTGTTTTCCCAGAGCGCCGGAATACTCGACGTCGGATTAACCAACCGCCGGATTATTAAGATTATACTGTACTACGTTTACAAAATAAAATTTCTAAAGCTTACTTAAAAATGATATGAGTAACTCAATTTGATTAACTTAACGTCCACAAATACAATCATTTACACAGCAAGTTAATTTAGTTAAACTAAATAATACTAATGCTTTATTTTTAGACGGAAACTAACAAGATTTAGACTATATGGGAATTAGGACGAACGTTTTTTGACTGAGAAACAAAAAACGCAATTAGTTTTACTAAAACGATAGAGCATATAATATATATAGCACGTTACAAAATATATACAAATACAGATATAGTTTATTCTTGATATTTTTTTTTTTGTCTAAAACAGTTCGGACGAAGATTAGAGACACGTGTGGTTATTTATAAGTTTTTTTTTTTTACACAAATTAATAATAGAAAATAATAAAAATTGTCTTTTCCTTCTCAGTTTAAAGACCGTTAAAATAAAGAAGGAAAGAGAGAGATAGTTATTCATCCTTCTTGTTATCACAGATAAGGCAAATATAAAATTAAAAATATTTAAAAACAAGTTAAAAAAAATCCTGTTTTTCTTTTCTTCTTTATTAGATATTTAATATTTGGACGAGGGCCCCGCCTCGTCGTTCGGTTTTTCCGGCAGCGGCCGACACGCCATCTTGCTCCCGTTCGACGTCAAGGACGCTCGTTTGTTGTCTTCCGCTTTGTTCTTAAGCTCCGAGTACAAGTGAGAAACTGCTGCATCTGTAGGCTCTGAATACTCGTTTGCCAGGGCAGCCTTGCCGTCGTTCAGCCTCTTCTGCATCAACTGCAACAAATCGTTTTCGACGGGTTTCTCTCCTCCACCTAAGCCGCTCTGCATGTTCCCCAACTCCTCATAGAAATGGGTTTCTTCCTCTTGGTTGTTATTAGTATTGCTTTCGTCTATGATTATCTGTTCGTACAATTTTTCTATCATGGCTCTCGCTTCTGCTTCTGTTTCCGAATTCTCCAACTGTTGCCTTAGATAGGTCAACAATTCCAACGTCAATTCCGGACGGTCTTCCCTATAAATAATCCCCTCTTCCTCTTGTAACACTTCGTTCTGTTCATATTCATACTCTAAACTTGAACTCCGTCCCTTCCAGCAAGTACTCATCTTGTAGACTAACGCCACCACTAACACCAACAGCACTATAACACACAGCGGTATCACGATTTTATAAACGCTGTAATCGTTTTCTTCTTGATCTAACAGAAGAGTAGAAGTTGAGTTTAAGACTTTGGTCTCGCCCTGGTAGGGCACACAAGTTATATAGGTCCCTGGTCCACATACCAGTTCGCTGAAGTTCTTCATGTTGATTAAACCTTTGTCGATTTCGAAGCAATGAGATAAGATCGAGTCAACAGTGCAGAAACTTGTAGAAAACGCGTAATCAACGTTGGAATTGTTCAACAGCTTTGTCAACCATTCAGTAATATTGCAATGGCATGTGTGGTTAAAGGAATTACTGTTGAATTTAATCCTCAACTTTCCAGTTGATTGAAGGTGAGGCATAAATGTAAATGCTAACGGTCGAACGTTCCAAATTTCGTTGTGACTGAAGGAGAAGTCGTTGAAATACGGATTTTGGGTAACTTTTAAGAAATCCGGATGCAAATTGATGATTATGTTGTTTTCCATGGCGATGGAGTCCCAGTTGTTGAAGACCAGACTGGAGGTGTGCAGCGTGTTCATCTTGTTGTCTGAGATGACGATGTTGGCCGTCACCGAGCTATTTATCGCTCCCGTTTTTATCTCCGCAATGCTACAAACAGTAAAGTGTCAGTATCATGAATGTCAGATCAGACCGGTGTCAAAATAATTGACAGATGTTAGACTTACAATGAGAACTGGACGGTAAGATTTGTGACGGCGGCCAGGATGGCATCGCTCTCGAAAACCTGCACGGTGCACTTAGACAGCACGAAGTAGAATATTTGCGTCTGGTAGCTCAACGCCCCCGACCGTAAACACTGAATCTTGGTATTATTCATAAAAATCGAATTGATCTGACCCGCGCGAAAAGCATCCCTGCAGATATCCGTTATCTCCGAATTGTGAATATTTATTTCGGCCAACGCCGTCGCAAACGTCGCCTTCGGTATCTTCGGGATTTTCACATTATTAAACGACAACTACAACAAAAAAAAGTATTGTCATTTCCATTACGTCAAAGTCACAAATGTCAAAGTGACTGTAACTTACATTTGTGATGGGGCCGTGTCTGCCGACATCACCTTGGTTCTCGAACGTGAAGGCGCCTTCTTCGAATTCTAGTAGATCTATGAATTGGAAATCGGCCCTCTGAAGGCAACTAAAGGCCGAGTTTTCTATGGACACTTGTTTACAGTGCGAAATGTCCGCCCTAATCGGAGTCTAAAATAAATATCAATCAGTATGTCAATTATGGACTAACTTAAATTTATCTTTTCGTTGTGATAAAATTGACTGTTGTTTGTAATTTTGACAATTAGATTGGTTATCAATATGTATGTCACAGTGACAGGTAAAGACTAGTATACAGTTTGTCTATTTATGTTTAGCTATAATTGGTGTGTAGTGATCGAGCTAGAACCTTATAGGTGAACGTCACGCATATCCTGTTTTTTTTGTATCTATATCGCCATTTAATCGAATCAATTTTTGGAGAAGCTATTGAATCGGCGGCGGCTATGAAACCAGGTGTCCGTCCCAAACTAACTAGCACTGAATATAGTCATCCACATTGAACTAAACGACTCGTCCTCAATAGAATAATAACACACTAAATTTAAGAACACTTTACGTTAAATTTATGCACGCTGCATACTAAACAATTTAGAGTTGTAAAAGTTACTTATTGTTAGTGCGCAAGAATTTAGATTCACTGAAATGCAAACAGAAATGGTGAACTAAATTATCTACTAAGCACAACAATTCGCTTCGTGCGTAACCGCCTTTAGCGCCACCCGTGGCCAAAAAGACAACTTCGTCTCGAATAATATTGTATAAAAACAACAGGCAAAAGCAAAAAAATAATTAATTTAATAAAATATACAAAATATTTAACAGCAAAAAAATTTGCCAATTCTGTCAGGTCATATCTTGCGAACGGAAGCGGCTAAGAAAATGCAATTAGTATATTTGCAACCAGCAATTTTTTATATTTCCTGTCATGTCTGACATTTATATCTTATATTTCCTGTCATTTTTTACCCTTCCTGTCATTTTTTGACATTTTCTGTCATTTTTTATATTGCCTGTCGTTTTTGACATTGAAATTTTCCATTCACTTGATAATAATGATTTTCATGAAAAAACGCCTTGTTATTTTCCTTGGCACCTATAAATTTTCTGAAAAAGTCGCTAAAAAAAAACCATCATTTTGATCAGGAAAGAAGTTGCATTTTCGGTTCTCTACGATCCTCGCGGAAAGAAAAAATCCCAGCGAAATTATTTTCGGCACACGGAAACTAGACGACAAAAAGAGAAAATATAAACAATGTGTAAATTGTTTGGAAAGATTCCATTTTTTATTGCGAATTCTGACATTTTAAATGTGACGTTTGTTATCAAAATTTGACAGTTTTGAAATTCTGTCATTTAAAATTCGACATTTGTTAAAATTTAAAAATATTAAAATTTGATATTGGTTATCAAAATTTTACATTCTGCAATTTAAAATATGACATTTGTTATTAAAATTTGACATTTTAGAGATTCTGTCAATTAAAATTCGAAATTTGTTATCAAAATTTGACATTCTAATATTTAAAATTTGTGATTTGTTATCAAAATTTGACATTCTGACATTTAAAATTTGACATTTGTTATGAAAATTTGACATTCTGACATTTAACATTCGATATTTTTCATAAAAATTTGGCATTTTTGTCATTTAAAATTCAACTTATGTTATCAATATTTGATATTTTTGACATTATGACATTTGAAATTCGGTATTTGTTATCAAAATTTCACATTCTGACATTTAAAATTCGATATTTTTTATCAAAATTTGGAATTTATGTCATTTAAAATTCGACTTATATTATCAATATTTGATATTTTTGACATTATGACATTTGAAATTCGACATTTGTTATCAAAATTTCACATTCTGACATTTAAAATTCGACATTTGTTGACAAAATGTGTGTTTAAAAAACTTTATTATCAAACATTTTATTGAATGTTAATGTTAAAACTCAAATTTAAAGTTTATTTCTTAAACTTTTGATTTCACATTGACATTTCTTATCAAATTTTGTATTTAAACCTTTGTTGTCAAACTTTTTGTTTGTGAAATTTTGACTTTCTTTGTCAAGCTTTAATTTATAACTACACAACAACTTGTCACAACATATCATTATATACAAATAAATCCTGAATAATGACGTAACTTGTCATAAAGTTCTTAAAAGTGTCACCTTTGGCGCTTATGCTGTTGCGCTCGGAGCGAATAAAACACCTCAAATCACGTTTGGTTTATCTAAATAATTATTCATTTGAAGGTAATATTTAGACAAATTCTTCATGTATAGATACATGAAATAAATGAGATGAAATCATTTTCAATCAACACACACATTTTCCATTTATAGACTTAACAACTAGACAAGATAAAAATTGTAGATTTCGCAGGAATGCTAAAACTAGCTGTTTAGTGAGTAAACGAATTATTCATCTTACTTTCATGTTTTTGAACGCGTTGTTTTCGAGGACGAACCGTGCGCACCCGCGGACCTGCAAGTCCATGGCGGTGGAATTGAGATTGTGAAATCCGTTCTTGCGAATGCGGAAGTTTCGGGCGCCGTCCACCCGGAACATGCTGAAACCCTTGTGCATCTGGAAACTGTACGCGTCCACGATCACCTCCTCCCCCCCGACTATCGACAGCTCGATCGTGTTGTTCGGTATCGATCCGGGAATTATCAACAATTTCTACAAACAAAAATAACACGTAATTAAATTGTGGACATATTCAATCCGTAATGATTAAAGGGTTGTTCAACAAGGATTTTGGGCAAAGGGGATCATTTTGTCAACGAAGTTATGAAGCACATTTTCTATTGAATGGAGAGAGGAACAAACAAAATTTATGTTAGTGATTTGCCGAAAACGCTCAAGTTATATGATGAAGAAGAGCTGTATTCTCAAACTGTAAGGTGTGGAATATGCACAGTTGGAGTATTGGGACCGTATTGTTTTGAAGATTAAATGGGAAAGGTAGTAGTGAACGTTATGTGGATATGCTACAAACGTTCTTAATGGATGCCAACACTTAATTCCGATTACCAATAAACGATATACCAAAACCCGGGCAGACTTACAAGGGGACCCCCCGGACGCGTCATCACCGATTTGGCCCAAATTTACAGTATATGTAGGGCTTGACTATAAATGAAAGTGACGCAAGCGGGAGGGCCAGATGGCCAAGCGTTAAAAAAATAACTCACTTTTTACGCGGACCGGTAAGTTACCGACAATTCATAAGCCCGCTATGTAAATAAAAATTTCAATGGCAGGATAGAGCATCGGTAAAGCTCGGTTTTATAGTACGAGGATCGCTGGTTCGATTCCCCGTGGAGACGCTTTTTTTCTTCTTACAATTTTTAAAATGACTTTCTTTAATTAATATTATTATTGTTTAACTTTTTAATTGTAATTATTAATTTGTCAATTTATTTATTTTATTAGTATTAATATTTATTATTTCTTTCTTTATAACTTCAACTGTTAATTGATAAAATTGCTTTCTTTTATTATTATTATTATTGTTATTATTCTTTATTTTATTTTTTCGATACTTGCGCCACAAATGAACCGTAGTTACCATTCATAATGTAGTATTCTTACTTATAATTTTACAAAGGTATTTCCAGAGGTATTGTAATTAAAGCGTACACGAGGAATTGGTATAAATTTTGCTGTTAAATTTTAAATTTTGCTTGTAAATTTTAAATGTAAATTTTGGTTCTAAATTGAAAATTTTGCTTCTAAATTTTGTTTGAGATTTGAAAATTTGTTTCTAAATTTTGGTTCAGATTTGAAAATTTTGCTTCTAAATTTAAAATTTTGCTTCAGATTTTAAAATTTTGCTTCTAAACTTAGCATTTTGAATCTAAATTGAAAATTTTGGTTCAGATTTGAAAATTGAGCTTCTAAATTGAACATTTTGCTTCTAAATTGAACATTTTGCTTCCGATTTCAAAATTTAGCTCCTAAATAGAACATTTTGCTAGTAAATTTTAAATTTTGCTTGTAAATTTTAAATGTTGCTTATAAACTGAACATTTTGCTTCTAAATTTGAAAATTTTGGTTCTAAATTGAAAATTTTGCTTCTAAATTTTGGTTCTAAATTGAAAATTTTGCTTCAGATTTGAAAATTTTAAATTTTGCTTCAGATTTTAAAATTTTACTTCTAAACTTAGCATTTTGCTACTAAATTGAAAATTTTGCTTCTAAATTTTAGTTCAGATTTGAAAATTCAGCTTCTAAATTGAACATTTTGCTTCTAAATTGAAAATTTTGCTCCTAAATTTTGCTTCTAAATTGAACATTTTACTTCTAAATTTTAAATTTTGCTTATAAATTGAACATTTTGCTTCTAAATTGAAAATTTTGCTCCTAAATTTTCCTTCTAAATTAAACATTTTGCTTATAAATTTTAAATTTTGCTTATAAAAATTTTGCGTTTAAATATTGGTTTAGATTTGAAAATTTTGCTTCAAATTTTTTTTTGGGGGGGGGGGGTGGTGTGGTTGAATAAATGCACCAATTTATTTTCTAAAAGTGAAACACAAAGGTTCCTAAATTCCACATCTACCATGCTCGCTTGAAGATAGTCCTCTCTACTCGTCCCTCCTGATTTAAATATAATATTTATGCTATATGTTGCATATTTCGGGGTGGGGGTGGGGGCTTCTAGATTAGTTAACTAAAGATCCACAAAGTTTAATTTTCCTATCTACTGCAATAACTGAGATATCGTGTAAAAAGCAAAAAATCTCAAAAACAAAGACATCAAAGTTTGAACGTTAACAGCTTAGTCACTAATTGCGCTAGAATGTTCTAGTTTCCTCTAGTTAGTAACTCAATTAGTTACCTTAACATCCAAAAGGTTTAATTTTCCTAGATAGTGCAATAACTCAGATATCAACTAATAAGTAAAAAATCACAAAAACAAAGATATTAAAGTTTGAACGTCAACAGCTTAGTAACTAATTGCGCCAGAATATTCTAGTTTCCGCTAGTTAGTAGCTCCATTGGTTAGGTTTTTAAAACTTAACATCCACAAGGTTTAACTTTCCTAGCTGGTGCAGTATCTCAGATATCAACTAATACGTAAAAAATCTCAAAAACCAATGATATTAAAGTTTGAACATCAATAATTTAGTAACTAACTAAGCTAGAATCTTTTAGTTTTCACGAAATAGTATCTAAATTAGTTAAATAAACGTCTTAAACGTTTAGTTTTCCTACCTAGTGCACTAACGGAGATATCGTCCAAAATGTAAAAAATCTCTAAAACAAAGATATCAAAGATTGAACGTCAATAACTCAGTAACGAATTAAACTAGAATATTCTAGTTTTCACGAAATAGTAGCTAAATTAGTTAACTAAATGTAATCGATGTTTAACGCTCCTAGCTAGTGCAATAATTAGATATCTGGACTGGAATTTTTAAAACATCAAAAACAAAGATATCAAAGTTTGAACTTCAATAACTAGGGCCCGGATTTATATGTAAATACATATTTTTAATTCAAATTATGTTCGGTTTTTATTTTGTTTTCTACACAAATTATGATATTTGGAAATAAAGATTACATTTTCTCGTTCCAAATGTCACAATTTGTGTGGAAAACAAAATAAGACCGAAAATAATTTGAATAAAAAATATGTATTTTTACATATAAATCCGGGCCCTATTAATAACCAATGAAGCTAGTTTGCACTACGTACAGCTTACTTATCTATATAAACGCTCACAAAGTTTAATATTCCAATTTGGTTTGTTAACCAAGTTATTAAGCAAAAACCAAACGTAATTATTTCGCTTGGAATAATAAATTCGAAATAATCTCTGTAAAAGTACATATGTTGGTTACATGGGCGTAGCCAGGGTTTAAGTTTAATTTTAGGGAGGGGGGTGATAGTTTGAAGAAAATATAATAACAAAAAAAAAGTGCGAGTGGTGCGAGTTGTGACTCGCGCACCGAGGGTTCCGTACAAACTTGTATAGTATAGTATTATTATGTAGATTATCAACATATTATGTAGATTATAAAGAAAAATTAGACGAAATATAATATATACAGGATGTTACGGGACTTGAGTATGTCGCATGTCGGTTATAAAAAAGCAAAATTTAGACATAATATATACCCTGTATATATTATGTATATAAAGCGTACGTGATGAAATGCATAACGAATATAAACAAAGAAAATTCAGAATAAACATAGAATAGGACCTAACTGTATGCAACCCATATGCTTCTGGAGTCTGACAATACCACTACGACAACATTAGTGAATTTTCATAAGTTTCTAATAGTAAATTCGCATTTTTCTTGTAATTAAACTACATATTTACGGTTTTCAGATTTTTCCCTTGACATGTGCTGTAAGACACCGCTTCTTGCCAAATTTCATGATTCTAGGTCAACGGGAAGTACCCTATAGGTTTTGATTCCCTCGTGAAATCGCAAAATATGCGACATAAACGGTCATATCTTTTGATTGCGTTGACTTACAAGTTTGATTTTTTCATAGCTGAAAGAGACCGCAGACTCGAGTATTTGATACAAATTTCAACTTGTTACCTCTACGCGTTCCTGAGAAAAAGGTCTTGACAGACAGACAGACGGACAGACAGACAGACAGACAGACAGACAGACGGACAACAAAGTGATCCTATAAGGGTTCCGTTTTCGGTACGGAACCCTAAAAATGCGCCAATTTACTTTCTAAAATTGACACATAAGATCCCTAAACTCCACATTTACCATGCTCTCTCGAAGAGAGTTTTCTCTCCTTATTTCAATATAATATTTAAGGGATTTATTTAATATTTAGGATATTTCGGGGATTAGGATATTATTAATATATATATTTATTTAAATATATTTTGTTGAGTTAGAAGATTTTTATTTTTGATCAAATTAAACATTAGTGTTTGTATCTTATCTTCATAGATTAGAATTTCTAGGAAATTGTTTTATACATATCGTTAACAAAGTTAACATCTAATGTTAACACCTCTCGCTGTTAACTTTGTTAACGATATGTATAAAACAATTTCCTAGAAATTCTAATCTATGAAGATTAGGATATTATTTGGTTTTGAACCCCCAAAACCCCCCCTGGCTACGCCCATGAAGTAGTCTATGAAAGAGTAGCAAAAACTACATAAACGTATTAAAAACAAAACAAAAGGATGCCGCCGACGACAGTTGAAAGTATAAATAGTTTTTAGATTTTGAGATTAAGGTTTTTATTATTCGTCCTATAAATAGGAAATTCTTGTGTAAGGGTAGAATTTTACGCGATTTTGAGTCATCCATTTAGTCACCTGACTGAACTAGACGGGGCCTGGCCGCGCCACGAAACGCGCAAAATTTTCACTACTTATAAATACTATCTTATATTTAGACACACCGACTCACTCACTACATTCAATCCCCTAACAAAATCGAATAATCCACACACATTCAAATAAAAAGGAATGAAAAAAGTAGCAAGGTTCATTGTTCCCTCACTGCACTTATTCCCTAGATACCTAGTGATGATCGTATTTTGTAATTTAGAGAGCGAGGCGGCGCGTGTGAAAGGTCAACGATGTGACCTTATGCACTCATTCATTAAATTCGAACAGATAGAACACGACGAAAAACAAAAAACTTTTTATCTGAAAGCTACACGCAGCCTCCACCCTTTTCTACTTTATTTCGCTTTTCAAGGCTTCACGAGATAAACGTGTTCTTGTCTTTCACAACTGATGGTCAAACTAAAGGGTGACAAATTAAGAGCATCCTGATTTTAAACTGTAAATAAGTTGGGACACGAAATTTTTGTTGAACATTATAGAGTAAAATCTAAAGTTTAACAACAAGTTTTAATTATCAATTATTAATATCTTGTTTTATTTGTTTCGGCCCGCATTTCAACTTATCTTGCCCCGCCGGGCCGCAAGACAAGTTCCAATGCGGCCCAAAACAAAACCGATAATTTTTTTTCATTCATTTATCAAATTGACGTTTTTGTTTCGGCCCGCATTTCAACTTATCTTACTCCAGTTTGCTTAAATTCAGAACATTCAATCAACGCATTTGCGTGCACTTATTTTAATTTTAATTCACAAAGACCCAGTTCGCTCAAATTTTCCAGAACATTCAATCAACGCATTTGTCTTGTGGCCCGCGGGCCGCAAGACAAGTTCCAATGCGGCCCAAAACAAAACCGACATTTTTTTTTCATTCATTTAACAAATTGACGCTTTTCTTTCGGCCCGCATTTCAACTTATCTTACTCCAGTTTGCTTAAATTCAGAACATTCAATCAACGCATTTGCGTGCACTTATTTTAATTTTAATTCACAAAGATAAGTTGTTCGATTCTTAAATGCGCGAGGAACTTCGTTCCTGACGGGGGTCGCCTGACCGCATACCTTTTTATTAAGTAAAAACATGACACTCTTTATTTATCACCCTTTAGATAGAATTCCACGGAAAAATAAAGGGAAATTCAAGTCGCAAGTAGTTTGTACCAAGTGTACTTGTTTACAGTTGGTATCGTAACATTTTTGACAAACTAATCTGTTTCTCGTAATGAAATCCAGCCAAACACTGAATTGAAAAATTCACTTCAATGTTTTAACCACACTTATCATATGTAAAAAAATTATATAACTTATTATTCACAGTTATATACATTTTTTCTATTTTTCATTTGTAATGGACTCATAACAGCACTCATATGCGTGCGGTTATGGCTCGCCGAGTGCTGTTATGAGTTAATTTTTTCAAGGTTGGCATTGAAATTCAGAGCTGTCAGTGTCAAATTTCCATTACAGACGCAAACTAGAAAATAGGATATTAAAGGAAGAGTTAAAGACGTAGCTCCTCGCTACGCTCGTCGTTTTCTAAACTTAGACGCGTGCTGAAAAATCGCTTTTACTGAACTCGTCCTTTATCCTTTAATATACTATAACAATACTCGAGTTTCGACGCTTGAAGGTCATTTTCACAATGAAAAAAGCTGTCAAAATGACTAACTAAGATGATGTTAACTGTTTATTTGTCACAGTTGTGACAGCTCTTGATGATTGCAAAACAGTTTGTTATTATTTTGAGTCACTACGACAGAAACGTTGCAATAATAAACATACGCCACAAATAATACACAATTATTAAAATACCATTGACACAGAACAATATTGTCGAAAGTAATAAGAACTATTGCAATTACAAAAACTGCCACAATGACAAGAAATAGAAACTAATACGAAGTTAATCGAAATTAAATAAATAAAAATACTTATAATTCCTTTCAACTATATGATAGTTTATAACAGCAATTTTCAAAAGAGATATAAATATATGCAAATATGACTATTTCTGCGAAAATAAAAGTTATGATAGTTTAATTGTCAGAAATCACTGAACGTTACGATTTATTTATTTTTCTTAATTCAATTAACCTTGCTTTAAAGCAAACGAATTGAACAAATATTACTTAGAATCGAACGTAAGTCTACCGAATACTAAACAGCCGCAAATGCGATTCCGTAAATTGCCAGTCTAATGTATCGAAAGGTGATAAACACTCTGTTTTCGTGTTTGCTGTTTAAACGTTCGAGAGCGGCGCCTGTTGACGCGAACGAGAGAAATTTCCGCTTTAATAGTTTTCAACTCTTGGCTGACCTCTATTTTTATTCGCTTACTTAGCTTAGATTTTAAAAACTTTGTGCTATTTAGTCGACACTCGCAGCTGCCATAAAAACTTAAACCAGTCACTCCTAGTATTAATCGAATAATTTTATGACAAACTGACTGACATTGTCTAATAATAATTAAAACTTGAACGGTCAACGGCTTAAGTTAACTTATCTAACCTAATCTTGTCTATAGACACTAACACAATAGAGAGAGAAGAAATATTGATTGAAAACAGAAAGTCTACAAAAGGCTATCGACCACTAGGTCTTTCCGCCCTACTAACACAATATTATACTTAGTTTTATCTATTTCTGTATTTTGAGCGTATATTTAAACACAATTTCTAGTAATAAATCATAAACGTGAAACGTAATCAATACTTTTAGGGCTAGTGAGATTCATTTGCCGAGTTGATAGCCGCACAACGAAACCTGACGATGACTAAATACCAATTAAGTTATGTAATTCAATTTTTCTAGGTAGTTAGAGTCCGTTAATAAGTCTCATTGTCTTAACAGCTAACTGCTTTCGGTCGCACCCACTAAAGCAATCGACGAACGTGGCCTTACGTAACGCATCTTGAATAATCGATCGAGGAAAAAATATTTTTGTTTAAATTTCCTTTGTTTTACGTGTACGTTTTATTTGAGGCGGTCGGAAGTCAGTCGGTTTATTGTTATTTTCGGTGCGCCCTTATGTTCTAATCTAATAGACGACCCTTATATTTTATGAATGGTTAAATTTAGACATGCAATGTTTACGTTCTACCATCCCGAAAACTATTGATCTTGCTCTAAACGAGATTCTTGTCACTTCATCGTTTAACATGATCGTTCAATTCATCAGAACGGATCAGTTTCGTTAGTTTACACTTTTTAGTTAATTTAGGTTGGATTCGACTCTTTTTTTTTGTTCGGTTAGGTTAAATTAAAGTGACCAAATTTTCATTGATACAAAGTGGGACAAATGGGATAAAATGAGAATTATAATTTAGTTACGAAAGCAGATTAATAATTCCAAAGAAATATATGAGCTGGTTTTTTTTGAAAATGGTATAAGTCCACTTTAAAAAAAAAAAACTTAAACTTAAAAGTTAACGGTACTTTTAATGGGCTATAGAACCTTCTCTCTATAGTTACAATCACAATTTCAATAGAGTTCTATCTTGACATAAAATAAACAAAAACAGTTTTGCTGTACAATTCTACCGCACAAATATTTCTTTTGAAATTGGAATAAGTCCATCCCTAATAATTATAATTAAAACAACTTTCTTATTGCAATTATTTTAGGTTTTGGGGTTTGTTCAGTTCTCCTTCGCAAGTCCTACTGTTTGATTCTTATACTAATAGATTGAAGTGGAAGTATTATTTAAATATAACTGCTTTTAAAGCAAAAATTAAACGTTTAAATAAATAATATTATTTGTATGTTGAAAAGTGCGAAGAAAACCATACAACATTTCTCAGCGAGCGAATATATAGGAAAATTTTTAACAATAATTTTAATTTAAGTTTTCATCATAAAGATACTCATCAAAAATGCGATTACTTAAATTTAAAAATTAAAGCTACCTCCCTCAGACCCCAATGAAAAAAGCAGCCTTTTAGAGGAACATAGCACATATTTAGGAAGTGCAGAACTAGCTAGACAAGCTTTAAAAGAAGGTCAAAACTTAGCATCAATGAACCCAGATAAATATTTCGCATTTTCCTTTGATCTAGAAAAGGCCCTTCCATATCCCAATTTTACAGTTTCTCTTGCATACTATAAGCGAAACATGTATGTTCTTATTGAAGGTTTTCATAATTTTCATTACAATAGAATTCATATGTATGCTTGGGAAGAAACTGTAGCATCTAGAGGTGCGGAAGGAATAGCATCTTGCTGTCTGAAGCATATTCAGACCAGTGCCGGCACGTGCGCCTGGTCGGACAGGCGATCGCCTTACGGCGCCATATTTTTGTAGCAGCGAATTTTTCGCGACTTTCCACAGGTTCTTAGTTCTACCTTCTACTTCTAAATAAAAGTTGTCATCAAAAGAAATTCCAAAATCACAAAAGAAATCACAAAAGATGAGATCAAAGATTTTTTTTTAATTTTTGCCAAAATTTAATCCATTTATTAGTGAGCATTTACACAGTTTCAAAAACTCCCAATTGTTCCATTATTTGAGCAAAGAAATTCAAAATAACATAATAAACTTATTGGGAGACAAAGTACGTGTTACTATTATTTCCAATATTATTTCCCAAATATTACAGCATTATTTTGGATTTCACTCCAGATGTTAGTAGAATTGAACATATGTATCTTGTTATTCGCGTTCTAAATAAAGATAGTGAAGAATTTGTTCCTAAAGAATATTTCATCAAATTTTTACCTGTAGAATCATCTAATGGGGAGAGTTTAACTGATTTAATTTTGCAAGAATTAGATAAATTAGGTCTCAAAATAAAAAATATACGTGGCCAGGTATACGACAATGGTCCAAACATGAAAGGTATGTATATAATCTTAGATAAGAATCCTAAGGCCTTTTTCGTAACCTGTTCCTGCCATTCTTTAATTTTAGTTGTAAACGACGCAGCCAAAAAATCTGGTGAACTAAGTAATTTTTTTTTCAATTATTCAAGAATTGTTTCTATTCTTTTCTAGTTCTAGCGTAAATTTGTTTCTGATGGAATTTCGTATAAATAGTTTTGGGCAAATAATTTGTAAAAGCTAAAGAAATAGCTAATGAAATGCTAATGAAAGAGGGGGTTAAAGGCCATTATGTATATATTAAAGATATTTGGCGACTTGTAAGAAATCAAATATCATCGCATCACGATAAAAAATATTTATGTGATGGCTGTCTAACCTTTTTTTCAATCAGTCGTCTTACAATCAACATAAATTGAATGACTGCAACAAAATATACACTATTATTCCGACAAAAGACATTGTTAAAGACAGGAGAGGTGATATGGTCACGGGGGATATATTAAAATTACCAACCAAACACATATACACGTACCGTACAGTTTTGCCTATAATATAAAATGTTCATTTGATGATTTATTGAGTAAATTCATCACTTATACCGGAGAAGATTGCCTGAAATTATTTTGCTAGAACCTCTATGCGGTAACACCTGCTGTTGAACACGTAATCAAAGTTTTTCATATCTCTTAAATTATTGAACTAATTCTGTTACAGAAAGATTTACACAATTAGAAAATCATAATAATTGAATTTGATACGATATTCCATCATTAGAGCAAAAAAAATCAGACGAAATTCTTAAAAATTGTCAGGATTTACGCATGTGCCCTAAATTTGTCTAACAAATTACAAATTGGGGCGGCGAAAGTGGTAGTCGCCTTCGGCGGCATATTTTGACGTGCCGGCCCTGATTCAGACGATAACAACTCAAGATCATGTCATAGCACACAGTGACATGTGTACCGGACAAAATCGCAATATTAAGCTCGCACTGATGTGGTTAAGGATTGTTCAATTAGATGATATTAACATAAATGTTATTGACCACAAATTTTTACTGTCGGGTCATTCATTTCTTCCAAACGACAGAGATTTTGCAGTTTTGGAAACAGCATTAAGGACCAATTATACACTGCCCAAGACTATTATAATGCAATAAAGGCTTGCCGAAAAAAAAGCAGCTTCATTTTGTATGAAATTAAAAGAGAAGACTTTGTCTCAACCAAATCTCTAGAAGAGGCGATATCAAACAGAAAAAAAAATACGGACGGAGAAATTGTAAACTGGCTTAAAATATGTTGGATGAGGTTCAAAAGAACTCAACCTCACAATTTTTTTATTGAGAAAAAAGACCAAAAAACCTCAGCAAAATTAATTAATGTTACCACTTTATAAAACTTCAAGGAGCATAACAAGGGAGAAATGATAAGTTTATTACCTTATATACCGCCTATTCATGATAAATACCTCAATATGCTAACTGTTTAAAATATAAAGTTTAAAATATCATTTTTTTTTAAAGATCTTAATTTAAAGTAAATTTCATTTTAATATTTTTAATATAACTGAAAGAAACTCGTAATAAATTTGGTTATTCGTGTATTTAAATGTCTTCATTTTAATTATTACTTTTTACATAAAAATTAATTTCAGTAAAGCTTTTATGTCTATAAAAATATGGACTTAAATTTGCTCCTGTTTTTATTTCTTCTAATATGTTATTTTTGAAAGTGGTATAAGTCCATGTGGGGCTAAAAAAATCGTTAATTTTTTCATAAATATTTTTAGTAATTATTATTTCATAATAAAATTTAAAAGGTTTTATAGTTTTAAAAACATCACTCGAATTGATTAAAGTTGGACAATATTTTTAAATTGATTCAAACGCAAACCCTTGAATATCTCAATATATGAAAAAATGGACTTATACCACTTTAAAAAAAAACAGCTCATATATTTTATCTACTCACTCACCAAAATGAACATATTATTAATACATTATTGTATGTGAAGGACGCCATTATTATAATCGTGTGTAAAAGTATCCAAATCGTGCGTAAAAGTTCAATGTATATCAAATGGAGTTTTATTATTAAACGATTTCTGTTTGTTGTTACTATGACAACAACTTGTGTCATTAAACAAAAAACGTAGACGTAGTGAAAATAAATTTTCTGGTGTGCACTCTGTAGAACTGCACTTCAGACAGTGCACTTCTGGCGTGCACTCAATGTAGTACGTACGATAACGCCTCATCAAAAAAGATCATTTTCGCAAATATTATTTTTCGGAAAATGGTTACTAATATATTCAAAAGATTTTTCCACATATTCCCATAAAATCTCCTTTTTAATGTCACCCAATGAAAATTTCAGAACAAACAGGTGCCATTAAACGACCAGATTTTCTGGAAGAAGTCAGAAATTTTTATAATAACCGCTTGGAATATCTTGAACAATAGACAGTTCAATTCGAGAATATTAAGAAAATTCATTGTGTGTGTGGTGACACTAAAAAGGGAGATTTGATGGGAAAATGTGGAATAATCTTATTTTATATGTTTTCTAAAAAGCGGGACATTTTTTCGTCGCTTTGCTTCGTCGCATCGGTGAAGTTTATTTTTCACATATCTTTCGAATTTTTAACTTTGAAGAAAAATGTTATGAGGATTTTCGATAGAACTCTAAGAGTTCTACCAGGAACTGCAAACAGAACTATTGCGAGATTTTTTTCTCTTCACTTCGTCGCGTCTGTAAAGTCCAATTTTTCGCAAAATTTTCTATTTTTAATTTTACAGAAAAATGTTATAAGGATTTTCTAGAGAACTCTAAGAGTTCTATCGGGAATTGCAAACAGAACTGTTGTGCGATTTTTTTCTCTTCATTTCGTCACATCGTGGAAGTAAAAATTCTCGCATTTCTTTCTAATTTTTAATTTTACAGAAAAATCTTGTAAGGACTTTCCATGGAACTCTAAGAGTTCTATCAGGATCTGCAAACAGAACTGTTGCGCGGTTTTTTTCTCTTCACTTCGTCGCGTCGGTAAAGTCCAATTTTTCGCAAAATTTTCTATTTTTAATCTATTTTACAGAAAAATGTTATACGGATTTTCGATAGAAATCTAAGAGTTCTACTGGGAACTACAAACAGAACTGTCGCACGATTTTTTTTCATCTTCACTTCGTCGCATTGGTGAAGTATAATTTTTCGCAAATCTTTCTAATTTTTAACTTTACAGAAAAAAATTATAAGGATTTTCGATAGAACTCTAAGAGTTCTATCGGGTACTGCAAACAGATCTGTTCCGCGATTTTTTTTAATTTTCATTCAAAATAATGGGTCCCTTATTATTGCAAATATCTTTTGAACTAAGGTTTTATCAAAAAATGACAAAGGGATCTTTGATAGTACTCTTAGGTTTCAAAATTCAATTTTTTTTGCAAAATGTCAATTTTTGCAGAACTTTTTGCAATATTGATCAAGTACTCCAGAACTATGGTCGAGGTACAGGAATGTGTAAAAAACGCACAGTTTTTCTCAAAAGTGGTTGCTAGCTCAATTTTGGTATTTATCATTTTTGTCACGAAATTCTGCAGAACTATTGAAATTTTGCACAAAGTACTCTAGAACTATTTCATATCTGCCGGGAACTCCGATGTAATATTATATTTTTGCAATTTTGCAAATATATACGATAACCCAAGAAGGGCTCCTCATAACTTCATTATAAATGATCATCGGTTTGAAGAAGTTAAAAATGTCAAATATCTTGGAGTAACTTTCAATAACACAAATAATCTATCACTGAGGGTACAAGATAGAATCCAAGCTGCGTATCGATGCTATTATTCACATCTGAAGCTCTTCAAATCAAAAATCATCTCACGTAAAGCAAAACTGCGAATATATAAAACCCTGATCAGACCCGTGCTAACTTATGGAGCTGAATCCTGGAGTATGTCGGAAGCAGACAAAAACTCTCTTCGTATTTTTGAAAGACGGATTTTACGGAAGATCTTTGGACCAGTGAGAGAGGAAGAAGGATAGGAGCGGGCCACATGATTAGAATGCCGAGTGCAAGAGCACCCAGATCCATCCATAAAGCGCAACCTAACACCTCAAGAAGCAGAGGTAGACCCAGAACCAGGTGGAAAGATAAGGTAGAGGAAGATGTAGAAACTCTACAAGTAGGAAACTGGACACGTGTCGCTGAAGACCGTCAAAGGTGGAAGGGGATTGTTAAGGAGACCAAAGCTCACCCTGGGCTGTAGAGTCAGAAGAAGAAGAATTTTGCAAAGAAGTCAGAAATTTTTATAATAACTGCTTGGAATATCTTGAACAATAGTCCAATTCGAGAATATTAAGAAAATTTATTGCGTGACACTAAAAAAGGAGATTTGATAGGAAAATGTGGAAAAATCTTATTTAATATATTTTCTAAAAAGCGGGACATTTTTAAAAATCGGCGGGACGCGGGACTGTCTTCCAAAAAGCGGGACTGTCTCGCCAAAATCGGGACGTGTGGTCAGTTTAGGTTAGATTAATCATTTTTAGTTAGGTTAAATATTTTAGCAAGACGAAACTGTCGGCACCAGAGATTCGGCATCCGTTCTTTGGTCAAGTTTTCTTGTCCATTCTTTTGTGCGTTCTCTTGTCCATTCTTTTCTTTGGTTTCTTGTCCTTTCTCATGTCTGTTCTTCTTTCTTCTTCTGCTATTTTGTCCCGTCCATTATTTTGCCTGGTCTCTTGTCCGTTCTTTTATCTGTTCTCTTGTCCGTTCTTTTATCTGTTCTCTTATTAATTTTTTGTCCGTTATCATCATTTATATAAGAGAAGAGACAATAAAATGCACAAATTTTATAGTCTCTTCTCTTCTTCTAGTATGTCTCGATAGACGTGCACACACTTTAAAAACTAATAAGTCTATATGATATTAAATTAATTATTCATTTGTTCCGTCACGTACTTGCTGATGTCCGGAAACCGACAATTTGCCTAATTATTATGTAAACAGTCACAATTTCATTAACCGTACTGCACACTAAATGACGTCATCGACGAACAATTAATCTAAAGTTTAAGCTTCTTAAGTTAAGATTGAAGTGTTTCTGTTCAGGATTCCTAGTCGGTTTAGAAATTTCCAGATATTAAACTAAATATTTGAGATTGTATCAAGTGAACGAGACAGCGCAGTGTTGATGCGGGGTGGAAGGGGGGCTAGAACGGAGGGACCGTCCGTCCGTCTGTCTGTCTTTTTTAACGGTGCAAACAGGAAGTCTCATCATCTAAAATTATAAACAGTGCACTAAACTGTTCGTTGCACTGAATTTCGAGCCTGAACGTTAAAAAAAAACAAAACAAAAGCGACAATTATTTTATTAAACAAAACGATTTAAAACTCGCAATCGCGTAAATATTTTCTTAACTCGATTACGAGGATTGCGTAAACTAATTTAGAAAAGTTAACGGAACTCGTTGATTAATAGTTACAAGTCGCTTTTTAAATTGGTTTTGTTTTTTTTTTAGATCAGAGGACAGAGGTTTTTTTGTCCGGAATGTCTACTCCCCCTCCGCTTAGACTTTATTTAAGCCGATTTAAGGGTTGCTTTCATCAATCTTCTATACCCACACATACAAAAAAAAATATTCACACCCTATACCAAGGCCAAACTAAATAATTTAGAAAACTAAAGTCTTTAGTGTTATCTGTCTACGACTAGAGAGACAAGATTAGATTGACAAGACTAAACAGATAAGACTAGACAGACAAGATTAGACAGACAATACTAGACAGATAAAACTAGATAGGCAAGACTAGACAGAGAAAACGATACAAGACTAGATAAACAAGACAAGACTAGATACACAAGAGTAGCCAAACAAGAGTACACATTCAATTAATTCTTGATATATGTAAAACTGAATCAGATTGCTAATTTTAATGGTACAAATTATAACTTCATGCATGATGGTGAAATATTGACGTTTTAAAACTGTATTTTTGTGTGTATATCGAAGCTGCTGCATGTTGAAATACCAGTCAGTGCAGATTGGAACGAGTTTTTAATACGTCCACCATGTACACGCTCGATTTATTTATTGTTTTTCCGGTTTTAATCTCGTTCTGAAGGTTAGATATCACGCTCTTTCTAACAAGCCCGACTGGAAATAATTAGTTAACTAAATAAGAGAATAGAGAGAAACAAAGCGATGCTCTCTGTCGCTATCTAGACGGGATGAATGTTATCTAGAAAGGAAATAAATACTTTTTTTTTAATTATATTTCGCATTTAGTATACTCTACAATCGATAAATTGCCATTTATTTGTCAAAAATATTGAAACATTCTAAAATTGTTATTGATACAACTAAGAAATGTCGCAAGTTTCATAAAATTGATAGATATTGTCATTATGTCATTAGATGATATGTCATTATGACCAAATTTATATTTTTGAAAAAGAGCGACGAACGAATAATATTCAATTAAATAATAATAAAAAATAAATGATTGTCATAAAACGTCAAAATTGAAGGTTGAATGTCACAGTTGTCAAAATGAAAATGTCTCTTGCCCGTCTATATTATAGAATATCAGGTATTGATTGAGTTATTTATAATGTTTAAACTTTTGTAGAGAGAACATTGCAGTGATGTAAATAAAGTGTGTAGTGCACATGTGGACAGTGTAGATGAGTTAAAAAAACGCGAGTGTTTTATGACGTAAAATAGTTTTCGTTTTTGGTCTATCTATCTCTCTAAAAGGGAACGCGTATACTATAAGAGCTGGTGATTAGGACTACAAATGTGGTAACCGAACGCAACCTGTTTCACAACAAAAAAAAACTAGCTAGAAAGGGAAAAGTATACGGGTTTTTAAGACGCACAGAAGAAAATATTAACTTTCTCCGTTTAATTCTTAAGCACAAAACGACCATTTTTCTTCTACTCAAACGTCTAGTTTACTAAATAAATCGCCTCATTTTCATAGCAGGTATAAAATTATTTTTCTCTTGTTGTTGTGTTGGAGCGAACAAGTTTGTTCCATTAGAGTGGGCAAAAAAAGGGAAAACCACAAAATCTACCTGTACCTACACAAATGCGCTCCGATCAACAAAACAAGTTTTATTTTGCTTTAGCAATCATTGCATGATCTCATGGATAAATTTACCGTGAATTAAGAAATTAAGAGATTAATAATCTCCTCATTTTACTAATTTAAACTAGTCTTGTTTGTTCAACTGTGTTCAACGAGTATAAACTGCTTAGTTTTGTTTATCTAAAATACAAGAATTATTAAAAAAAGCAAAGAACATTTCGCTTATAACAAGAAACAAAGAAAATATTTGCCAACGAACTAATATTAGATATATTTATTATCACTGTCGTGACTAATTTCGCGTTATCTCTTCGCCTTTGGACTAACTTTTGCTTATTTGCTAAAATTCGTTTATCGAAACAACATTCCGTTTCACCTTGCCTTTATAGAAACAAATAATTTACAGAAACTTCACCAAAGTAATGTCACAAACATTTTGTATAAGTCATTGTAACTACGACAATATGTGTCATTATTTAATTGGATCTATGATAGATGGGATAGTTATTAGTATTTATTTTTCTAAATTAATCTATTTTAAACACATGTGAATTTGAAATGAATGCCAAATATTTCCTCTTGATAGAATAATCAAATGTGTTGTCAAAAGTTATTCATTTATAATTCATTCATTCAAAATTGTTCTGTCATTGTGGGAGTTGAAATATGGGAATATACGCAAGTATCCTCTATGCTAAGGTACATGAATCAATCGAAAGTTGCGCAAAATTTAACTACGACAGGAACTATCGCAAAAACTACACCGTCAGATCCAAATTGGTATGGGACTATGTAGGAAAGCTAAACAAGCTTGACAGAGAAAATAAAGTAACGCTGTACTGTGTGCTAGGATACACTGGCATAGAGGGAAATGAAGCAGTCGAACACCTAGCAAACAAATGTTCTAGTAATCACTTTATAGACCCGGAACACTTTTGTGGTATGTCTGTCATTATAACAACTGTTCAATGTCAACTATTGATCATGCTGGTAATCCTTTTGTCATAGTGACGTTTATAAAAAAAAACAACAAAATGAACCCCATCCACAAAAGTTTAAATGAAGAAATAAGGAAACAATGGATGAAAGCCTGGAAAGAACTTCCAGGGTTAAGACAATCCAAAGCAATGTTCGGATCTTTTAACCTGAAAAGAATAAAAGCTTGCTTGAAACTAAGCAGGAACAATCTTTGAATTCTGAATTCTTAGAGGAAGATAACAGATTCTGCAGCTCAGCAGAGGAAACCCCCATACATCTGCTCAAGGAATGCGGATCAGGACTAGACGAGGCGCTGTAAATGGGTAAGTATACCAACGATGGTTGCAGAAAATTTAATTTAAAACATTTGAATTTAATTAAAAATTTGGAAAACCAGTAGTATTATTTTGTCATTGTAACATTTACTCCGGCATTTTAACATTTACCGTTTGACATTATTTTGATAATATTTAAATGGTTATCATAATGGCGTTTAAGTTGTAATCATGACATTTTGCTATATTGAAATGGATTTGTAGCTGGCGAGGAAATACTTTGTAATGTCGTCTGAGATATTACTGGCGTGAGTCGGGAGCGCCATTCACGCCGGAATTCTATTTTTACTGACGGACGGTAGAAGAAGAAAATATGATCGTAAAGCTTTTATGTCTGGGACAGAGGGAGCAGGGATCATTCAAAAGAATAGAGAAAGAGAGAGAGGAAAGGAAAGTTTTGACCGAAAGAAGAAAAATAGAGATAGACTAGACTAGGCAGATAAAAGGATCTGTCTGTATGTCTACGCATGAAAGCGCTCAATCCATTTTTTTAAATTCTTTTTAAAACGTTTTCGAATTTTAAACCGTTTCACCATGGATTAATAAATCGACGAACAATTTCCTTAACTGGGCACAAAGATATATAGGTACTCCATAAATGTTAAATTTTTTATAAACGTCACTATGACAAAAGGATTATCAGCATGATCAATAGTTGACATTGAACAGTTGTCATAATGACAGAAGAATTGCCATAGCTACTAAAGCATTGACAGAACAACTGTTATTACGTCAAAAGCAATTCTCATAATAACAAAACAACTATTTAAATGACAGAGTTATTTAAATTATAGATTGTCTAGTGTTAACTATCTAGTTTGTCTGTCTTTTTCTAATTTTTCATTTAGATTATATTAAAAATCTGGTTTTGCGATACGAAAACAAGTTCGAGTAGGTTCAGTGAGCACGAGATATTAACAACAAAAAACAACCAAATCGGATTTTACATGAATCACCCAATAAACCTCAATTTAGATTACTTTAATATGTTAATTGAATATGATATAGGCGCCTTATTTGGTTTAAGGTCAAATATTAGTTGAAGTAATAAATGAATGCTAGTAAAACTATATAAATTAGTTTTCTAGGAAGAGGCTCAAATTAAAGCAGTCCGAAGTTGAGATAACAACGCCGAAGATAATATAAACATGTCTAGACGATGAAGAGTTTTCGAAATTGTCGAATCCGTCTTTGTTTCACGCCGAGTCTGTGACTCATTTCGAGATTTAGTGAGCGATCTGCACCATTGACTTTCCCTGAATAGAATAAACACGATTTTGTTTCACTTATAAATTTTAACCGACAAAATTTACCTTTTTTTTTTTTTTTTAATTGTCTATATAACAATTTTATCGTGATTGTTATTTTTCATAAAAAAAAAAACAATTTTTCAATTGTCTACGGTCAAACAAACGTCTTTTTATATTGTTATATCGTTGGGTCAATTGTTCTCTGTTAAGACAAATGTTGTCTTATTCTTTTATTATTAATATTGTTCTGACATTGCTACTATTATTCTATCATTGCGAAAATTATTCTGTCAATTGTAAATTGAAATTTTGACAATCGTTACTTCATTGACATAAACTACAAAATAGTTGTCAAAGTTTCAGAAATGTCACAATTTTGCGATCATTGTGACATTTGTTCTGAAACTTTGACATTGATGTTATTTTGTCATTAACACAAAACTTGTGTAAGATAGACAAGACTAGACCTAACAAGAGAAAACAATACAATTTGTGAACTAATTTTGTGTTTATCTTATCTTTGTTCTAGCTGAATAAGCTTAAAGTTTTAAATAGAAACTTAGATAGTATACATAGCGACACATTCTGAACTAGTCTATATAGATACAACAACCAGTTGCTTCTTTAAGTAAATTCCACGAAAACTAGTGTATAAGAAGTTGATTTAGAAAGTCTGTGTGACTGAAATAAAGTCTATTTATATGCATAGGCCATGTAAATTCCATTCAAAACTAGTTAGTCTAGATAGTATGCAGTTTAATTAGAAACATAGTAAAGCATTTAAAAACCATGCAGTCTACATACTAGCACTAAACACAAATATATGAAGGGTGCAGTGAACAACGAACGTTTTTATGTTAACTTAATTTCCCGACTAATTACGCAATTGTTTACATTTACACCAAACATTGAAAATATGTTTATTAGCAAGTAAAATGAAGACGTTTGAATGGGAACTAAGTCTTGGCTGTTGAGTGCTAGATAAAGTTAGTTTTGTATTGAGCGATTGATTTGTTCTTGCCTGTGACGGGGTGAGCGTACAGTTGATGTACTTCCACGTTTTAGCGGTCTCTGTGCAATTGCACTCGGCGATCTCGCACAGTTCGCTATCTCGCAGATTCCTCTTCGCCACGACCCCCTCGCCCGCGCACAACAGCACCCACACCAAGCACAGCACGACGACGACAATCCACTTTGCCCCCATGACGCCAAACACATTCTCTCATGTCCCACGATTAACTCGACATTTCTGCCATTTACTTTGCTAAAATCAAACAAATCCACACAAACACACACACACACTTTAAACTAAAACTAACTCCTCTGTTCGTTGTTTCGGTCGGACTGGTCTCGTCTTTCTCTGGTGGCTTGTCGCGAGTAGTGGGGGGAGACATGTGATGATGAACTTTTGCCAGACAAAGACGGGATTAGTTTTTTCCGAGCGTGCACAACTACTCTAGCACAGAAACTAACTTTGCTCATTTTGCTCTTCTAACTCATTACACGCACACTACTAACTCTTAACAATTTTTATCAATCTAGTCTAACTAGAACACATTCAGACGATCAACACTTCACAATATACACACAATTTTACTCAGTAAACGAAACCCGTTTCTCAGCTTTAAGTAGCCAATAAATACTTTAGATTTACTCAAGTTAGCAGTAAAAAATAATAGCCTTGTCATTTCTAATCTTGCCTAATTTTGACTAGTTCAACCTAGTCAGTTAAACTAACTAGTCAATTCGCGTCAAATAATAATAATAATAATCTTTATTGTAACCAAAAGGAACAAATGGCTATCGACCATTAGGTCTTTCTGCCATTATCGTCTATTTATGCGTAAGTACCACTCGACTGGATTACGTAATTTGGACAAGCTGTTTCGTTACGTCCGACTGTAATTGAGGTGTCAAACCGGCACCGGAGGAAACCTTCTCGGAATTTTAATTAGGAAACCCTCCATTCAGGAAACACCAACCATCCATCCATCATTTATTACTAAATTGTAGTTTTTTTTTTTGAAGTAATCATTTTTAGCTGCGATTTAAGAAAAACTAAATTTGATTTAATTTGTCGTGTAGGGTTCATTCGAATGAGAGGCTGTTTCTTAAAGACTTCGTGGGATGCGTGGCGGGGTCGAGCGGCGGTCGTCTGGCGCAGTGGTTGCAGCCAGGAAGCCGTGTGGACCCATCCAAATGTCACGTGGTCTACTCCAGGGAAGAGTTGCGTTGCGGATGGCCGGCCACCATCACCCTTCTCACCTGCGACCAATACAAGGAAATCGTCTACGTGCCAAACATGAAGGCAACTACAACGAAATTTCACGAATTTCAGATAATTTTCGGATTTATTTGTATATAGGTTGAGATTAAGGCTATACCGATTGATAAGAAAGAGTTGGGCGATTGCGACGCCGGCAGGAAGATGAGGAGAGTCAGTCAACCGGATCCATTAACCTTCGGAGGACTTCCTCCTCCTCCGCTTCACCACGTCTACGAACCGACGATTCGCGACAAAATGTGTTTCCACTCGATCACCGTCATGAAGGTATTAGGCTACCAAATCTCCAGTCTTAATCACTCCACGCTTTATTTCCTCAGCCCTACCAGAATTACTCGTTTGAGGAACTCAGGTACTCCTCACCGCCCGTCAAAAGATCTAGCGAAAACATGTTAGTAAGGCCCAACGAGGACGGAACCTACAGCGCTACTTGGACTCCCGCATCAATCGGTTGTTATTCCATTTTAATCAACATCGATGGATACGAAATGGAGGAGGTAGACAGACACAATTAACGCTTCCTCAAGCGTTAATATCGAAAGTGACAAATATTTTGTTTGTTTAGCAATTTAGCGTGGAGGTTAAAGAGCCTCCGCAGGGTATGACACCGCCGAGTCAAAACTTAGCGAAGAAATCCACCTACCAGCCGAGCAAGTTGCGAAAGTTTGTGGCGAAAAATTCGGCCGGCTTGAGGATTCGCGCTCATCCCTCGTTACAGAGCGAACAGATCGGCGTGGTTCACGTCAACGGAACGATAGCCTTTATAGACGAAGTAATACTCCATTTTGAACATTTTGAACACGTCAATGATTAAATTGATTTTTAGATTCATAATGACGATGGGGTGTGGTTAAGGCTATCGGCCGACACGATCAAGCAGTACTGCAGTACGGCAATCATAGAAGCCTGGTGTTTACAGTACAATCAGCATTTAGGTAAAACGTTGCTGTTGCCCGTCGAGGAGCCCAAATCCATCTTGGATCAGGTTCTATCTGATACAATCATGCGAAAAGTACCAGAAATACATGACAGGTAACAACAATTTCTTAAATATAATCAAATTCACAGAGTTATGTGAAATTTATTGATGAATGTTAAACCTACTAGCAAATATCAAACCTATTCACTGTTATATATTAGATATAATGTTGTTGTAGACGTAAAGCTTCCACTGGATTTAGTGGAGGATATCAGGTGATAAAGTGCGGGGCGTCCGGTCACAATGTTCGTTCTAGACCGAGCCTGAAGGCGGCTCCAGTGGGAATGCTCGTCTTGGGCAACATGATCGGCGTCAGCGAATACATCGTAAACGCGGACGGCTGCTGGGTCCTCCTCGACAAAGCCACTAAAGAGAAATACTGTTTTAACGTTGACGGTGACGCTTGGTCCTTAGCCATGGGCCATAACAACACACTATATTTAGGAACTGTCAATCCCTTAGATAAAGGTAACTATTTATATGTTATATGTTAAAATATGCATTGAAATGAATTTCAATTATGAGACTGTGTATCTTTTTGGTTAGAGTCTGCAAATCAATTGTCGTTAAATGTGGCGAAAGCAAAAGGTTTCGATTTCAATGCAATCCAGAGCAAATCGTCGGCCGATCATCCGTTTTCATTTGGCGTAAGTCCGGTGCCAACGCCACCTGTCCGTTTGACAGAAGCGACACTGTCGACAGGCAGTGGTAATCCATTCGTGTTTGGTGACGGACGATCCGATTCTCCCAAGGTACCACGACGCGAGAAGAAAGATACCAAATGGACGGGACTGCCGAAATGGTTTAAGGGGGACGATGCCAAGGAAGCCGAATTTAGCGGTGTTTCCGTTAAGGAACTGGTTAAAGCTATTGGTGAGTCCAGGGCTAATGGGAACGGCGTTACTCCTCCAGATACACCTAAAAGAGCTTGTAGTCCTAGAGGAACTCCATTTTCATCTAAACCGATGAGCAGGAGTTCCAGCCCTGTTGCAATTCCACGTAAGTCGCCGGTTTTAGAAGTTTCTTTTTTTTTTAGTTAAAATATTAATGATTTTAAAGCACGTTCAACCTTAGTTCAAGATAGCACATCAAGTAGTCCTCCTGTATTCGGTTCACCAAGGAGTATAGGAATCTCACCTTTGGGTAAAAGACTTACTTTTTCTACAAAAATTTACACTTTTATTACTGTTTGTTGCTATAGTGACAGGACAAGAGTTGGCGCGCAGTAGTTCCAACCAATCGGATACCAGTGCTTTGTTAAGCAGCATAACAAGGGACGTATCACATTCCAAGGATTTGTCTCCGTCTCCAAGCGGTAGTTCGTTGCATACACAGAGCGAAAGTCCTAAGAGGGAAATTGTTGAAGTCGAGCCACCATCGCCGAGTCCATCGAGAAGGTTGATGCAAACTGGAACTCAGACTTCGCCCGAAAATGCCTCAGATGCTCCACCATTGAAAGGATCTTTTTCTATCGGTACGGCGAACAAGGAAGAAAGATTGTCGCCGAAACCTGTGCGAAAAGAGAGGGCTATTAGTAAGGGTCGTGCCAAACGGGCGATCTCTCCTGCCAGTTTCCAACAGTTACCGGCTGCCAGTAATAAAGTCCAGTACCCGATCAGCGAACCGGTTAAAGAAGCAATGAGTCCTTCGGTAGCTGAATCGCTCAGGGCCGTTTTTGCCGCATTCCTCTGGCACGAAGGTACAAATTAGAACTAATCAATAAGTAGAGTCAGTTGTCAGACTTTAGATATATTTGCCAGTTGTCAAACAGTTTGGTGACTGTCACTATGATATATAAGCACTTGGCTTGTGCGGGCCGAGAGAGTGAGCATCACAAGGTATCTCGTATCGCTCTGTCTTCGTCTAGTACAATCCAAAAGACATTTTTCCTTGCAAATACAACAGTATTCTACTATTTTATTTTTGAAATCAACTTTCATTAAAATAAATAAACTTCGGTTTATAATATGCTCACCGATTGAACGATCTCACTCTCTTGATACAACTCAATACAATTAGCTTTTCGCTCTGACTGTATCACATCCTCCCACTCACGAATTCATTGTTGGCTAGACAAGGATGAAAGGAACGCTCCCCTTGGAACGCTCTCTCGGCCCAGCGCTCGTTCCAGTTAGTATATATTTCAGTATATATGTAACATTGAATAACTTCAATCAATTAATTCTCATTTTTAAGGTATTGTTCATGATGCTATGGCGTGCGCGTCCTTTTTAAAATTCCATCCAACTTTGCCTAAACAGGGTGCATTAGTGGTGACCCGCCAATCAAACTCTGAACATCCCGTTGACAAACGTCGTCAGGAACTGACAAGGGAAGAACGAGCCAGGCAACGCCACTCTGTCGAGGTGACCAACGCCGGCAACTACCTCCACATCCAGCCGTCCACCCTCGAATCTTTGACTAGATCGGCCGCCAACGCCAGCGCAAATCGCAACAGAAACCGCAAAATGACGGAGAGTACGATTCGCGAAGATGTCGCCATTTCCGCGGACAATCCTTACGGTTACCAGACTATTTCCGTTTTACCACCGGCATTGAAATGTCTGGTTTTCTTGTGGGAAGAGTTGACGAGCAACTGTCTTCAAGCTATCACGCAGCAGATGAATCTTGTCACCAGTCCGCAGCATGCGCAAAAAGGCAAAAAATACGAGAAAATGGCCGCGAAGGACAAGGAGAAAAACATTGCTGTGGACAAGGAGAGCAAGAAAAGCAGAAAGAAGAAAGGCGTACCAAGAAATTATTTAGGTGAGATTTTTGTTTGATATTTGTTTATTCCTCATTTCGTATACGTTAAGTATTATTTCGTATAAGTTTTATTCAAATTTTTTCCGCCCATTAGAGGAAATTGGTTTTTCTTCATTTTTGCACGCGAATCAAGATCGTGAGACCCTGTGCGAATTGTGCGGCGACAGCTTTCCTCATCCGGTGACCTACCACATGCGACAGAACCATCCCGGCTGCGGCCAACACGCCGGCAGCAAGGGATACAACTCCGGAGGTAATTACTGCCTAGGGTGGGCGGGTAACTGCGGCGAGGGCGGGGTCCTCGGCAGCTCGTGGTACTTATTATGCGAGGGTTGTCGCGAAAAATTCATGAAGACATCCAAGGGCAAAACAACGGGGAAACCGGCGGAGACTGTAATCAGAACCAAGACGATCTCCAGTTACAGAAGGAAATCCAACTTTGTGAAATCGTTGAATTCGCCCAGTGCTGGCTGCATTTCAACAGACGCTCACGTGATAATGAAAAATAACGCCATGTTCTTGTTAGACTTGGCTAGTTCTGCAGATACGGGTCAGTCGACGACTATCTTCGGATGGTATCTTACAACCAAAATTAAATCTTTCTTTTTAGGAATCTCACATCAAAGAAGACCATCCTCATCCATGATGCCTTCGGTCTCTGAACACGGCTCTCCTCCCGACACCGGAGGTCCCTTCGGTTTAGCCCCTCCTTTCCAATGTCTACAATCACTGGGAGCCCATCCGGACGCTCGCGATGTCCCCTTCTACGAAGAAGTGCTTCGCAGACAGAGCTACATCGATGGTTTCGCACCCTCTAATGGTCCAAGACCTCTTTCCGAAGTTTCTTTGTCCGACGACGAGATGAGCAAAGGAATGAGGTTCCACCGTTCCGTCTCCATGGGGACTAACGGAATTCCTTGGTCCAAGGCCGGATTTGATGGGAGAATTATCATGTTGAGGAAGAGGAATAACAGCAGCAGCGAAATTATTAATGGTTTGCTATAGTTCATTATTTAAACAAATTCTCCACAGCTTTTTAATTAACACTTTCACACAATTGTTATTATTAATGTGATTTTTAGAAGGCGGATCATCACTCCTGTGCAACCCTTCGTCGGCTTTGCAGAAACTAGTTCCGCGAATGGATAATTCCGCAATAGTCTCCAACAATTCTCTTAATTCTGATCACGCACTCGACGGCTTGGCGCTTCTGCAACGTCCCGTCATGTCGTTCCTCGTTCAACAGCACGACCTCGACTCTCTACAGTTAGCCATGAAGCAGGCCCTCAGAAAAGCCATGTGCAGAGTGTACGCTATGCAAGCCCTGAACTGGCTCCTTCGCTCTGTCACACAGCCGGTCTGCCTGCACGACCTTCTCTGGTGGTTCGTAACCTCGTTAACTCCGTCCGACATCGAGATCGAAACGGAAGACGACAATAAACCGCCCAGAAAAATCGACGAACAAGAGTTGAACGTTTGTGAACATCCCCTGTCGGATATTTCAATAGCCGGAGAGGCTGTTCATCCCCTACCGGAAACTTTTCACAATCTTTTGCAAACTATTGCGGATTTGATGGTTCTTTTGCCGATGGGATCAGGGCTGCAGCAGATGGCGGTGCGCTGTTGGGGACTTCGATTCGTTCCATCCGACCACTCGTTCCTACATAGGTCACAAGTAAGTTATTTACAGTTATTATATATTAAGTTTATTACTTATGAACAAAATATAGAAAGGCAATGAGATGAATTTTTGTTGTTGTAGGTTTTTAGTAACATCAGTAAGATTTTATCGAGAAGCGAAGAAATGGAAGACACAACTGTTTCTATGCACGAAAGTCACCATAGTAACATAAATTACTCCGTGGAAAGCTTAAAAGATCTCACAGCGTCTTTGGAAATCAAAGCCAGCAGCCGTCAGGCGATGGTCGGGAGTTTAACCGACGGCTCGACGGAAACCTTTTGGGAATCTGGCGACGAAGACAGAAATAAAACCAAAAGTATTGTGATTGCTTGTGCGCAAGGTCAACGTCCGAAACTGATTTGCATCCACGTGGACAATTGTCGAGATTTGGCGAATAAAGTCGCGAATATTACGTTTTATTCGGGGCCAAACACCGACGAGTTGGTGAAGCTGAGGAGTGTCGAGATTGAGACTAGATTGTTGGGCGGTTGGATCAACTGTCCACTACTAGAAGGCGCTCAAGACAGCGTGATCCGCTTAGAGCTCAAGGGTCCAGATAATTCAGCGAGAGTTCGGCAGATTCGCGTCTTGGGAGAAATTGATGGTGAGAGTTTGAAAGTTGGAAAACAGTATTCGGCGACGACGATTCAACAGCGGAATTGTGAGGCGGAGACCTTACGAGTTTTTCGGTTAATCACCGCTCAAGTTTTCGGAAAACTTATTTCGGTCGGCGAACAAGATCAACAACAACAACCACCACAACAACAGGAAAACGAGGCTTTGGTTAACGAGCCCTTGGAAGAAAGCAACGATCTTCGAGAACACATGGTCGGGATCCTATTCAGCCGCAGCAAACTGACCCACCTCCAAAAACAAGTCATAGTCCACATAGTGCAAGCGATAAGGAAAGAGACTATGCGAGTGAGAGAAGACTGGGAAACGCTGTTGTACGCTGCTCCGACCAACTCTGCGAGTTCTGGGAACAGTCAGGATGCCGCCGCCAAGGGATCTGATACATATTGCTTCGAGATGCTCTCCATGGTTTTAGCCCTTTCTGGCAGTTCCGTTGGAAGAGCGTACTTGTCGCACCAGGGCGGACTCATCGGAGACTTGATGAGTTTATTACACACAGGAAGCGCCAGAGTACAGAGACAAGTAACTATGTTTATACTATTAATTCGTAGTTGAAAACTAGAAGCTTCTGTCTAGTCTACAAGCTGAAATATCCAGCTGCAAAATTGATGTTTTTCTATAACAATTGAATTGTTTAGTTTTTATCTAAGTTATAATTCGTTTGTATTTTTTTTATAGGTAACTTCATTATTGAGGAGGATTTTGCCGGAAATCCCGCCAGAATCCTTCGCGAAGGTGATGGGCGTAGAAAATTTGCCACCCAAGGATTTCAGTATCGTCTCGGCCACCAACAAAACCGACAAGTTTAACACGAATAGGTATAATCTGTCCAAACACATCACAGTCTAAAGTTAGATCGGTTTAGTTTCCTTATTGGTCGAGTCATTTATTCATTTACTTTAATTGAAATTTGTCTTTTAGAGCTGGAATTCTCGACGTATTTCTGAGCGTCATAGCGAAATCTTTGACGGTTCAAGTGAAGATCAAAAGCAAAACTGGCAACGGAAACGGAGCCTCCTTGAAGGAAATCAACACAATCACATTGCTAACGTCCATTCCCCCCAAGGACAACTTGGGGGGACGTTGGTGGCTCCGAGGATGTGCTAATCGGAAGTTGGCCGAAGTCATAGTCCAATTGATCAAGGACATGGCGTCAGGAAAGCTATCGGAAGCTTGGGGAAATGTAACCAAAGGAGCCATTGCTCAGAATATTTTAAATTTGACTAATTTGAACGAAGAACAAAGATTGCCGTCAAGTTGTCTATGCACTCCCACGCTGTGGTTAGCTTTGGCTTCGCTTTGTGTACTGGACAAAGATCACGTGGAAAGATTATCTTCAGGTGAAGTTTTTTTTTTAAGGTTTGACTGTTAACTGTCATAGACGAACCGACAACGATAGATATTTCTTTAACCTGAGTGAGACAGAGAGAGAGAGAGAGAGAGAGACTAACTTTGAAATCTTAACACTACAAAAAATGTTAGTAACACTAAATGAAATTATTTGTCTAAATTTTGCTTTATTTGAAACCAGACGATTCCATCAATGTTACATTTCATCCATCTGAATCAATTCTTAACTTCCTTCTTTTTTAGGTCAATGGACGAAGGCTGATGGACAGCCAACTCCTCCTCGTCCAACCTGTACCAACCACGACGACGGCGAAACAAATGCCGTCGTCCAATGTACTACCTGCGGCAATTTGTGCGCCGACTGCGATCGCTTCCTCCACCTCCACCGTAAGACTCGCCACCACCAACGCCAAGTATGCAAAGAGGAGGAAGAAGCCATCAAGGTGGAACTGCACGAGGGCTGCGGTCGTACAAAACTCTTCTGGCTGTTGGCCTTGGCCGACGCCAGAACGTTGAAAGCGTTGATTGAGTATCGAGAGGGTGGGACTAGGAGCAGGGGGGCGGGGGCCAGTGGAGTTTGTAGGTTTTGCGGAGCCGTTGGTAGTTCGGGGCTTTTGGCTATCGGAAACGTTTGTGCAGATCAAGACTGTCAAGTACATAATGATATTTTAATTATCCTTTTGAAAATTTGTAATCTTGTTTTGTTTTGGCAGGAGTATGCAAGAACGGCTTGTTCAAAACTATTAAACTGTGGTCACATGTGCGGAGGCGTTCAAAACGAATCGCTATGTCTTCCTTGTCTCCACGGTTGCTCCTCCGCTTCCACGCTGAGACAGGACGCGGACGATATGTGCATGATTTGCTTCACCGAAGCTTTGTCCTGCGCTCCCGCCATTCAAGTATTAGCCCAAACATTCTATCCACATATTTCTCAAACTACTACTAATTGTATTTATTGCAGCTAAAGTGCGGACACGTATTCCATCTGCACTGTTGCAAAATGGTGTTGACCAAACGCTGGGCAGGACCCAGAATCACGTTCAGCTTCTCCCTCTGTCCAATTTGCAAGGTGAAACAAAACGAATTTTGTTTGATAATGGGTAGTGCCGGTTCAGACTGCATAAAATTTAGTTCTTAATAAGCTGCCACAAAACGAGAGTTTATATTGAATTCTAAATTTACTTTGATGGAAATTATATCCATTTTCCGAATTTTTCAAATTAAAATTTGTTTGTCCCCGCAGTTAAATCGATAAAAGATTTTGCTAAAATTATGTCCTACTACAACTATTTTCAGGGAAATGTGGAACATGAAGTTTTACGAGATTTGCTGGCCCCTGCCTTGGAGCTTTACAAGGACGTGAAGAGGAAAGCACTTATGCGTTTGGAGTACGAGGGGTTGCACACAGCCGACGCCATTATTGCTCCTGGAGCTAGGTTTTTCAACGACCCAGCTACGTACGCTATGGATAGATACGCCTATTACGTCTGTTTCAAGTGCAATAAGGTCAGTGATTATTAAGGAGCTAGTCAATACTGTGAAGATCAGAAGCTAAGATATTTAGTAACATAGTCGACACTTAAGTTCATTCCATTCCATTATTTCATAGTTTACTAAACTATGTAGACACGACTAAATTTCACATGGCCAGTGTACTTTTTATATGTTAAAAACTAGCCTAAGATCCTATCTAATCTTTTAGCAGAGAGATATTTTAATATAGAGTTAATTATATTCTCATCTATTCAATAATTTAGGCTTATTATGGTGGTGAGGCGCGTTGTGACGCGGAAGTGGGCGAGCAATACGATCCTGCCGAATTGGTATGCGGTGCGTGTTCGGACGTAGCCAGAGCCCAAATGTGCCCAAAACACGGCACGGACTTCCTAGAGTACAAGTGCAGATACTGCTGTTCCGTCGCGGTTTTCTTCTGTTTCGGCACCACACATTTCTGCAATCCCTGCCATGATGACTTTCAACGAGTCACGAATCTGCCCAGAAACGAACTTCCATCTTGTCCAGCAGGTAATTCAGCAAAATCTTTACTTAGAACTTTCTAGACTTTTACAGATGACTGAATATGAACTGGCTGCTTCTAGTTGGCTAAATTCTTCTTTCTTTTTTTAGGGGCGAAGGCCAAGCAGTTGGAGGGAGACGAATGTCCTCTTCATGTGAAACATCCCCCTACTGGAGAAGAATTTGCATTGGGCTGTGGAGTTTGCCGAAACGCTCACACATTTTAGTTTTTTTGCAAAAAAAAGGAGTTATTTATTCTATATATCTATTTATATATAAAGTAAGATGTGACAGTAAAAGATGTTAGTGTCAATATTAGCGAATATAACGTAATGTAAGAAATTTGAACGATTTTGTTGAAAATATTAAGACGTAAGTTGTTTTTAAGATTCAAATTTATTGTATAAATACAACATATGTTTCACCAACACTTCTTCATCTAATGATATACAAATTGTCAAAAAAACTAATAAATAATAATATTTGTACAATAAATTTGAAACTTGACAACAATTTATGTTTTTATCTTTATTATTGGGATGCAGTTTCAACAAGTAACTTCACCATCAATCAATTATAAATTTATCAATGACAAAGTTTCGAAAGAAAACAATCGTTAATATTTGGACTATTGTATCATTACCATAATTGATATGATATGACAAAAAGTAGTCAGTGTAAGATTTGTCAAGTTATTCTATAATATGAACATATAATTGTGGTGTTGTCAAATATTGAAATGAAGTCGAAGGTTTTTTGCCATTGTCTACTTAGTCTTTAGGCTGTTTATATTTATATTAGCTTAAGTTTTAATCATCAATCAAGACTGCACTTTTTTCTTTGTATAACCAATTTATTTCTAGTTTAATGTTATTTATTTATTTATGTAATTTTGGAAGTATTTCAAATTTTACAGATTTTTTTTCCTCTTACAATTACTTACTACTTATTCCTTAATGTACAGTAGCAAATAGAACATGATGGATCCTCTTGTTTACATCATCAGGGGGCTCGTTTTAGGTTCGTTTTGGGAGAGGTGGTTATTTATCCCACCATTTAAACCCAAATTTCCACCGCCCCGATGAACAAAACGTCATCAAATATTTACCCACACGGGAAACTTGGGCTAGTATAAAATAATCTCGCGGCACTTTTATCGGGTTACAAAAATTTCGCGGCACAGCTACCCTAAAAAAGGTTTGAATGAAACTGTAAGATTTTTTTATTATTTCCTTTAAGTTTATAGGAAGTTTGGTTAATTTCACCCTTAAATCACTTGATACAGAGAGTTTGCTCCAATACCTGTTTATTTGTACAATTTGTTGGCAAGTTCTCTGTGATTTCCCTGTCGAACAGAAACTGCCCGCATATCATCCGTCTGTATCTAGATAACAACCTTCCAAATTCGTAGATGGACTTCTCCTGCTCTCCGGTGGTGTCTGTCACCACGAAGTCCGACAAATGCAAATCTTGACTCTCCTCTGCCACAGAGTGCAGCTTTATTAATTTCTCCTTGATAAGCTTCTCCATCTCGACACTGACGTTGAAGGCCTTCTTCAGTTTGTGAGCGTGGCCCAGCTCCTCCTGGTGCATAGCGTAGAAGTTCTCTCAGCCGGGCAACGCGACCTCCGCGGGCCCTTTATTCGCGGACATGCCCAGGTAGGCGTTAGATTAAATTATCTACAATTTGATATAAGATACAACTAAATTACTTAACAATTAATGCCAATTTAAAGCAAATTATGATAATTAAAAAAATCGATTTTTATTGCTTTTACAAATTTTCTCAAAAATTATTACTCAAACCCAATTTTTAGCAACATTATGTGAAACTAGACTAAATTATCTACAATTTGATATAAGATACAACTAAATTACTCAACAATTAATGCCAATTTAAAGCAAATTATGATAAATAAAAAAATCGATTTTTATTGCTTTTACAAATTTTCTCAAAAACTATTACTCAAAACCAATTTTTAGCAACATTATGTGAAACTAGACTAAATTATCTACAATTTGATATAAGATACAAAAAATATTACTCAAATCCAATTTTAAGCAACATCGTGTGAAACTAGACTAAATTATCTACAATTTGATATAAGACACAACTAAATTACTCAACAATTGTTGCCCATTTTAAACAAATTATGATAATTCAATAAATATATTATTTTTGTTTTTTCAAATTTTCTCAAAAGCTATTACTCAAAACCAATTTTAAGCAACATTATGTGCAACTAGACTAAATTATCTACAATTTGATATAAGACACAACTAAATTACTCAACATTTAATGCCAATCTTGAGCAAATTATGAAAATTTTAAAAATAGATTTTTTTTGTTTTTTCAAATTTTCTCAAAAACTATTACTCAAAACCAATTTTAAGCAACATCGTGTGAAACTAGACTAAATTATCTACAATTTGGTATAAGACACAACTAAATTATTTAACAATTAATGCCAATTTAAAGCAAATTATGATAATTAAAAAAAATAGTTTTTTTAATTTTTTTAAATTTTAACCAATTTTTAGCAACATTATGTGAAACTAGACTAAATTATCTACAATTTGATTTAAGATACAACTAAATTACTCAACAATTAATGCCAATTTAAAGCAATTATGATAATTAAAAAAATCGATTTTTTTATTTTTTTAAATTTTCTCAAAAACTGTTACTCAAAACCAATTTTTAGCAACATTATGTGAAACTAGACTAAATTATCTACAATCTGATATAAGATACAACTAAATTACTCAACAATTAATGCCAATTTAAAGCAATTATGATAATTAAAAAAATCGATTTTTTTATTTTTTTAAATTTTCTCAAAAACTGTTACTCAAAACCAATTTTTAGCAACATTATGTGAAACTAGACTAAATTATCTACAATCTGATATAAGATACAACTAAATTACTCAACAATTAATGCCAATTTAAAGCAATTATGATAATTAAAAAAATCGATTTTTTTATTTTTTTAAATTTTCTCAAAAACTATTACTCAAAACCAATTTTTAGCAACATCATGTGAAACTAGACTAAATTATGTACAATTTGATATAAGATACAACCAAATTACTCAACAATTAATGCCAATTTAAAGCAAATTATGATAATTAAAAAAAATCGATTTTTATTGCTTTTACAAATTTTCTAAAAAAATATTACTCAAAACCAATTTTTAGCAACATCATGTGAAACTAGACTAAATTATCTACAATTTGATATAAGATACAACTAAATTATTTAACAATTAATGCCAATTTAAAGCAAATTATGATAATTAAAAAAAATAGTTTTTTTAATTTTTTTAAATTTTAACCAATTTTTAGCAACATTATGTGAAACTAGACTAAATTATCTACAATTTGATATAAGACACTACTAAATTACTCAACAATTAATGCCAATTTTAAACAAATTATGATAATTCAAAAAATAGATTTTTTTTGTTTTTTCAAATTTTCTCAAAAAATATTACTCAAATCCAATTTTAAGCAACATCCTGTGAAACTAGACTAAATTATCTACAATTTGATATAAGACGCAACTAAATTACTCAACAATTATTGCCAATTTTAAACGAATTATGATAATTCAAAAAATATATTATTTTTGTTTTTTCAAATTTTCTCAAAAGCTATTACCCAAATCCAATTTTAAGCAACATCTTGTGAAACTAGACTAAATTATCTACAATTTGATATATGACACAACTAAATTACTCAACAATTAATGCCAATTTTAAGCAAATTATGATAATTTTAACAATAGAATTTTTTTGTTTTTTCAAATTTTCTCAAAAAATATTACTCAAAACTAATTTTAAGCAACATCGTGTGAAACTAGAATAAATTATCTACAATTTGATATAAGACACAACTAAATTACTCAACAATTAATGCCAATTTTGATCTAATTATGATAATTTTAAGAAAAGAATTTTTTTGTTTTTTCAAATTTTCTCAAAAAATATTACTCAAATCCAATTTTAAGCAACATCGTGTGAAACTAGACTAAATTATCTACAATTTGATATAAGACACAACTAAATTACTCAACAATTAATGCCAATTTTGATCTAATTATGATAATTTTAAAAATAGAATTTTTTTGTTTTTTCAAATTTTCGCAAAAAATATTACTCAAAACCAATTTTAAGCAACATCGTGTGAAACTAGAATAAATTATCTACATTTTGATATAAGACACAACTAAATTACTATCAATTAATGCCAATTTTAAGCAAGTTATGATAATTTTAAAAATCGTTTTTTTTTCGTTTTTTCAAATTTTCTCAAAAAATATTACTCAAATCCAATTTTAAGCAACATCATGTGAAACTAGACTAAATTATCTACAATTTGATATAAGACACAACTAAATTACTCAACAATTAATGCCAATTTTGATCTAATTATGATAATTTTAAAAAAAGAATTTTTTTGTTTTTTCAAATTTTCTCAAAAAATATTACTCAAATCCAATTTTAAGCAACATCGTGTGAAACTAGACTAAATTATCTACAATTTGATATAAGACACAACTAAATTACTCAACAATTAATGCCAATTTTGATCTAATTATGATAATTTTAAAAATAGAATTTTTTTGTTTTTTCAAATTTTCGCAAAAAATATTACTCAAAACCAATTTTAAGCAACATCGTGTGAAACTAGAATAAATTATCTACATTTTGATATAAGACACAACTAAATTACTATCAATTAATGCCAATTTTAAGCAAGTTATGATAATTTTAAAAATCGTTTTTTTTTCGTTTTTTCAAATTTTCTCAAAAAATATTACTCAAATCCAATTTTAAGCAACATCATGTGAAACTAGACTAAATTATCTACAATTTGATATAAGACACAACTAAATTACGCAACAATTATTGCCAATTTTAAACAAATTATGATAATTTTTTCAATTAATACAATTTGATATAAGACACAACTAAATTACTCAACAATTAATGCCAATTTTAAGCAAATTATGATAATTTTAAAAATAGTTTTATTTTTGTTTTTTTCAAATTTTCTCAAAAACTATTACTCAAAAACAGTTTTAAGCTACATAATGTGAAGCTAGACTAAATTATCTACAATTTGATATAAGACGCAACTAAATTACTCAACAATTTATGCCAATTTTATGACTTTTAAGTCATCGTCAAATGCAATTATTCTTGCGAATTTTTTTTAAATGCTTAGACAGTTTAGTAGATATATTCATCCCCTAGTAGGAAATGAAATAAAATGTTAGAAAAGTTAAAATTTAGAGCAATTTGACGGTCCAGCAATTAAACAGTGCTGCGTCGAGTGAGTGCATTTTAAGTCATCGTCAAATGCAATTATTTTTACAATTTTTTTTTAAATGCTTATACAGTTAAGTAGATATATTCATCCCCTAATAGGAAATGAAAGGAAATGTGAGAAAAGGTAAAATTTAGAGCAATTTGACAGACGAGCAATAAAACAGTGCTGCGTCGAGTGAGTGCATTTGAGGTAATCGTCAAATGCAATTATTTTTGCGAATTTTTGTCAATGTTTATACAGTTAAGTAGATATATTCATACCGTAGTAGGAGATGAAATCAAATGTTAGAAAAGAATTTTCAAATTTAGAGCAATTTGACGGTCCAGCAATAAAACAGTGCCGCGTCGAGCTGGTGTATTTTAAGTCTTGGTGAAATTTTATTATTTCTTCAATTTTTTTTAATGCTTCGGTAGATAAGTAGATAAATTTAGCCCCTGTGGGAATTGAAAGAAAATGTGAGAAAATGTAAAATTTACTTCTATTTACCCCTATTGCAATAAAACAGTGCCCGGCGAACAAAAGTGGGGTGGAATACATTTATCTTTGCGAATTTTTGCAAAAGCTTTTACACATGTCTAGGTACATATATTCACTAGTGATGTGTGAAAGAAAATTTGAGAAAAGTTTTAAAATTTACTGCAATTTGACGTTCTGGTTATGAAACGGTGCTACGTGGAGCAGCAGCATTTTAAGTTTGGTCGTTATTCAATTGTTTTTTATATTTCGAAAAATGTTTTATTTCGTTATTAGGTACATTCATTCTCTAGTGATATTTGAAAGAAAAATTGAGAAATGTTGTAAATTACTACCTCTTTTGGATTTTTCTATTAAATGGCAACTGCGTGGAATGCACTTTTTTAAATAATCGCTGTGCGCTTATTATTAGGAATTTTGTAAGATTTCCTTCTTGAGAAATGAAGGTAATACTGTGGCCTAATAGATGGTGAAAATTATATTGGAAAATTTTGGAAAATAATACACTTTGACGTTCCGCGTTTAAGAAGTGAGTAAAAGTGGATATTTGTTGACTTTTAATATGATTATTATGCCTATGTGTAAAAAGAAAATTTAATTTTGTTGGAATATTTTATGATGTGCAACAGTTCTGTGAAGACAATTTTGAAAAATCCCAATGAATAAGAAAGTTATAGCCTTTTGAAATAAAAATTTTACGCAAAATTTTTATTGCTGAAAGTACATTGAATTGAAAAATTCACTTTGTTTTTTACCACACTTATATTATGTAAAAATATTATATAACTTATTATTCACAGTTATATAAATTTCTACACATATCACGACTCGAGTTTCGACGTTTGACGGTCATTTTCAAGTGGTCACTTGAAAATGACCGTCAAACGTCGAAACTCGAGTCGTGATATGTGTAGAAATTTATATAACTGTGAATAATAAGTTATATAATATTTTTACATAATATAAGTGTGGTAAAAAACAAAGTGAATTTTTCAATTCTATGTAAGTATGGATTACCACGTAGTAACTGTCGCAACCATCCTATTCATTGCTGAAAGTTATTGCCAGTTTCACACCGGTGTTAGTTATCCTATTCTATTTCTAAGGAAAACGGATATATCAGGGTTATTTTATTTTGTTTCTTACACGAATGAAATCGAAGTGCTGAAAACGGTTTTCCGGTCTATTTGGCTCTGAAGTTACAAATAAACAAATTTTATATTTTTCTTCGCTGTACACAATCACATATTTCCTACTGATTTGACGCTGTCATAACTTTTGAACCGCTCACCACAGAGACTTCTAGTCTTCACCAATCGATTCAGCGTCCCAAAATTAGTCCGAAAACGTATATAATATTCCCTGGGAAGCTTTCAGTTAAGAAATACCATCGACTCGGAAAGTCTAGACCGCGGAAACGACGAAATGCTAGAAAATCGATTTTTTCAAAATCGTTATTTTTCTAGTCACAGCAAAATTTAAAAATGTTTCTCAAAGCATTTTTGCTGCTGATTACAGATATGCAAATTATATTTCGCTAGCTCTTTCGGTTCACTTTCGCCTGCAAAAATTGAAGAAATTTTTATGAAATTTCGGCGCTCTAGTGGAGATCACGGAAAGTCGTGATTTTCCGGCGGACAATCTTGGTGAATTCGTGGGAAAATGACCTTCTGAAAACGATGCCGCAATCCGTTTTTAATTATATGCAACCGTTTCCGAGATATCTACTTCGCAATTCGAGAATCGGGTAAATTTCAGTTTGAAATTTATCGACGAATTAATGAATATTTTCGGACAATTTACACATCGACTTGTTCGTCTTGTCGTGTAGTTTCTCTGTGCCAAAAATGATTTCGCTGCTCTTTACGGTTTTCGAAAAAAACGAAAAAAACCGAAAAAGCATGTATTTTTCGAGCGAAATGATGGAAAATTTTTGTCGAAAATATTGTTGAAATTTTTTTTCGTGATTTTTTTTTTGGTTACACTAATGAAATCGAAGTGCCCAAAACGGTTTTCCGGTCTATTTCGCTCTAAAGTTACAAATAAACAAATTTTATATTTTTCTTCGCTGTACACAATCACAGATTTCCTACTGATCTGACGCTGTCATAACTTTTGAACCGCTCACTACAGAGACTTCTAGTCTTCACCAATCGATTCAGCGTCCCAAAATTAGTCCTAAAACGTGTATAATATTCCCCGGGAAGCTTTCAGTTAAGAAATACCATCGACTCGGCAAGTCTAGACCGCGGAAGCGACGAAATGCGAGAAAATCGATTTTTTCCAAATCGTTATTTTACTAGTCACAGCAAAATTTAAAAACGTTTCTGAAAGCATTTTTGCTGCTGATTACAGATATGCAAATTATATTTCGCTAGCTCTTTCGGTTCACTTTCGCCTGCAAAAATTGAAGAAATTTTTATGAAATTTCGGCGCTCTAGTGGAGATCTCGGAAAATCGTGATTTTCCGGCGGACAATCTTGGTGCATTCGTGGGAAAATGACCTTCTGAAAACGATGCCGCAATCCGTTTTTAATTATATGCAACCGTTTCCGAGATATCTACTTCGCAATTCGAGAATCGGGTAAATTTCAGTTTGAAATTTATCGACGAATTAATAAATATTTCCGGACAATTTACACATCGACTTGTTCGTCTTGTCATGTAGTTTCTGTGTGCCAAAAATGATTTCGCTGCTCTTTACCGTTTTCGAAAAAAACGAAAAAAACCGAAAAAGCATGTATTTTTCGAGCGAAATGATGGAAAATTTTTGTCGAAAATTTTGTTGCAAATTTTGTTTGTGTTTTTTTTTTGGTTACACGAATGAAATCGAAGTGCCCAAAACGGTTTTCCGGTCTATTTCGCTCTAAAGTTACAAATAAGCATATTTTATATTTTTCTTCGCTGTACACAATCACAGATTTCCTACTGATCTGACGCTGTCATAACTTTTGAACCGCTCACTACAGAGACTTCTAGTCTTCACCAATCGATTCAGCGTCCCAAAATTAGTCCTAAAACGTATATAATATTCCCCGGGAAGCTTTCAGTTAAGAAATGCCATCGACTCGGGAAGTCTAGACCGCGGAAGCGACGAAATGCGAGAAAATCGATTTTTTCAAAATCGTTAATTTTCTAGTCACAGCAAATTTTAAAAACGTTTCTGAAAGCATTTTTGCTGCTAATTACAGATATGCAAATTATATTTCGCTAGCTCTTTCGGTTGACTTTCGCCTGCAAAAATTGAAGAAATTTTTATGAAATTTCGGCGCTCTAGTGGAGATCACGGAAAGTCGTGATTTTCCGGCGGACAATCTTGGTGAATTCGTGGGAAAATGACCTTCTGAAAACGATGCCGCAATCCGTCTTTAATTATATGCAACCGTTTCCGAGATATCTACTTCGCAATTCGAGAATCGGGTAAATTTCAGTTTGAAATTTATCGACGAATTAATGAATATTTCCGGACAATTTACACATCGACTTGTTCGTCATGTCGTGTAGTTTCTGTGTGCCAAAAATGATTTCGCTGCTCTTTACCGTTTTCGAAAAAAACGAAAAAAAACGAAAAAGCATGTATTTTTCGAGCGAAATGATGGAAAATTTTTGTCGAAAATTTGGTTGCAAATTTTGTATGTGTTTTTTTTTTGGTTACACGAATGAAATCGAAGTGCCCAAAACGGTTTTCCGGTCTATTTCGCTCTAAAGTTACAAATAAGCATATTTTATATTTTTCTTCGCTGTACACAATCACAGATTTCCTACTGATCTGACGCTGTCATAACTTTTGAACCGCTCACTACAGAGACTTCTAGTCTTCACCAATCGATTCAGCGTCCCAAAATTAGTCCTAAAACGTATATAATATTCCCCGGGAAGCTTTCAGTTAAGAAATGCCATCGACTCAGGAAGTCTAGACCGCGGAAGCGACGAAATGCGAGAAAATCGATTTTTTCAAAATCGTTATTTTTCTAGTCACAGCAAATTTTAAAAACGTTTCTGAAAGCATTTTTGCTGCTAATTACAGATATGCAAATTATATTTCGCTAGCTCTTTCGGTTGACTTTCGCCTGCAAAAATTGAAGAAATTTTTATGAAATTTCGGCGCTCTAGTGGAGATCTCGGAAAGTCGTGATTTTCCGGCGGACAATCTTGATGCATTCGTGGGAAAATGACCTTCTGAAAACGATGCCGCAATTCTGTTTTAATTATATGCAACCGTTTCCGCGATATCTACTTCGCAATTCGAGAATCGGGTAAATTTCAGTTTGAAATTTATCGACGAATTAATGAATATTTCCGGACAATTTACACATCGACTTGTTCGTCTTGTCGTGTAGTTTCTGTGTGCCAAAAATGATTTCGCTGCTCTTTACCGTTTTCGAAAAAAACGAAAAAAACCGAAAAAGCATGTATTTTTCGACCGAAATGATGGAAAATTTTTGTCGAAAATTTTGTTGCAAATTTTTTTCGTGTTTTTTTTTTGGTTACACGAATGAAATCGAAGTGCCCAAAAAGATTTTCCGGTCTATTTCGCTCTAAAGTTACAAATAAACAAATTTTATATTTTTCTTCGCTGTACACAATCACAGATTTCCTACTGATCTGACGCTGTCATAACTTTTGAACCGCTCACTACCGAGACTTCTAGTCTTCACCAATCGATTCAGCGTCCCAAAATTAGTCCTAAAACGTATATAATATTCCCCGGGAAGCTTTCAGTTAAGACATACCATCGACTCGGGAAGTCTAGACCGCGGAAGCGACGAAATGCGAGAAAATCGATATTTTCCGAATCGTTATTTTTCTAGTCACAGCAAAATTTAAAAACGTTTCTAAAAGCATTTTTGCTGCTGATTACAGATATGCAAATTATATTTCGCTAGCTTTTGCGGTTCACTTTCGCCTGCAAAAATTGAAGAAATTTTTATGAAATTTCGGCGCTCTAGTGGTGATCTCGGAAAGTCGTGATTTTCCGGCGGACAATCTTGGTGCATTCGTGGGAAAGGACCTTCTGAAAACGATGCCGCAATCCGTTTTCAATTATATGCAACCGTTTCCGAGATATCTACTTCGCAATTCGAGAATCGGGTAAATTTCAGTTTGAAATTTACCGACGAATTAATGAATATTTCCGGACAATTTACACTACGACTTGTTCGTCTTGTCGTGTAGTTTCTGTATGCCAAAAATGATTTCGCTGCTCTTTACAGTTTTCGAAAAAAACGAAAAAGCATGTATTTTTCGAGCGAAATGATGGAAAATTTTTGTCGAAAATTTTGTTGAAAATTTTTTTCGTGATTTTTTTTTGGTTACACGAATGAAATCGAAGTGCCCAAAACGGTTTTCCGGTCTATTTCGCTCTAAAGTTACAAATAAACAAATTTTATATTTTTCTTCGCTGTACACAATCACAGATTTCCTACTGAACTGACGCTGTCATAACTTTTGAACCGCTCACTGCAAAGACTTCTAGTCTTCACCAATCGATTCAGCGTCCCAAAATTAGTCCTAAAACGTATATAATATTCCCCGGGAAGCTTTCAGTTAAGAAATACCATCGACTCGGGAAGTCTAGACCGCGGATGCGACGAAATGCGAGAAAATCGATTTTTTCAAAATCGTTATTTTTCTAGTCACAGCAAAATTTAAAAACGTTTCTTAAAGCATTTTTGCTGCTGATTACAGATATGCAAATTATATTTTGCTAGCTCTTGCGGTTCACTTTCGCCTGCAAAAATTGAAGAAATTTTTAGGAAATTTCGGCGCTCTAGTGGTGATCTCGGAGAGTCGTGATTTTCCGGCGGAAAATCTTGGTGCATTCGTGGGAAAAGGACCTTCTGAAAACGATGCCGCAATCCGTTTTTAATTATATGCAACCGTTTCCGAGATATCTACTTCGCAATTCGAGAATCGGGTAAATTTCAGTTTGAAATTTATCGACGAATTAATGAATATTTCCGGACAATTTATACTACGACTTGTTCGTCTTGTCGTGTAGTTTCTGTATGCCAAAAATAATTTTTATTGTTTTTTCAAATTTTCTCAAAAACTATTAGTCAAAACCAATTGTAAGCAACATCATGTGAAACTAGACTAAATTATCTACAATTTGAAATAAGATACAACTAAATTACTCAACAATTAATGCCAATTTTAAACAAATTATGATAATTAAAAAAATCGATTTTTATTGTTTTTTCAAATTTTCTCAAACACTATAACTCAAAACCAATTTTAAGCAACATCATATAAAACTAGACTAAATTATCTACAATTTGATATAAGATACAACTAAATTACTCAACAATGAATGCCAATTTTAAACAAATTATGACAATTAAAAAAATAGATTTTTTTGTTTTTTCAAATTTTCTCAAAAACTATTACTCAGAACCAATTTTAAGCTAAATCGTGTGCCATACCTTTATATATTGGTATATTGGTAACTAAAAAAAAATTAAATTTGAAAAGAACAGAAAATTTCGATTTTAAAAATTATTAAAATTTGCTTTAAATTTGCATTAATTGTTGAGTAATTTAGTTGTGTCTTATATCAAATTGTAGATAATTTAGTCTAGTTTCACATGATGTTGCTTAAAATTGGTTTTGAGTAATAGTTTTTGTGAAAATTGAAGAAAAAAAATTTTTATTATGAGAGTCGGCACGTTCTCCTGCGTGAATTGTTTCACTGTCCGAGGCGAACACGTCCGTACTCCAAGTATCCGGGATAATCGAGATAATTTTGTCTCCCTGCAACAACTTCTTGATCTCAAACTATCAGAACTTCGATCGTCGATTTCCGAACGGATCTGTTTGCTTATCGGTTGCGGCTGCTGAGGGTAAGGCTGCCTCGTTTCCACCAACGGACGATTATCCCAAACCCTCACAAACTGAGAGTAACCAACTAAATCTTCCGAATTCAGGGCCAATTTTACTTCACTCTCCATCGAAAAATAACTGCAAAGATAGTACCAAACCTATTAACAATCTTATATTATTCATTAATGCTCAAAGTATTAAACAGAAACTCCTTCAACTGGAGCTTTTAACATCTGAGCACTCGCCACACTTTTTATGTCTGGCAGAAACGTGGCTGACGGATGAGCTAATGTCTTACATAAATATACCTAATTATAAATCGATTGCCTCCTATTCACGAACGCAGTCTATTGGCGGAGGAGTTGCAATTTGGGTTAAACACACATATTTCGATAACTGCCACACTCTAGAAATCTCCAGTAAATCCATTGAAAAACAAGTTGAGTTGTGTGGGGTTGTATGGAAGTCGGGTACTAATTCTGTGGTTATTATAACTGTATATCGACCGCCTACGGGGTGTGTCACCACTTTCATGATAATTCTCGAAGAGGTACTTGACTGTGTGTTTCTTAAATATGATGACATTTTTATTGTAGGTGACTTTAATATACACTTTGATAAACATTCCAAAGATAAAACCAATCTAATCAACATGCTGCTATCATATGGTCTAGATCACAGAGTAAAGGTTCCCACTAGGGTAACTAACACCTCACAGAGCACAATTGACAATCTTTTTGTCAGACTAAATCGCCCAGCTCCAATCACTGTTGGGGACAACACTCTCTCTGATCACAGATTCATACTGGTTGCCAATGTAGTATTTCCTAATAAATCTAAACAAGATTTTTATTTTGCTCGAAACTTCTGTGCAGCCAATAAACTTCGCCTTCAAGAAGCTCTACAAAAAGAATCCTGGGCAGATATTTTCTCAACTAAGGACTGCGAGAGAAAGGTCAACTCGTTTATCCAACTGATGCAATTTTATATTTTTAAATATTGTCCATTAAAGAAAATAACAATTACTTCCACTTCTTGGATAACCAAAGAAATTAAAATCTCAAGCAGAAAGTTAAAGGACCTGTATATTCTACAAAAGCAGCACCCTGACTTGAAAGAAATTTACTTGGCACACAAGAAAACGCACCTGAATCTCCTTATCTCTACTAAAAGAAATTACTTTAGAAACAAAATTGGAAAATCATCTAATAAACAACGTACTCTTTGGAAGACAGTAGATGAACTGTCCAACAAAGTACGGAGTAAACAAGACATTTACCTATTAGAGGATGAAAGACTTATAGAAACCCCTGAAGCGGTAGCTTCACTTTTTAATGACTTCTTTACCTCAGCACCTGAAAGGATTATAGAAAACATTCCGTCAACCTACTTGGACAATAGCCACATTCTCCGAAACGAAAAATCTATTTATCTCGAAGATTTCTCTCCTAGCGAAATGTCCTTAGTCTTCAAAAAAATTAAAAATAAACCAACCCAGGGCCCAGACTCCTTGCCTGCTAGTATCATTAAGGAATTCGAAAGTGAACTGATAGAGCCTATTACCGATATTATCAATTGCTCGTTCGCTTCTGAAAAGGTACCTGATGCTCTAAAAATCGCAGTAGTTTCACCTATATTCAAGAAAGGAAACAGAATTGATAGGAACAATTACAGACCGATTTCGCTCGCATCGGTTCTGGCAAAGATCCTTGAATATTCTATGGAAAGGCGATTAATGCCTTTCATTACGCGACATCATCTAATTCCTCGCCAGCAACATGGATTCTGCAAACAAAAATCCACCTCCACAGCAATCAGTGAATTCTACAACAAAATCGTTAATGAGGTAGACGAAGGGAAATGTCCAGTGGGAATTTTTTGCGACCTGTCAAAAGCCTTTGACTGCGTCGCACATGAAATTCTCCTGGACAAACTATATTCCTATGGAATTAGAGGAAAGGCTGGTCGTTGGTTCGAGTCCTACTTAAATAATAGAAGACAATACGTCAGAATAAATTCAAGAGGGAGGACAGGATACTCTAATACTAAAGTTCTCAGAATAGGGTTGCCGCAAGGTAGTATCTTAGCGCCGATTCTGTTCTCTCTCTATACAGCTGACATGATACATTTTATCGGCCCTTATCACTGCACCCTGTATGCGGATGATTCGAGTATCCTAATTTCGGAACGTTCACTTGAAGCAACGGCAACACAACTGAACATTATCCTGTTAAAACTATACACATGGTTCTGTGCCAATAACTTACACCTTAATATTGGAAAAACAAGCTATGTGATTTTTCAATGCAGTCGAAGAAATCCCACTGATGACATTCCTCTCAAAATTGGCAACTGCAAGCTAACTCGCCAGGAAAAAGTAAAATTTCTAGGTATATACCTAGAGGAACACCTGACATGGACTGCAACCACTGATGCAATAATTCATAAGCTGCACAGTAAATCGTATCTGTTAAGAAAAGTAAGACAAACGGTGGGTGAAGATGTTCTTCTCAGCGTATACCATGCCGAAATTCATTCGGTTCTGGCTTATGGCATTTTAGTCTGGGGAGCTGCTTCACTTAGTCAAGGAGTATTTCTTGCACAAAAAAGGGTAATACGAACAATAGCAGGCATCACAAGAACCACCTCATGCAGATCATACTTTAAAAATCTTAAAATCCTCACCGTTCCATGTATTTATATATGGGAGCTAGCATGTCATATTTTTAAAAATAGGAATGTAATTGGAGTAAGAGATGACCGCCATGGATATGATACCAGAAATTATTTGAACCTAAGACCGGTGAAAAGTAATCTCACCATTTGCAAAGGTGCTCCTAATCGAATAGGTATTCAAATCTATAACCAGTTACCGTTGGCTATTAAGGAGTTAGCCAGTTATAGAAGTTTCCGAATACGCCTTAAAACTTACCTCCTAGATAAATGCTATTATACTGTCAGTGACTTTTTTAATGATGTCTAATATTTATTTTTTTAATTTTTAACTTTATGTGCTTTTGTATTCTTGTACTCTATTTATTTCTATGTATTCTAACTTTGACATGTCTAATATGTATAATCATTACATCTATAGATTAATAAACTGAATTTGAATTTGAATTTGAATCTTCGTTCTCTGTCACCTGAGAACTCGGCGTGTCACGACCTAAACAATTTCAAACTACAACTTCCAATATAAAAGCATTGTTCCTAAAGTAGGCAGCAAACCGGAAATTTGCATTCGTATTGTAAAATGCTTTTATCGCTTTCTTTCCGGAAATATTGGGTGATCCCCGGCCGTAAACGTTATGGTGTTGAAAATGTGATGGTATAAACATTTTTGGACAAAAAAAAATTAATAATGGAATAACGTCTTAAGATAGAGACGAGCTTTTTATTACCTTTTCTGTTTCAAATGATGTGTTTTTTCGTCGGGCTGTTGTTATTTTGAGCAGCGCAGACGGTAAGCGCTTGATTTTCTGTGGGCAGTTTGTTCAGCAGGACAATCAAAGGGTCGTTGGGCAGTGAGGTCGCATTATCTCCGTTATTACTGCAGTAATCCGTCGACGTCTCCTGACCGATGGTCTGATCTTGTTGGATCGAATTCTAAGCCTTTTTGAAAAATATTATCTAAAAAGAATATTTTATTAAAGAATTTGTAAATTGGTGTTTTAGAAAAATGTTGAATTTAAGATCATTTTTAGGAGAATTGTAAATTTTCAAGTCAGTAATACAATCAATATATCATTTGCTTCCACAATAAATCCTTTACAGAAAAAAAAAATAGTAAAACCTTCATTTCATCAGTCAAATCCACCAAAAATTCTCAAATTCGGAAAAACGGTAAGGAGAATACAGACTTTATGTAACGTTATTTCCGATTGAAAAAAGATCTTACTGAGACTCCGAAGTCGCGCCCCTAAGAAATTTTTACTTTAACAAAAAAAGAATTCTTTAATTACTTTGACAGATATTTTGGAAAAACAAAAAGACCACAATTATAATTTCAAATAAGTTATCAGTTTAATCATTAATGGAAGAATAATTTAAGTTAGTTTAAGCTTACAGAATTAAAAGAATGAAAGGTTTCTTTATGAAAATTTAAAATTACCAAATTGTATAGTTCCTGCTCCGCGAAGAGTGCGATGTTTCTTTGAACGCCTGGAACGTTTTCCATCAAAATTTCTCCGTTTTCTTGTTGGACGTTGTTGAGGAGAACGTCGAGAATATTGGAAATGCAATCGTCTTCGAAGAGTTTATACAAATCCATGAGTCTCTGGTCGGGAGTTTCGTATTTCAGGAGGGCGAGTATTTGTAAAATTCTGCCGACCTGGATCAAAATATGGCGGGGGCAATTTCCGAGATGGGGCGTCGCAGATGCCGTAGGGCGCCGGTTGGATGGCGTTGGCGTTGATTTCTTTCGAGTTGGGCTGGACGATTTCGAAATCACGATTTGCCGGATTAGACAAGCCAGGATTGAAGGGAAACAGTAGACGTTGTAAAGCACTATTTTAACTAATGAGTTAAAATAGTACTTGAATTTTTCTATATTTTCAATGATCCTAATAGTTGTTAAAATTCATTATTTTTATTCATAATAACATAACAAATTTAAAAATTGGACTTCGTTATTTTTGAATTATAAGGTGACAAAAAGATCTGGCAACATCAGTCTTCGAAAGTCGACTATGTAAAAAGCTGGTGTGTATTCTATCAAATAGATCCACAGACGTACAAAAGTTCAAAATGTTTCCATGTTTTTCTTTCCTCTCACAATCAGCTGTTATCGAGACGTTACCAAACCATCTGTCATGTGAATTACTGTCGATAAACAAGATTCATAACAAACAAAAAATAACTAATTATTTAAATAATTACATCGGGAACATCACATTGCTTTAATGTAATCCTGTTTTAATATTATCTAAGTTTATTGTATATAGTTTTTATTCCTTAAAGTTGGGAAATTAATATCGAAAAAAATAAATAAAGACGTAACGGAAGCTTGTCGGCCATAGGAACCTGTGTATAAAATTCGAAAAAACATCAATTTTGATTTTTTTTTTTTCGGATCAACTAAACGGAGGATCACTTTCAAATTTTGAAAGGACATAAATAAAGTATTGATCTTCATGTATGAAAAGTTTCAAAGCTTAAACTTGAAAAAAATATTTAACATGGTATTCTCTCGAATCTCCTTAGTTCCATGAAGAGTTCACAGTTGGCGAAAACTTTTGTTGGATCTCTCTTTACATATTTGTCTCTGGTGTGTGTCGCATCTCTGTGTCGCATCTGTCTTTATATATTTGCCTCTGATATGGATCAAGTAGTTTCAAGATCAGTCATCAGATCAGTCAATTAGTTTCAGTAGTAGCTTCAAGATCAAGTTTTTTAATTTATTCAAAAGATGAGGAATACGAAATTTTTCTTATGTATCAAAAAACGAGGTATTACTCCGAACCAATTACCCCCATCAAAGAACAATGGAGGAAATATTTAAGAGCGCACGTTGAGCCATCAAATTGTTGGCAAGCAATTTGAGAAATACCAAGTTTAACTTGCGAAGAGCCCAAATTCCCGTTCCCCACAAAAGTCCTAGTCTACGTGGATGACATCGATTTCATCGATCTAACCGCAAGCATCAAAATCTTTGATGTACAAGAGACATTTTCCTTAATGAGAACCACATCGTTCCCCTGACACAAATCTGGCCTACATCTGGGCTGCATCTGGCTTCCATTTTTCCCTGGATATAGTTATAATATTATAGATAAGTTTTCCTTTTTTAGGGTTCCGTACCGAAAACGGAACCCTTATAGGATCACTTTGTTGTCCGTCTGTCTGTCTGTCTGTCTGTCTGTCTGTCTGTCTGTCTGTCTGTCCGTCTGTCTGTCTGTCAAGACCTTTTTCTCAGGAACGCGTAAAGGTAACAAGTTGAAATTTGTATCAAATACTCGAGTCTGCGGTCTCTTTCAGCTGTAAAAAAATCAAACTTGTAAGTCAACGCGATCTAAAGATATGACCGTTTATGTAGCATATTTTGCGATTTCACAAGGGAATCAAAACCTATAGGGTATTTCCCGTTCACCTAGAATCATGAAATTTGGCAAGAAGCGGTGTCTTACAGCACATGTAAAGGGAAAAATCCGAAAACCGTAAACATGTAGTTTAATTACAAGAAAAATGCGAATTTACTATTACAAATTTATGAAAATATACTAATGTTGTCGTAGTGGTATTGTCAGGCTCCAGAAGCATATGGGTTGCATACAGTTAGGTCCTTTTCAAGTAAGGTCCGAAGGTAAAAAGTATGTGTTGGCACCAAGCTGTTTATTCTGAATTTTCTTTGTTTATATTTGTTATGCATTTCATCACGTACGCTCTATATACATAATAAATACAGGGTATATATTATGTCTAAATTTTGCTTGTTTATAACCGACATGCGACATACTCAAATCCCGTAACATCCTGTATATATTATATTTCGTCTAATTTTTCTTTATAATCTACATAATATGTTGATAATCTACATAATAATACTATACTATACAAGTTTGTACGGAACCCTCGGTGCGCGAGTCACTCGCACTTGGCCGGTTTTTTTTATTATTTCGAAGCAAATCTGTTGATAATTAGAAAAAATAATAAACGTGGCAACATCTAGTTATTTGCGTTGCGTCAGATAGTCGACTATCTGTCACGTTGACAATGTTTACAACTATTTCAAGAAAAACACGAGTATTTATTGAACCAGGTAACTTAGAAGCTTCATTTTTACTTTCCGACCTTTGCGACCTTTCCGTTAACCCGTGCCAAGGACGATTAATAACAGTTACACCAGGTAAAAAGTCCATAACACTAAATTTCAATAGACCCATAAATTTGATAAATTCCATTAGACCAAGATATATATGATTATATGGAAGATTTATACGAGGACATATCAGAACATATGGAACGTCTAGTTTCCGTAGCTGAGAAACTTCAAGTCAAAAGACAAAAACTGGAATTAGCTTTAATGGATAGTGATGTTGACTGTAAATACTGTTATGAAGCTAGAGTACAAACTATAATGGAAATTTATGTTAAAGTTATGTAGATTAAAAGTGAGTTTGAGCTATTGGAGAATCTTATTAGAAGAAATAAGCTGAAAGGGAAAAACCTACTATTATTACCAGTAAACGACAGTTTTGGTTGGTATATGATAAAGGAAACATGGAAGAATACATGCAAGAATAAGTGCAAAAATTGTACCCTCACAAAATTTTTAAAGCTGATCGTAATTTCACATGGGTATTAGAGTGCATTGCAGAGAAAGATTAGAAGATTAGATAGCAATAGAATCTAAAGTGTGTATTGCTGTGATTCTAAACAAAGCAATACACACTTTAGATTCTATTGCTATCTTTGAAAGTGGAATCACTTTAAAGGGACTTTTTGATAAGGACGCTATGATTTTATCTTCAACAACTACAGAAATAGCGTTGGATTTTGTTGGAGGAAGTGTCCTATTTTGGAAAATTTAACGATCGATGCTACTTGTTCACAATATGGAATTTTGGTGAGAGCTGGAAAAACCACCTTAAAGAATTGTAAGTTGACGGTTGGTAACGAATCTTTGATTCAACAAGGAATTATTGTTTTGGGTGAGGCCGAATTACAGTTAATTGATTGTGATATTAGTGGGTTTCATACGGTATTAGTTGCATTTTGGTATTAGGATTTACGATGATTGTTTGCTGATAGCTGAAAATTCTGGTTTTCATGACTGTAAGGAATATGGAATTTTTTTGCAGACTGCAAATGCTCCGGATCGAATATCAAAAGTTGTTAAGTTTGAAAGTTTCGACAGGTATGAAATTTTTGTTTCAATTCAATAATTTTTAATAACGAATAAGCGATTATTATTTAGAATTGGTAAAACCATCCTACGCTATAATCATACAAACTTAAAACAAACGAAACACAGCCTGAATAAATAAATATATTCAGCCTTTCCGGAGCTCTATAATAATTATTGAGTCTTTTTACGACTAACAAAACAAATACAGCTTTCAGTCCACCTTCGTGTCACTGAACAAAAACCATAAAAATTACTTTGTTTTTAAGATCATGTCTTTCCGATACCTTAAGTGGATAGCCTCTGTGGACGCGTTTCGAGATTTATCTCTCATCAGCACAGCTTTGCTTCCATGAACAAAACTTTGTAAACCATTTTGTAAAATAACTTACAGATTTCATGTGAGATTTGTTTTGGTAGTCCTAAAAAGACTCAATAATTGTTATAGAGCTCCGGAAAGGCTGAATATTTTTATATATTCAAGCTGTGTTCTGTTTGTTTTAAGTTTGAATTATTATTTAGTTTTATAGATTGATACTAATACATGATTTCTTTTTAGTGTCTTGGATATTTTTGTGAAAGATTTGTGTGCCGGATCTGTATTGGAATCGAAAGTTTGATCCCACAAGGAGGACCTTATCTCCAGATGTGGTGGAGAGTTCAGATGAGGAACCTTGTCCTTGATCAGATAACACAGTTATTGAGAATATGCAGGGAGATATCTGCGAAATTCCCGTAGATATCGCCCAGCTCGTTCTCAAGGATTATAATTGAAAATTGTTGGTTTATTTTATGCAAATATATATTTTATTATCAGCATTTCAATAAATTTCTAATGCCTAAAGTCTCGAATGATCACATTGATCTACAAAAAATAATAAAATTCGTAAATTACACTAAAATTTTGAAATTGTGAGCAGAAGGACCTTGTGGTCGATAGCCCTTTGTATAAAGTAAAAGGAAGAAAATCGAATTTGTCAAAATCAGAGCAAAATTTAAAAACGTTTATGAAAGCTTTTTGCCGGTACTTATTCTATTTTTTCAATAGATACTTATCTATGTGTTTTGAAGTTATCTATATAAGTTGTTATACGGTGTGTTTTATCTAGATATTAGCGGAGGAAAGCTGTTCAAACACTCACCAATTATCTAGTCTATGTCTGGGTGATCTGTAACAAAAGAAAAACGCACAAATAAGTTAGGCTGCATAGATACATCTGGATTTTGTTTATAGAAACTGGGCTTATTGAGTTTCAGTGTTTAAGCGAAGATATCTAGATAACTAATATAGATACATAAAATATAGTTACATCAACGTCTTCAGAAAAGTATAATCTATATAGATAACTAGTTGGGTTTTACAGATAACTATCAGTTTGCAAAATATTTGCAAGTTTCTTACGTTTTACAAGTTTGAATTTTAAATTATAAAATAAAAATAATTGGTATTAGTCGTGACTAGAGGGTGTAGTCTGAATAGACATTTTTAGCTAGTTAAACTAGATCATTTAGACTAGACGCAGCTTTTCTGTTATTTGCGTTGGATGCGCTGTTTTGTTGTGGAAATGTTGATGGTTGAAGCAAGACGATAGCCTTATTGGTTCCGGAGATATCGAGGAAAAAGAGGAAAAAACCTTGCGAAATTGGAACAAACCAAAAAGTTTTTTTGCAATAACGTCGGAACCAATAAGGCTATCGTCCGGGTTTTGGTAATAAAACTTCGGCCAGAGAATTCCACATCTTCAATTCAATACCTAGCTAGTTTTAGTGGAGATGTGTATTTATACATGGATTAATTTGATTGAAACGCGCGAGCTAAGCCGCGGGTTATAGCTAGTCCAACTGCAAACATAAGATTTGGTCTAGAAACCAAGTCCAAGTTATTTCGATTTGCATGGGAAGGAGATCTACAAGGCTGGTGTATCTATGTAGATAAGATTCGAAAGAAAAGTTTGATAGCAGAGTTATCTATATAGACTTTGAGTGCAAGCGAAAAGAAAAGTTTGCCAAACTGGAAAATTTTCAATCGCTCCTGAAAATGGCAAAGCTAAAAGTTTTTGCAATTTGCAAAACGGCGCAAAATGTTAAACGAAGATAAATATTTTTTGCAAACTAAAAACAAAATTTGTAAGGAAACAGCAATACAACTGAATGTAAAGAATTTGTTTATTCTTTTTCAAAAATGTTTGCAAAAAAGCAGGTAAATTAGTAAAGAAAAACACTCACCGAGAAGAAAATTCGCAGAACAATTCGCAAGTTTGTGTGAAAATTGCGATTGTAGTTTCCATTCAGAATGGAAACATTTGTCACAATTTGCACGAAGAAATTAACACGTAAGTCCTCATGTAAAGGCGTGGTCCTCAACAATTTACACGAATTAATCACGTTAACTTGCAAATTAAATTCGCGACGACGATTTGCTTCGCCAATATTCACTTCTTACAATTGACGCCGTTCCAACAACAACATTTGCAACTAAATCACACAATGTTTGCAATAAAACGACGCGATTTGTAAAATCTCGCCGCGAATAACTACTGCCATCTTGCACAAACACGTACACAAAACAAACGAAATTCCTAGAAAAATCCAGCAAAAAAGTGAAAAGTTATTTAATGCAAGCAGGCTTTGGATTCTGTGCGTGTTTATGTTGTGGTCAGGTGGTGGCGGCGTCGGGCGCTGATTGGCGGTTGGACTCGTCACGCGGCGTTCTGATTGGACGCGACGAAATTTCGCTGTGGATTTCGTTACGGCCAGCAGCCAGCTCGCTCAGTTGAGTTGGCGCGGCGTCGGTGAGTAAATGACGAGTGCGTGTTGAGAGAAAATTCGCGAATTTTGTGGTATTTTTCGCAGTTTTTTTTTTTGCAACTTTCAACGAAACAAACTTTAAATTGGTGCAAACAACCGGAACGCTTGCGAATTTCCATGACTTTGTTAATTTCTTTGTGCAAATTGTGAAAAATGTAAGGTGCAAATGGTGAATGGAAACTACTATTGCGATATTCACACAACTTGCGAATTTTCTTCTCGGTGAGTGTTTTTGTTTTAATGTACTAATTCACCTTTTTGCAAATATTTCATTTCTAACATTAAAAATCCAACTAATTTGTTGCTAAATTATCAAGTTTTTTCGCGAATTTCCTCGCAAATTTCAACATTTTCCTATAAAATATTCAATAAAGTTTCATATACAATTGGAGAAACCGCGAATTTTCTTCGCGAAATTGCAAATATTCAGTAAAACGTAAATCTACAAATTTGTTTACCTTTTAAATTGGCCAGTTTCCTTGGATTTTTATACAAATTTTCCAGTTTTTTTGCAAATTTACAACAAAGCTAACTTTAAATTTTTACAAGCAACCGAAAAATTTGCGAATTTTCACCTGGAAAACACCCATTTCTAACATTAAAAAAAAACAAATTTATTGCTGAAATATCAAGTTTTTTCGCGAATTTCCCCGCAATTTTCAACATTTTCTAATAAAACAAATATTAAACTTTCATAAACAACTGAAGAATCCGCGAATTTTTCTCGCGAAATTACAAATATTTCGCAAAACATAAATAAGTAACTTTGTTTACTTTTTAATCTCGTCAATTTCCTTGCATTTTTCTGCAAATTTTCCAGTTTTTTGCAAATTCCCAATAAAACCAACTTTAAATTTTTACAAACAACCGGAAAATTTGGGAATTTCCGCCTGGAAAACTCCCATTTATAACATTAAAAACCCAACAAATTTATTGGTAAATTATCGTTTTTTCGCAAATTTCCTCACAAATTTCAACATTTTCCAATAAAATAAACATTAAATTTTTATAAACAATTGAAGAATCCGCGAATTTTCCTCGCGAAATTGCAAATATTTAGCAAAACATAAACAATCAACAACTTTGTTTATTTTTTAAACTCGTCAATTTACTTGGATTTTCCTGCAAATTTTCCAGTTTTTTGCAAATTTACAATAAAACAAACTCCAAAATTTTGCAAACAACCGGCAATTTTGCAAATTTCCATCTGGAAAACATTCCTAACATTAAAAATCCAACAAACTCTTTGCTAAAATATCAGGTTTCTCACAAATTTTCTCACAATTTCTAACTGTTCTTACTCTTACTGAATCTTGACTGTTTAGTCTCTAGTCTTGTCGTTTTAGGCTTGTCCATCTAGTCTTGTCTGTCCTGTCTTGTTTGTCTAGTCTTGTCTGTCTAGTCCTGTCTGTCAAGTCTTGTATGTCTAGTCCTGTCTGCCTAATCTTGTCTGTCTAGTCCTGTCTGTCTAGTCCTGTCTGTTTAGTCCGGTTTGTCTGTGCAGAAACTTACTTAAACTCCAAGCACAAACTCAACTGACGCCAATCAAAAACTTGACCTAACATTAACTTGAAGAAAGCAGCTCAGAGAAGCTGAGGAAAGCTTGCACGTGTTGCACACAACGCGGCACCAGCTATTGCTATCTATATTCGATAGATATGTCAAAGTTGATGGACAAAACATTTGAGTGGTGTCAAAACTGAGCTTTTTTAGATCAAATGTGTGTAATATTCGAAAGATATATCACAGCCAAAACATTTAAAATGACTTTTATTGACGAATATATTTGACGGACGTTAAATATGCTAAGCGTTGTCAAAGCGTTCAGCGACAACTGTGTCTATTATTATACAGTATAATTTCGGTAATTCGGCCCTTGGTTAATCGGACGACACGGTCTGGAAACCGCTAGCGCTCTTCTCTCCCAACACTCTTTCTGATAATCCGGCGGTTGTTTGGTTTTATATGTGTCGGATTATCGAGATTATACTGTACTGACAGTACAGTTATCTGTCAAACCTGACAGGTGTCAATCTAACAGTAAGAGGAACAGTCTAAGGTGACGGCTGTAAGTCAAGTCTTTAATTATTTAATTGTTATTTTGGTTTTTGTTGGTAAAACAAAGGAATAACGGATTCGGGTATTAAATAAAAACAAAAGTGTATGATAAAACAAATGACTAATAAACGAATAAAAGCAATCCTAACTAAACTAGAATAGATTAAGTAGTCTAACTCCCACTGTTGAGTTTCTTGGACTAGTCTCACTAATTTCAAGATTACAGACGGCCGGACTAGACTAGTCTAGTTTAAATAAATCAATTCCTGAAAGTCGACTAGACATATTAAATTTCTAACAAATTTGTTGGTTTTTTAATGTTAGAATTTGGAGTTTGCCAGGTAGAAATTCTCAAATTTTCAGGTTGTTTGCAAAAGTTTTTTTTGTTGAAAATTTGCAAAAAAAACCTGGAAAATTTGCAGAAAAAAAAAGAAGGAAATTGGCGAGTTTAAAAGGTAAACAAAGTTGTTGATTTTCGTTTTGCTAAATATTTGTAATTTCGCGAGGAAAATTCCCGGATTCTTCAATAGTTTATGAAAGTTTAATATTTTTTTTATTGGAAAATATTGAAATTTGCGAAGAATTTCGCGAAAACAGCTGATATTTTAGCAACAAATTTGTTGGTTTTTCAATGTTAAAAATGGGAGTTTTCCAGGCGGAAATTCGCAAATTTTCCGGTTGTTCGCAAAAATTTAAAGTTTGTGTTGTTTGAAATTTGCAAAAAACTGGAAAATTTGTAGAAAAATCCAAGGAAATTGGCGAGTTTAAAAGGTAAACAAAGTTGTTGATTTACGTTTTGCTAAATATTTGTAATTTAAAAAAAGTTTAATGTTTGTTTTATTAGAAAATGTTAAAATTTGTGAAGAAATTCGCGAAAAAAGCTGATATTTTAGCAAGAAATCTGTTGGTTTTTCAATATTAAAAATGGGAGTTTTCCAGGCGGAAATTCGCAAATTTTCCGGTAGTTTGCAAAAATTTAAAGTTTGTTTTATTAGGAATTTGCAAAAAACAGGAAAATTTTAAGAAAAATGCAAGGAAATTGACGAGTTTAAAAGGTAAACAAAGTTATTAATTTACGTTTTGCTAAATATTTGTAATTTCGCGAAGAGAATTCGCGGATTTTTCAATAGCTTACGAAAGTTTAAAATACGCGAAAAAACTTGATAATTCAGCACCAAATTTGTAAAATTAGGTAAATTAAAACAAAAACACTCACCGAGAAGAAAATTCGCAGAACAATTCGCAAGTTGTGAAAAATTGCAATAATAAGTCCCACTCACAATTTGCACACTTTTCACAATTTGCACAAAGAAATTAACAAAATCCTTACGAATTAATCACAAGTTGCAAATTAAATTCGCCACGATTTGCATTCTCGACAATATTCAGAGTTCAACTGACGCCGTCCGACCAACACAATTTGCAACTAAATAACAATATTTGCAATCTCGCCATCTCGCACAAACACGAACACAAAACAAACGAAATTTCTAGAACATTCCAATAAAAACAAAAGTTATTTAATCCAAGTAGGTTTTGGATCTTGTACGTGTTTTGTTTTGATCAGCTGGTGGAGGCGACGAGCGTTGATTGGCCATTGAACTCGTCACGCAGCGTTCTGAGCGGACGCGCCGAAATTTCGCTGTGGATTTCGTTACGGCCAGCGCAGTGGAGTTGGCGCAGCGTCGGTGAAGATGTGAGTTTGGGCGGGTGCGCGTCGAGATAATATTCGCGAATTTTGTGGGATTTTCTGTAAATTTTTTAGTTTTTTTGCAAATCTCCAACAAAACAAACTTAAAATTATTGCAAACAACCAGAAAATTTGCGAATTTCTACTTGAAAAACTCGTTTTGAACATTAAAAAAAACGGCCAAGTGCGAGTTGTGACTCGCGCACCGAGGGTTCCGTACAAACTTGTAAGTAAGGTATCTTTTTTTGTGGAGGACGTTACAAGCACATTCAGTTAACTTGACAACTGGCTCTCATAAAATCACGACCATCTTAGTACCGCTGCAAGCATAACCTCAACATGTCTTTGTCGTACGATGGAATTCTACCCTCTATTTTATTAACATACATCCTCCATTCACTATGAGTGTTTAGGGGTTCTGGAACTTCACTATTTGTTTTTACTGCTCAATTTTGCTTGTATACCTATACACCCTGTATAAAGGTATACAGAGTTTTTTTTTTTTTAATAACGCGAATATTTTTAAACTTATAAAAAGAAAACTTTATTTTAGTATTAGACTTATACACTAACTTATATTAAGATCTAACTATTTCTAGATCTAATATAAACTAATATATTAACTATTTCTAGATCTATTTCGATACTCTTAACATTCAGTTTTTGAATTGACTGCTTTTTGGGCAATTGACTACCAAAAAATATAGGGCGAACGTGATTTAAGTATAATATACTTAAATCATATTATCTACAACATGTTATGTAGATTATGTAGATTATAGTATAGTATTATTATGTAGATTATCAACATATTATGTAGATTATAAAGAAAAATTAGACGAAATATAATATATACAGGATGTTACGGGACTTGAGTATGTCGCATGTCGGTTATAAACAAGCAAAATTTAGACATAATATATACCCTGTATATATTATGTATATAGAGCAGAGATGTTATGGATATGAAATTTCGGATCTGGATGCGGATACGGATATAGGAATAATGTTATACCGGTTTCGGATACGGTTACGGATAAGAATTTTTTTCGGATAATCCGTTAGTTTCGGATAGTTTCGGTTACGGATATCAGATTTCTAAGAAATGGTAAAAGTAGAATGCTAATTTGTAAAAAAATTGATTTTATTTCTATGTTATTATTTGTACTACCTACAATCATATGTCATACAACTAAGTACAACAATATAAATAGGTACTACAATTATATGTCATATAAGATATATAATTTATTAATATTTATAAGTTTTATCTACGTAAAAATGCAAAATCATAATTATAATAAACAAAAACAACATTATTCCTTTTTGTCTATTATATATTTTCTATTAGATATTGAAATATATTTATAGGAATTATTACAACATATCAGTAGAAATTATTCGAAACTTTTATATCGGATTCGGTTACAGTTACGGATATATTTTTATTTCGGATATCCGATAGTTTCGGTTACGGTTACGGATCTCCATAACATCCCTGATATAGAGCGTACGTGATGAAATGCATAACGAATATAAACAAAGAAATTTCAGTATAAACAGCTTGGTGCCAACACATACTTTTTAACCGTAGGACCTAACTGTATGCAACCCATATGCTTCTGGAGCCTGACAATACCACTACGACAACATTAGTGTATTGTCATAAGTTTCTAATAGTAAATTCGCATTTTTCTTGTAATTAAACTACATATTTACGGTTTTCAGATTTTTCCCTTTACATGTGCTGTAAGACACTGCTTCTTGCCAAATTTCATGATTCTAGGTCAACGGGAAGTACCCTATAGGTTTTGATTCCCTTGTGAAATCGCAAAATATGCTACATAAACGGTCATATCTTTTGATCGCGTTGACTTACAAGTTTGATTTTTTCGCAGCCGAAAGAGACCGTAGACCCGAGTATTTGTTGAAAATTTCAACTTGTTACCTCTACGCGTTCCTGAGAAAATGGTCTTGACAGACAGACAGACGGACAGACAGACAGACAGACAGACAGACAGACAGACAGACAGACGGACAACAAAGTGATCCTATAAGGGTTCCGTTTGCAAAATTGGTTGTGTTTTTTGGCAAAATTTCTTGTTTTAATGCAAATTTTGTTGTTCGGACGGAGTCGATTGTAACAACTGAATATTGGCGTGAGTAAGTGCAAAGTAAATCGTGGAATTGCAAAATTAATTTGCAACTTGTAATTAGTTTGTGTAAATTCTCGAGGACTCGAGTTAATTTTTTTTTGCAAATTGTTAAAAATGTGATGTGCAAATTGTGAATGGAAACGACTATTGCAATTATCCACAACTTGCGAATTGTTCTGCGAATTTTCTTCTCGGTGAGTGGTTTTTATTTTAATTTACTAATTTATCAATTTTTTGCAAACATTTTGGGAAAAAAGCAAATCTCCAGTCGTCTTTGTTTCACATTTTGTGCATGTTTGTGAATTGCAAAAACCTTTTCCTTTGCGGTTTTCAGGAACTATTTTCTCGCGAAAATTTCCAATCTTAACCGATAACAAGAAAATTTGGTACTTAGGTATTAACGCCACCACCGTTTATTTTTAAATCCCGTCAATTTTCACCTAAAATTTGTATGAAAAACCAAATAAAATAAAACCTTTTAAGGTACTTACGTATGAACGCCACCACCGCTTTATATTGGATCGAAACTTCGCGCGTTTGTTAAGTTTCTTGATTTTCTGTCTGCTTCGCCACGGGTAAACTAATCTAACCGGGGTTAAAAAATAAAGTATTTTGTGTGTTAAAAATGTTTTAATTTTAAATAAGATGTTTTATTTTATGATTTATCATCAAAATTTTAGGTGTAGATTGGCGGCATTTAGCGGTGGTGGCGTTAATACGTAAGTTTTGATTAAGGCATATTTTAGCCAATAATTATCGGAACAAAGGGCCGGGTCGATGCGTATGCAAAGTCGCCGTGTTCAAAGTGCTAGTGAATTTATTCTACAGTTGGACTAAGAAAGCATGTAGAGTATTAAATTGCTTAGAAGATGATGAAGACTGGACCGGTCTATCTAGTCTGGTTTTAATATTGCAGTCTAGCAAAGTTCAACAAGTTTGCTTTAAGCCTTTGGATTAATAAAATCTGATTGGACTAATCTACAGATTAGACTTTTCTGAAGACGTTGATGTATCTGTATTTTATGTATCTATATTAGTTTCCTAGATATCGTTTAAAATTCAACAAACTAACAAAAAAACTTGTAAAACGTAAGAAATATGCAAATATTTTGCAAACTAATAGTTATCTATAAAAACCGATTATTTATATATATTGATTAGACTTTTCTAAAGACATTGATAGATCTATATTTTATGTATCTAGATTAGTTTGCTAGATATCGTTTAAAATTCAACAAACTATCAAAACGTAAGAAACTTGCAAATATTTCGCAAACTAATAGTTATCTATAAAATCCAGTTACTTACCTATATAGATTAGACTAATCTGAAGACATTGATGTATCTGTATTTTATGTATCTAGATTAGTTTGCCAGATATCATTTAAAATTCAACAACTAACAAAAAAACTTGTAAAACGTAAGAAATATGCGAATATTTTGCAGACTAATAGTTATCTATAAAAACCAATTAGTTATCTATATAGATTAGACTTTTCCGAAGACATTGTATTTTATGTATCTAGATTAGTTTGCTAGATATCGTTTAAATTCATAAAACTATCAAAACGTGTGAAACGTTGTGCTAATCGTAACGGTTAACTATTAATTATTGTAACTAGTTTATTTCGCTCTGAAGTTACAAATATACAGGTTTTATATATTTTTTCGCTGAAAACCATTTCGCATTTCCGACTGATTTCACGTTGTCATAACTTTTGAACGGCTCTCCACAGAGACTTCTAGTCTTCACCAATCGATTCAGCGTCCCGAAATTAGTCGGAAACCGTATATAATATTTCCTACGAAGCTTTCAGTAAAGAAATATCATCAACACGGGGAGTCTAGACCGCGGAAACGACGAAATGCGAGAAAATCAATTTTATCAAAATCGTTATTTTTTGAGTTAGAGCAAAATTTAAAAATGTTTCTGAAAGCATTTTTGCTGCTGATTACAGATATGCAATTATATTTCGCTAGCTCTTTCGATTCACTTTCTCCCGCAAAAATTGAAGAAATTTTTATGAAATTTCGGCGCTCTAGTGGAGATCTAGGAAAGTCGTGAATTTCCGGCGGACAATATTAGTGTATCCGTAGGAAAATGACCTTCTGAAAACAATGCCGCAATCCGTTTTTAAGTATCTGCAACCGTTTCCGAGATATCTACTTAGCAATTCGAGAATCGGGTAAATTTCAGTTTGAAATTACTCGAGGAATTATTGAATATTTCCGGACAATTTACACATCGACTTGTTCGTCTTGTCGTGTAGTTTCTGTGTGCCAAAAATGATTTCGCTGCTCTTTACCGTTTTCGAAAAAATCGAGAAAAACCGAAAAAGCATGTATTTTTCGAACGAAATGATGAAAAATTTTTGTCGAAATTTTTTTTGCAAATTTTTTTCGTGATTTTTTCTTGGTTGCACGAAGGAAATCGAAGTGCTGAAAACGGTTTTCCAGTCTATTTCACTCTAAAGTTACAAATAAACAAATTTGATATTTTTTTCGCTGTACACAATCGCACATTTCTTACTGATTTGACGATGTCATAACTTTTGAACCGCTCACCACAGAGACTTCTAGTCTTCACCATTCGATTCACCGTCCCAAAATTAGTCCGAAAACTTATATAATATTCCCTGGGAAGCTTTCTGTTAAGAAATACCATCGACTCGGTAAGTCTAGACCGCGGAAACGACGAAATGAGAGAAAATCGATTTTCTTAAAATCGTTATTTTTTTAGTCACAGCAAAATTAAAAAATGTTTCTGAAAGCATTTTTGCTGCTGATTACAGATATGCAAATTATATTTCGCTAGCTCTTTTGGTTCACTTTCGCCTGCAAAAATTGAAGAAATTTTTATGAAATTTCGGCGCTCTAGTGGAGATCACGGAAAGTCGGGAATTCCCCGCGGACAATCTTAGTGTACCTATAGGAAAATTAACTTCTGAAAACGATGCCGCAATCCGTTTTTAATTATCTGCAACCGTTTCCGAGATATCTACTTAGCAATTCGAGAATCGGGTAAATTTCAGTTTGAAATTACTCGAGGAATTATTGAATATTTCCGGACAATTTACACATCGACTTGTTCGTCTTGTCGTGTAGTTTCTGTGTGCCAAAAATGATTTCGCTGCTCTTTACCGTTTTCGAAAAAATCGAGAAAAACCGAAAAAGCATGTATTTTTCGAACGAAATGATGAAAAATTTTTGTCGAAATTTTTTTTGCAAATTTTTTTCGTGATTTTTTCTTGGTTGCACGAAGGAAATCGAAGTGCTGAAAACGGTTTTCCAGTCTATTTCACTCTAAAGTTACAAATAAACAAATTTGATATTTTTTTCGCTGTACACAATCGCACATTTCTTACTGATTTGACGATGTCATAACTTTTTAACCGCTCACCACAGAGACTTCTAGTCTTCACCATTCGATTCACCGTCCAAAAAGTAGTCCGAACACTTATATAATATTCCCTGGGAAGCTTTCTGTTAAGAAATACCATCGACTCGGTAAGTCTAGACCGCGGAAACGACGAAATGCGAGAAAATCGATTTTTTCAAAATCGTTATTTTTTGAGTCAGAGCGAAATTTAAAAACGTTTCTGAAAGCATTTTTGCTGCTGATTACAGATATGCAAATTATAATTCGCTAGCTCTTTTGGTTCACTTTCGCCTGCAAAAATTGAAGAAATTTTTATGAAATTTCGGCGCTCTAGTGGAGATCACGGAAAGTCGGGAATTCCCCGCGGACAATCTTAGTGTACCTATAGGAAAATTACCTTCTGAAAACGATGCCGCAATCCGTTTTTAATTATCTGCAACCGTTTCCGAGATATCAACTTAGCAATTCGAGAATCGGGAAAATTTCAGTTTGAAATTACTCGAGGAATTATTGAATATTTCCGGACAATTTACACATCGACTTGTTCGTCTTGTCGTGTAGTTTCTGTGTGCCAAAAATGATTTCGCTGCACTTTACCGTTTTCGAAAAAATCGAGAAAAACCGAAAAAGCATGTATTTTTCGAACGAAATGATGAAAAATTTTTGTCGAAATTTTTTTTGCAAATTTTTTTCGTGATTTTTTCTTGGTTGCACGAAGGAAATCGAAGTGCTGAAAACGGTTTTCCAGTCTATTTCACTCTAAAGTTACAAATAAACAAATTTGATATTTTTTTCGCTGTACACAATCGCACATTTCTTACTGATTTGACGATGTCATAACTTTTGAACCGCTCACCACAGAGACTTCTAGTCTTCACCATTCGATACACCGTCCCAAAATTAGTCCGAAAACTTATATAATATTCCCTGGGAAGCTTTCTGTTAAGAAATACCATCGACTCGGTAAGTCTAGACCGCGGAAACGACGAAATGCGAGAAAATCGATTTTTTCAAAATCGTTATTTTTTGAGTCAGAGCGAAATTTAAAAACGTTTCTGAAAGCATTTTTGCTGCTGATTACAGATATGCAAATTATAATTCGCTAGCTCTTTTGGTTCACTTTCGCCTGCAAAAATTGAAGAAATTTTTATGAAATTTCGGCGCTCTAGTGGAGATCACGGAAAGTTGGGAATTCCCCGCGGACAATCTTAGTGTACCTATAGGAAAATTACCTTCTGAAAACGATGCCGCAATCCGTTTTTAATTATCTGCAACCGTTTCCGAGATATCAACTTAGCAATTCGAGAATCGGGAAAATTTCAGTTTGAAATTACTCGAGGAATTATTGAATATTTCCGGACAATTTACACATCGACTTGTTCGTCTTGTCGTGTAGTTTCTGTGTGCCAAAAATGATTTCGCTGCTCTTTACCGTTTTCGAAAAAATCGAGAAAAACCGAAAAAGCATGTATTTTTCGAACGAAATGATGAAAAATTTTTGTCGAAATTTTTTTTGCAAATTTTTTTCGTGATTTTTTCTTGGTTGCACGAAGGAAATCGAAGTGCTGAAAACGGTTTTCCAGTCTATTTCACTCTAAAGTTACAAATAAACAAATTTGATATTTTTTTCGCTGTACACAATCGCACATTTCTTACTGATTTGACGATGTCATAACTTTTTAACCGCTCACCACAGAGACTTCTAGTCTTCACCATTCGATTCACCGTCCAAAAAGTAGTCCGAAAACTTATATAATATTCCCTGGGAAGCTTTCTGTTAAGAAATACCATCGACTCGGTAAGTCTAGACCGCGGAAACGACGAAATGCGAGAAAATCGATTTTTTCAAAATCGTTATTTTTTGAGTCAGAGCGAAATTTAAAAACGTTTCTGAAAGCATTTTTGCTGCTGATTACAGATATGCAAATTATAATTCGCTAGCTCTTTTGGTTCACTTTCGCCTGCAAAAATTGAAGAAATTTTTATGAAATTTCGGCGCTCTAGTGGAGATCACGGAAAGTCGGGAATTCCCCGCGGACAATCTTAGTGTACCTATAGGAAAATTACCTTCTGAAAACGATGCCGCAATCCGTTTTTAATTATCTGCAACCGTTTCCGAGATATCTACTTAGCAATTCGAGAATCGGGTAAATTTCAGTTTGAAATTACTCGAGGAAATATTGAATATTTCCGGACAATTTACACATCGACTTGTTCGTCTTGTCGTGTAGTTTCTGTGTGCCAAAAATGATTTCGCTGCTCTTTACCGTTTTCGAAAAAATCGAGAAAAACCGAAAAAGCATGTATTTTTCGAACGAAATGATGAAAAATTTTTGTCGAAATTTTTTTTGCAAATTTTTTTCGTGATTTTTTCTTGGTTGCACGAAGGAAATCGAAGTGCTGAAAACGGTTTTCCAGTCTATTTCACTCTAAAGTTACAAATAAACAAATTTGATATTTTTTTCGCTGTACACAATCGCACATTTCTTACTGATTTGACGATATCATAACTTTTGAACCGCTCACCACAGAGACTTCTAGTCTTCACCATTCGATTCACCGTCCCAAAATTAGTCCGAAAACTTATATAATATTCCCTGGGAAGCTTTCTGTTAAGAAATACCATCGACTCGGTAAGTCTAGACCGCGGAAACGACGAAATGCGAGAAAATCGATTTTTTCAAAATCGTTATTTTTTGAGTCAGAGCGAAATTTAAAAACGTTTCTGAAAGCATTTTTGCTGCTGATTACAGATATGCAAATTATAATTCGCTAGCTCTTTTGGTTCACTTTCGCCTGCAAAAATTGAAGAAATTTTTATGAAATTTCGGCGCTCTAGTGGAGATCACGGAAAGTCGGGAATTCCCCGCGGACAATCTTAGTGTACCTATAGGAAAATTACCTTCTGAAAACGATGCCGCAATCCGTTTTTAATTATCTGCAACCGTTTCCGAGATATCAACTTAGCAATTCGAGAATCGGGTAAATTTCAGTTTGAAATTACTCGAGGAATTATTGAATATTTCCGGACAATTTACACATCGACTTGTTCGTCTTGTCGTGTAGTTTCTGTGTGCCAAAAATAATTTCGCTGCTCTTTACCGTTTTCGAAAAAATCGAGAAAAACCGAAAAAGCATGTATTTTTCGAACGAAATGATGAAAAATTTTTGTCGAAATTTTTTTTGCAAATTTTTTTCGTGATTTTTTCGTGGTTGCACGAAGGAAATCGAAGTGCTGAAAACGGTTTTCCAGTCTATTTCACTCTAAAGTTACAAATAAACAAATTTGATATTTTTTTCGCTGTACACAATCGCACATTTCTTACTGATTTGACGATATCATAACTTTTGAACCGCTCACCACAGAGACTTCTAGTCTTCACCATTCGATTCACCGTCCCAAAATTAGTCCGAAAACTTATATAATATTCCCTGGGAAGCTTTCTGTTAAGAAATACCATCGACTCGGTAAGTCTAGACCGCGGAAACGACGAAATGCGAGAAAATCGATTTTTTCAAAATCGTTATTTTTTGAGTCAGAGCGAAATTTAAAAACGTTTCTGAAAGCATTTTTGCTGCTGATTACAGATATGCAAATTATAATTCGCTAGCTCTTTTGGTTCACTTTCGCCTGCAAAAATTGAAGAAATTTTTATGAAATTTCGGCGCTCTAGTGGAGATCACGGAAAGTCGGGAATTCCCCGCGGACAATCTTAGTGTACCTATAGGAAAATTACCTTCTGAAAACGATGCCGCAATCCGTTTTTAATTATCTGCAACCGTTTCCGAGATATCAACTTAGCAATTCGAGAATCGGGTAAATTTCAGTTTGAAATTACTCGAGGAATTATTGAATATTTCCGGACAATTTACACATCGACTTGTTCGTCTTGTCGTGTAGTTTCTGTGTGCCAAAAATGATTTCGCTGCTCTTTACCGTTTTCGAAAAAATCGAGAAAAACCGAAAAAGCATGTATTTTTCGAACGAAATGATGAAAAATTTTTGTCGAAATTTTTTTTGCAAATTTTTTTCGTGATTTTTTCTTGGTTGCACGAAGGAAATCGAAGTGCTGAAAACGGTTTTCCAGTCTATTTCACTCTAAAGTTACAAATAAACAAATTTGATATTTTTTTCGCTGTACACAATCGCACATTTCTTACTGATTTGACGATGTCATAACTTTTTAACCGCTCACCACAGAGACTTCTAGTCTTCACCATTCGATTCACCGTCCAAAAAGTAGTCCGAAAACTTATATAATATTCCCTGGGAAGCTTTCTGTTAAGAAATACCATCGACTCGGTAAGTCTAGACCGCGGAAACGACGAAATGCGAGAAAATCGATTTTTTCAAAATCGTTATTTTTTGAGTCAGAGCGAAATTTAAAAACGTTTCTGAAAGCATTTTTGCTGCTGATTACAGATATGCAAATTATAATTCGCTAGCTCTTTTGGTTCACTTTCGCCTGCAAAAATTGAAGAAATTTTTATGAAATTTCGGCGCTCTAGTGGAGATCACGGAAAGTCGGGAATTCCCCGCGGACAATCTTAGTGTACCTATAGGAAAATTACCTTCTGAAAACGATGCCGCAATCCGTTTTTAATTATCTGCAACCGTTTCCGAGATATCAACTTAGCAATTCGAGAATCGGGAAAATTTCAGTTTGAAATTACTCGAGGAATTATTGAATATTTCCGGACAATTTACACATCGACTTGTTCGTCTTGTCGTGTAGTTTCTGTGTGCCAAAAATGATTTCGCTGCACTTTACCGTTTTCGAAAAAATCGAGAAAAACCGAAAAAGCATGTATTTTTCGAACGAAATGATGAAAAATTTTTGTCGAAATTTTTTTTGCAAATTTTTTTCGTGATTTTTTCTTGGTTGCACGAAGGAAATCGAAGTGCTGAAAACGGTTTTCCAGTCTATTTCACTCTAAAGTTACAAATAAACAAATTTGATATTTTTTTCGCTGTACACAATCGCACATTTCTTACTGATTTGACGATGTCATAACTTTTGAACCGCTCACCACAGAGACTTCTAGTCTTCACCATTCGATACACCGTCCCAAAATTAGTCCGAAAACTTATATAATATTCCCTGGGAAGCTTTCTGTTAAGAAATACCATCGACTCGGTAAGTCTAGACCGCGGAAACGACGAATTGCGAGAAAATCGATTTTTTCAAAATCGTTATTTTTTGAGTCAGAGCGAAATTTAAAAACGTTTCTGAAAGCATTTTTGCTGCTGATTACAGATATGCAAATTATAATTCGCTAGCTCTTTTGGTTCACTTTCGCCTGCAAAAATTGAAGAAATTTTTATGAAATTTCGGCGCTCTAGTGGAGATCACGGAAAGTCGGGAATTCCCCGCGGACAATCTTAGTGTACCTATAGGAAAATTACCTTCTGAAAACGATGCCGCAATCCGTTTTTAATTATCTGCAACCGTTTCCGAGATATCTACTTAGCAATTCGAGAATCGGGTAAATTTCAGTTTGAAATTACTCGAGGAAATATTGAATATTTCCGGACAATTTACACATCGACTTGTTCGTCTTGTCGTGTAGTTTCTGTGTGCCAAAAATGATTTCGCTGCTCTTTACCGTTTTCGAAAAAAACGAAAAAAACCGAAAAAGCAAGTATTTTTCGAGCGAAATGATGGAAAATTTTTGTCGAAAATTTTGTTGCAAATTTTTTTCGTGATTTTTTTTTGGGTACACGAATGAAATCGAAGTGCCCAAAACGGTTTTCCGGTCTATTTCGCTCTAAAGTTACAAATAAACAAATTTGTTATTTTTTTCGCTGTACACAATCGCACATTTCTTACTGATTTGACGATGTCATAACTTTTGAACCGCTCACCACAGAGACTTCTAGTCTTCACCATTCCATTCACCGTCCCAAAATTAGTCCGAAAACTTATATAATATTCCCTGGGAAGCTTTCTGTTAAGAAATACCATCGACTCGGTAAGTCTAGACCGCGGAAACGACGAAATGCGAGAAAATCGATTTTTTCAAAATCGTTATTTTTTGAGTCAGAGCGAAATTTAAAAACGTTTCTGAAAGCATTTTTGCTGCTGATTACAGATATGCAAATTATAATTCGCTAGCTATTTTGGTTCACTTTCGCCTGCAAAAATTGAAGAAATTTTTATGAAATTTCGGCGCTCTAGTGGAGATCACGGAAAGTCGGGAATTCCCCGCGGACAATCTTAGTGTACCTATAGGAAAATTACCTTCTGAAAACGATGCCGCAATCCGTTTTTAATTATCTGCAACCGTTTCCGAGATATCAACTTAGCAATTCGAGAATCGGGTAAATTTCAGTTTGAAATTACTCGAGGAATTATTGAATATTTCCGGACAATTTACACATCGACTTGTTCGTCTTGTCGTGTAGTTTCTGTGTGCCAAAAATGATTTCGCTGCTCTTTACCGTTTTCGAAAAAATCGAGAAAAACCGAAAAAGCATGTATTTTTCGAACGAAATGATGAAAAATTTTTGTCGAATTTTTTTTTGCAAATTTTTTTCGTGATTTTTTCTTGGTTGCACGAAGGAAATCGAAGTGCTGAAAACGGTTTTCCAGTCTATTTCACTCTAAAGTTACAAATAAACAAATTTGATATTTTTTTCGCTGTACACAATCGCACATTTCTTACTGATTTGACGATGTCATAACTTTTGAACCGCTCACCACAGAGACTTCTAGTCTTCACCATTCGATTCACCGTCCCAAAATTAGTCCGAAAACTTATATAATATTCCCTGGGAAGCTTTCTGTTAAGAAATACCATCGACTCGGTAAGTCTAGACCGCGGAAACGACGAAATGCGAGAAAATCGATTTTTTCAAAATCGTTATTTTTTGAGTCACAGCGAAATTTAAAAACGTTTCTGAAAGCATTTTTGCTGCTGATTACAGATATGCAAATTATATTTCGCTAGCTCTTTTGGTTCACTTTCGCCTGCAAAAATTGAAGAAATTTTTATGAAATTTCGGCGCTCTAGTGGAGATCACGGAAAGTCGGGAATTCCCCGCGGACAATCTTAGTGTACCTATAGGAAAATTACCTTCTGAAAACGATGCCGCAATCCGTTTTTAATTATCTGCAACCGTTTCCGAGATATCAACTTAGCAATTCGAGAATCGGGTAAATTTCAGTTTGAAATTACTCGAGGAATTATTGAATATTTCCGGACAATTTACACATCGACTTGTTCGTCTTGTCGTGTAGTTTCTGTGTGCCAAAAATGATTTCGCTGCTCTTTACCGTTTTCGAAAAAATCGAGAAAAACCGAAAAAGCATGTATTTTTCGAACGAAATGATGAAAAATTTTTGTCGAATTTTTTTTTGCAAATTTTTTTCGTGATTTTTTCTTGGTTGCACGAAGGAAATCGAAGTGCTGAAAACGGTTTTCCAGTCTATTTCACTCTAAAGTTACAAATAAACAAATTTGATATTTTTTTCGCTGTACACAATCGCACATTTCTTACTGATTTGACGATGTCATAACTTTTGAACCGCTCACCACAGAGACTTCTAGTCTTCACCATTCGATTCACCGTCCCAAAATTAGTCCGAAAACTTATATAATATTCCCTGGGAAGCTTTCTGTTAAGAAATACCATCGACTCGGTAAGTCTAGACCGCGGAAACGACGAAATGCGAGAAAATCGATTTTTTCAAAATCGTTATTTTTTGAGTCACAGCGAAATTTAAAAACGTTTCTGAAAGCATTTTTGCTGCTGATTACAGATATGCAAATTATATTTCGCTAGCTCTTTTGGTTCACTTTCGCCTGCAAAAATTGAAGAAATTTTTATGAAATTTCGGCGCTCTAGTGGAGATCACGGAAAGTCGGGAATTCCCCGCGGACAATCTTAGTGTACCTATAGGAAAATTACCTTCTGAAAACGATGCCGCAATCCGTTTTTAATTATCTGCAACCGTTTCCGAGATATCTACTTAGCAATTCGAGAATCGGGTAAATTTCAGTTTAAAATTACTCGAGGAACTATTGAATATTTCTGGACAATTTACACATCGACTTGTTCGTCTTGTCGTGTAGTTTCTGTGTGCCAAAAATGATTTCGCTGCTCTTTACCGTTTTCGAAAAAATCGAGAAAAACCGAAAAAGCATGTATTTTTCGAACGAAATGATGAAAAATTTTTGTCGAAATTTTTTTTGCAAATTTTTTTCGTGATTTTTTTTTGGGTACACGAATGAAATCGAAGTGCCCAAAACGGTTTTCCGGTCTATTTCGCTCTAAAGTTACAAATAAACATATTTTATATTTTTCTTCGCTGTTCACTAATGCTGGCATTAAATAACGTTTTAGTATTTTGCTGGATTTTTCTAGGAATTTCGTTTGTTTTGTGTACGTGTTTGTGCAAGATGGCAGAAGTTATTCGCGGTGAGATTTTACAAATCGCGTCGTTTTATTGAAAATATTGTGTGATTTAGTTGCAAATGTTGTTGTTGGGACGGGATTTGTTCCGTTTTGCAAATTGCAAAAACTTTTAGCTTTACCATTTTCAGGAACGATTGAAACGATTGAGAATTTTCCCGCGTAAATAATTGCCCGGTTTGTCAAACTTTTCTTTTCGCTTGCACTCAAAGTCTATATAGATAACTTCGCTATCAAACTTTTCTTTCGAATCTCATCTACACATAGATACACTAGCCTTGTAGATCGCCTTCCCATACAAATCGAAATAACTTTGACTTGGTTTCTAGACCAAATCTTATGTTTGCAGTTGGACTAGCTATAACCCGCGGCTTAGCTCGCGCGTTTCAATCAAATTAATCCATGTATAAATACATCTCCACTAAAACTAGCTAGGTATGAAGATGTGGAATTCTCTGGCGGAAGTTTTATTACCAAAACGCGGACGATAGCCTTATTGGTTCCGCAGTTATTGCAAAAAAACTTTTTGGTTTGTTCCAATTTCGCAAGGTTTTTTCCTCTTTTTACTCGATATCTCCGGAACCAATAAGGCTATCGTCTTGCTTCAACCATCAACATTTCCACAACAAAACAGCTGCGTCTAGTCTAAATGATCTAGTTTAACTAGCTACAAATGTCTATTCAGACTACACCCTCTAGTCACGACTATTACCAATTATTTTTATTTTATAATTTAAAATTCAAACTTGTAAAACGTAAGAAACTTGCAATTATTTCGCAAACTGATAGTTATCTGTAAACCCAACTAGTTATCTATATAGATTATACTTTTCTGAAGACGTTGATGTAACTGTATTTTATGTATCTATATCAGTTATCTAGATATCTTCGCTTAAACACTGAAACTCAATAAGCCCAGTTTTTATAAACAAAATCCAGATGTATCTATGCAGCCTAACTTATTTGTGCGTTTTTCTTTTGTTACAGATCACCCAGACATCTAGATAATTGGTGAGTGTTTGAACAGCTTTCCTCCGCTAATATCTAGATAAAACTTATATATGTCGCAGGGAAATGGTAAAATTAGAGATTTGATCAAATCCCTAAGGCATTTGATCAAATCACGGAATTTCCCTAAATAAAGTTAGTGATTTGATAAAATCCCTGAACTGTTTTAGTGAAATGATGAAATAAAGTAAGTCAGGACGCGCACGGCTATACGGTTCGCTTGTTACCACTCCTCCCATTTATCTTACCGCTCGCATCCGACGACCATGTCGTCATATAAGTAGCGCCCAAACATCACGCGAGGAAGGTTATATTTTTATTATTGTTTTAACTACCGTAGAAAAAATGACCTTCTGAAAACGATGCCGCAATCCGTTTTTAATTATATGCAACCGTTTCCGATATATCTACTTCGCAATTCGAGAATCGGGTAAATTTCAGTTTGAAATTTATCGACGAATTAATGAATATTTCCGGACAATTTACACATCGACTTGTTCGTCTTGTCGTGTAGTTTCTGTGTGCCAAAAATGATTTCGCTGCTCTTTACCGTTTTCGAAAAAAACCGAAAAAGCATTTATTTTTCTAGCGAAATAATGGAAAATTTTTGACGAAAATATTGTTGCTTTTTTTTTTCGTGATTTTTTTTTCGTTTAGGTTAGGTTAGGTTAGGTCAGGTCAGGTCAGGTGAGGTTAGGTCATGTGAGGTTAGGTTAGGTTAGGTTAGGTTAGGTTAGGTAAGGTTAGGTTAGGTTAGGTTAGGTTAGGTCAGGTCAGGTGAGGTTAGGTCAGGTGAGGTTAGGTCATGTGAGGTTAGGTCATGTGAGGTCAGGTCAGGTGAGGTTAGGTCATGTGAGGTTAGGTCATGTGAGGTTAGGTTAGGTTAGGTCAGGTCAGGTGAGGTTAGGTCATGTGAGGTTAGGTTAGGTTAGGTTAGGTTAGGTTAGGTTAGGTTAGGTTAGGTTAGGTTAGGTTAGGTTAGGTTAGGTTAGGTTAGGTTAGGTTAGGTTAGGTTAGGTTAGGTCAGGTCAGGTGAGGTTAGGTCAGGTGAGGTTAGGTCATGTGAGGTTAGGTCATGTGAGGTCAGGTCAGGTGAGGTTAGGTCATGTGAGGTTAGGTCATGTGAGGTTAGGTTAGGTTAGGTCAGGTCAGGTGAGGTTAGGTCATGTGAGGTTAGGTTAGGTTAGGTTAGGTTAGGTTAGGTTAGGTTAGGTTAGGTTAGGTTAGGTTAGGTTAGGTTAGGTTAGGTTAGGTTAGGTTAGGTTAGGTTAGGTTAGGTTAGGTTAGGTTAGGTTAGGTTAGGTTAGGTCAGGTCAGGTGAGGTTAGGTCAGGTGAGGTTAGGTCATGTGAGGTTAGGTCATGTGAGGTCAGGTCAGGTGAGGTTAGGTCATGTGAGGTTAGGTCATGTGAGGTTAGGTTAGGTTAGGTCAGGTCAGGTGAGGTTAGGTCATGTGAGGTTAGGTTAGGTTAGGTTAGGTTAGGTTAGGTTAGGTTAGGTTAGGTTAGGTTAGGTTAGGTTAGGTTAGGTTAGGTTAGGTTAGGTTAGGTTAGGTTAGGTTAGGTTAGGTTAGGTTAGGTTAGGTTAGGTTAGGTTAGGTTAGGTTAGGTTAGGTTAGGTTAGGTTAGGTTAGGTTAGGTTAGGTTAGGTTAGGTTAGGTTAGGTTAGGTTAGGTTAGGTTAGGTTAGGTTAGGTTAGGTTAGGTTAGGTTAGGTTAGGTTAGGTTAGGTTAGGTTAGGTTAGGTTAGGTTAGGTTAGGTTAGGTTAGGTTAGGTTAGGTTAGGTTAGGTTAGGTTAGGTTAGGTTAGGTTAGGTTAGGTTAGGTTAGGTTAGGTTAGGTTAGGTTAGGTTAGGTTAGGTTAGGTTAGGTTAGGTTAGGTTAGGTTAGGTTAGGTTAGGTTAGGTTAGGTTAGGTTAGGTTAGGTTAGGTTAGGTTAGGTTAGGTTAGGTTAGGTTAGGTTAGGTTAGGTTAGGTTAGGTTAGGTTAGGTTAGGTTAGGTTAGGTTAGGTTAGGTTAGGTTAGGTTAGGTTAGGTTAGGTTAGGTTAGGTTAGGTCAGGTCAGGTGAGGTTAGGTCAGGTGAGGTTAGGTCATGTGAGGTTAGGTCATGTGAGGTCAGGTCAGGTGAGGTTAGGTCATGTGAGGTTAGGTCATGTGAGGTTAGGTTAGGTTAGGTCAGGTCAGGTGAGGTTAGGTCATGTGAGGTTAGGTTAGGTTAGGTTAGGTTAGGTTAGGTTAGGTTAGGTTAGGTTAGGTTAGGTTAGGTTAGGTTAGGTTAGGTTAGGTTAGGTTAGGTTAGGTTAGGTTAGGTTAGGTTAGGTTAGGTTAGGTTAGGTTAGGTTAGGTTAGGTTAGGTTAGGTTAGGTTAGGTTAGGTTAGGTTAGGTTAGGTTAGGTTAGGTTAGGTTAGGTTAGGTTAGGTTAGGTTAGGTTAGGTTAGGTTAGGTTAGGTTAGGTTAGGTTAGGTTAGGTTAGGTTAGGTTAGGTTAGGTTAGGTTAGGTTAGGTTAGGTTAGGTTAGGTTAGGTTAGGTTAGGTTAGGTTAGGTTAGGTTAGGTTAGGTTAGGTTAGGTTAGGTTAGGTTAGGTTAGGTTAGGTTAGGTTAGGTTAGGTTAGGTTAGGTTAGGTTAGGTTAGGTTAGGTTAGGTTAGGTTAGGTTAGGTTAGGTTAGGTTAGGTTAGGTTAGGTTAGGTTAGGTTAGGTTAGGTTAGGTTAGGTTAGGTTAGGTTAGGTTAGGTTAGGTTAGGTTAGGTTAGGTTAGGTTAGGTTAGGTTAGGTTAGGTTAGGTTAGGTTAGGTTAGGTTAGGTTAGGTTAGGTTAGGTTAGGTTAGGTTAGGTTAGGT